>OZ020189.1:117034694-117634694 GCA_963971165.1 Philopedon plagiatum
ATATTATAAATGGTTCAAGAAAAGTAACAAAGTATATATATATATATATATATATATATATATATATATATATATATATATATATATATATATATATATATATATATATATATATATATATATATATATATATATATATAAAATATTTATCGGTGAGAAAAAACCTTCGATTAATTAGTAAAAAATATACTTAAGAAGCTTGTGTTAAAATTTGAGACTGATCGGTTCTGCCGTTTCCGAGAAATCTCCGTCACCGACTTTAAAAACACAGTTTTGAGAAAAACGCGTTTAAAGTTTCAAAAGCACTTTACATAGCGTACAATCGCTCTGACACGTCTTTACAAATATGCGTGTAACTTCGAAAATAATCGCCGGATTGCCTTGAAATTTTCTGTGTGGGTACTGGAATATATGTACATTACGAAAATGAAATTAAAAAAAATCGATTTGTTGAAAATTCTAACTGTATATAACCCCTTAAATGCAATTTCAAATTGAGGCCCTTATTTCGAAAGTAACACTTGTATTCCTACTGTTTAGTTTTTTCTTATTTCGGCGTAACACTAAGTTTTTTGTATGCAGGATTTTGGAAACTAATTAGTAACACTGTTATTGGCATGCCACTTTCGACGTAAACATTAGCAACGTTACAACTGTTCACACTAAAAATTATAGTCAAGCCAGTACAATTACTACATCATTTTATAGTGATCAAGGTTTTATACGTAAATAAACTAAAAACAGTTAGTGTTGACATCTGTATCATCGACTGTTCCTATATTTCCGAAGACTTGTGTTTTGGCTGGGATCTTCAGTTAATCACGAATTGCAACGAATTGCAAATTCACCAATTTTAACGTAAATAAACCTTTAATAGTTATTTATGATATAAGTGTTAAAAGTATAATTTTACGGCACGAATTTGAAAGTTTGCAGAATGAGCGAAGCGAATTCTGCAATTCAAATGAGTGCCCTAAAAGTGCTTTTAACACAAATATCATACAAAATTTTTTCTACAAACGACAATAAAAAACTTAAATACAATTACAATTTTTAGAAAGTTTAACATATTCGAAACACATAGTTTTAAGTTGCATTGTAGATATAATATAAAATTATGAAGTTGACATTTGTCAAAAAATCTAACAACCATTGTTGGCGTCGTAGTTGCCATAGTAGTACTTTTAACACTAGTGCTATAAAGTACTTTTAACACTAGTGCCATAAAGTAACATTTAAGGCGTCTGCGGCGTGTTAAAAAATGCATTTTTAACACGTTTGTAGAAAAAAGTATTTTTTTGTTATTTTCACATTAATATGTTTTTATCAGGCGCGGCTCGTCCATCAGGTCATTTGGTCAATGACCCATCTAAATTTATTATCAATGATTCACCTAATAACTAATAATTTATTTTTTAAAACCAAAAAATAATTATCTTCCGGTAAGTGCAAGTTCCTTGCAAAATCCAAAGAATCAAGTCAAGCTTGCTCTGGGCTCAGCCGTATTTTAAAATGACCTCATAGGTTTCTATGAACTATATTGTTACAACGATGGTTGTTGTCACTGAGGCTAAATGATTGATGAGTGTAACGAAATCGAAAAATCGTGATCATTGGTACCTTACTTTGCTTTGTAAAAACTGTGGCATATAAAAACGTAATTGCATACACACACATAAAAGCGCACAGAGTGCGCCAGGCCAAGTTCTCGCAAAACAGGCCGCGCGCGCACTGTGCAATATTTACACGAACCTCTTCGTGCACTTTTCGACCCCCCTCTATCTTCGAGGCTAGTTGCGTAACAGGACTTAATTTTTTCAGGGGGGTTAAGGTTACCAAAAAGACGCAAAATTCCAAATGGATAGGGTTTAAGATGATAATTACGAGAAAAATCAAAAATCGATAAAAATTCAACATTGCGGAAAATCAAACCTGACGGATTCTGACACGAAATGGGTAGAGACTTCTGCTTTAGAAAGTTATGTCGTAGTGTAGTTCGCTAGCGGGAGAAAACAGAATTTTTCTTTTAATTTCTGATTTACTTTCAAATACCTGTATTTTATGATAATCGCAACAAACAGAAATACCAGGAATGAATGCAACCTTATCGACAAAAAGCCATTATTAACAATCTTTGCTTGGAGTACACACATATACTAATAATAAATAAATATCATTTGGTATTTGAACAAAAAGTTATGAAATCCCAACAAAAACATACATCTAAGAAAATAGGCCAAGTTCTCCTCAGGACTGTGTTTTGTTATCTGAAAAAAGTAACTGAAATGTAAAAATTATGCCAAGTTCCTTGCCTACACGTTATCAGAAGTGTTTTGATAAGCGCAGAAAAATATGGTTTAAATTGATAAATTTACAGACCAAACTTGGCAAGTTTTCATTAAAGACCCTTGAAAACTTGCCAAGTTTGGCCTGTCAATTTATCAATTCACACAATATTTTTCTGTCCTTATCAAAACACTGCTAATAATCTGTAGGCAAGGAATTTGGAATAATTTTTACATTTCAGTTGTTTTTTCAAATAGCAAAACACACAGTCCTGACGAGAACTTGGCATGTTTTGTTACATGCATGCTTTTGGTGGGATACTTAGTACCTTACTAGGTACCGGTCGCTCGAAAAAATATAATCATTTTTCGACAAAATTAATAAAAAAATACTGTTTTCGGATTAAAACAGCTAAGTTCAATAGACTTAAATACTAATTATAAAAAAATATACTCTGATTAACCATTAACTTAATTTCCACAATCTGAGCTGGAGACTGATCCATCAGAATCGTCTTCATCAACGTTGGTTTCTTTAAGAAGTGTTTGGGTTTCTGGGAACAGATACTTTTTTTTCGCAGTATATATTTCGGTCTAATAAAGAAAATAACGGGATCTGAAGAAATTAACAAGTTGAGTATGCCCTTAATATTCTCGGTCCGTTTTTGCTTTCGCGCGTAATGTTCTCCGAATTTACAAAACTGTTTATTTCTAACTCCTGATTAGGGTTGCCAGACCCAACATCTTCAAAATTGGGTATCAGCGTTTAAAATCTGCTTAGAAATCGGGACGCTTATTTTTTGCACTAGTATTTAATAAATGACAGAAATTTATAATTTATCTTATTCCAATTTTTATTTATTTTTATCTTATTTAAAAAAAATATTAATCTTATTGAAAAAAATTACAATTTTAAAATTGGGATCAATCGCGTTCCGATTTGAAGTGTGTCGGGACGCGGGACATACTCTTTGAATTCGGGATGTCTGGCAACCCTACTTTTGATGCCTCTTCAGATTGTCCAATAGGAATGTAAGAAAAGTTCGCAAATTCCTGCCCCATGTATTAATAACATATGAACACTTGATCGCATATAGTACCAACTATATAATGACACATACAGCTGTGCAGTATCTGTCAAATATTCTCGAAAAGTATCAACATTTAAGTTTTGACCCTAAGGAAGCGCTTGAAGATTTACAGCAGATTTTTTGATTAAATTTTTGTTCAATCCAGTGATTTCTGCTGATTTTTTGTAATGTCGAAAAAAAGTTCTAGCAGTATTGCCGTCGTCTGTAGTGCTCTCACCCTGTTTTACAACGTCTAAAGCAATACCTACTAAAAAGAAACTTTGTATTCCTGCAGGCGCGATATTACTAAAGAAAAATAATTATGTTTTCAATAGTTGGACAAAGTGGGATGAGATTTTTGTATATTTCTAATGTAAAAGAGTTGTGTTGTGTTTAGGCAATTTTTTAAAAGTCGCACCAAACTTTGTTTTTCTTCGTCAAGGACCACGGCTCTTCAAAATTTCATATATAAGTACTTAACTAAACTTTACAAATATTTCCACTAAAATTTGGAAAAATCAAGAGTAGTTAGCATACTATAGCTACAACAAAAATTGCTCTCAAATTTTTTATAGAACACATGTTATAAATTTTTTAAAGTTTGACTTATTTTCTCATCATTTTTATCACTCCCAAAAAAGTCAAGTTTCTGCGTAAAAAGAAGTACTTTACGGTGGTACATTTGAAAAGAACTGGTAAACGACTAAACTTCAGACATTTTACGAATAATCTAGAGACAAAAAAAATTAAAACTCGATAGTCGCTCTTTCGCCCTATGTCCACGATATATGAAATTCGTTACACAGTTCGCCGGCCGGTTCTTGGCTTGTCCCGGGCCAATATGGAAATACACTCTACTCTACTTACTCGAACCGCTCCGTAAAATATACTGTTGCAAAACATTTGGGTTAGACAAAGAAAAACTAATTATCTAGTTGCTCATTTGCATAAACTTTTGCTTACATTTCATTACGTCGCGCCGGCACTTATTTATTAAGGCGACATTTTCCACGTGGCGTCCGGCGTCGATGTTGGCCAACTTAATAACAATATAAGTATATTAAGTACAGCTTTATATCCTGCAAGCAATTTTCAGTCATTTACTTAAAGTTTTAACGTGTATAATGATTTCATTCAGAAGATTAATATGTTAAAAGATCTATGGTGACATTTTTTCTATCACTAGGACCTCAATATCCTTTATAATTATTACTGTCCTAAAATAAATCATAAAATATGTTGAAACTTTTATTAACACGTTAAAAAAATACCTTTAGAATATGAAGCTATACTTATAATGTTATTGTTGAAAATTTTAAAGTCGAAAAACCATGTCAAAATGAAATTGGGTTGGCCAACGTGGACGCCATGTGGAGAATCCCGCCATAAAGAAAGATGTGTTTCAGCTTTTCTAATTTTGTTGTGTAGATAATATGTTTTTCGATATTATTTGATTTTTGTGTTGTGTCCTTTGTGTAGTAGTGCACTACTAGTACTTAAATACTTATGTTAACAATGGTTTTAACAGTGCAAGGTGCAAGAAATTGTTTGCTTCAAGTCAAGTCAGGTCACAGCAAAAATGCAATTTTAGTTCTTTCCGGTGTTTATTTTATGGGCAAATAATTTCTTAGCAGAACTACGCACAAAAAAAAACTTCCTGAATTGAGGAGCCCCATTCAATAAGGGGACATGCGCTCGGCCGGGCTCGGTCGGACCCAACCCAACCCTGAATGTATGCAATCCAACCTTTGTGCGTAGCGTTTTAGAAACAATTAAAAAACAATACCTTAACGTTGATTCTCAGCAAACTTCCAGTGGGAAAGTTGTTCCTTATAGTCTAAAGAACAATCGTGCGAAGGCACGAGATATTTTGACAACAAATAAACAAATTAGAGCAGGTTTAATCCAGCGTTGCGCGCCGCGTGTACATTTCGATGCGTGCATAGTACCTACTGTTTGAACATCACAGAAGATAATTTGACTTGTAAAATATGACACAATAATTGTAAAAAAGTGTTACAACAATAAACATTGTTTTATTAAATTTATATTATCAAATATAAATTTTTGTTATCACAAAGCATTTTAATACAAAGAATTTTTTAATATGAAACATTATAGCATTAATTTTTAAAACGTAGGAAAAGCATGCATCATAATCATTTCACTTTTTTGGGCTTACTGCCTTTAACAGCTGTGTTTTGATAAAGGTTTTCATAAAATTTGCAACCTTCAGGACTAAGATATTTAACAAAAGTTTTCAAATCATTCAGTTTTTCGCCAGAAATTCCGACATCTTTAGCAAGCGACGATATTTCTAAAATTTCAAAATGTTATCGTGTTTCATTATGTTTTGTTATGTTGATATTACTAGTTGCCCACAAAATGTTCACCACCTGTAAAAAAACTTACGGGCCTTGCCTGGTTTTTATAATTTATAGTTTCTCGAGATATACAGGTGTTGCAATTATAACTAAATGGCTTCAGCAAACAAAATATGACAACAAGAGATTAAAAGCTCTAGTCATACTATTAAAAAATAAATTAAGTGTGTATTCCTTCTTCCTAACAGTTGGCGTTGCAAGGGGTTGGTCATTAAAACAATTGAAACAGGAGAAAAAAAGGTAGTTTTATACGTTTTTTCTAAAAACATTTTGTAGCTCGTGACAATAATCCAATTTGAACACAGGAACTATATTAATTGGGTAATATTAATAGGTTGTTTGACGACTGTTCTCAATACATTGTCAGGTCACTTTAGTTATAGTTAGGCACTTTATACGAATATCCTGTTATTGAAGTTTTATATGTTTAATAGAGAAGATGATTATGACTGTGCCTAAAAACCCGTATACTGCTTTCTTTATTGTCCGCCAGCCTATAGCTGCAGAATTTTTATCTGAATTAACAAGTTGTTAATGTTCAAGACTTGTTCTGTAGTAATTCCGATTAATTACAGGAACCGGCTTGCCCCCTTCTAAACTCGCTTAATACATTGAATTCTGGTGACTGATACAATCACCGGTAATAATATATTACAAAATCAAATTAGTCATTAAGTTAGTGGTACTTATATGTTTTATAGTGTTTGAATTTAAGTGCATTTTAATTAAGTCCTAATAAAGATACAAAGTGATATATATATATATAAAGCTAATTTAAATGTCGAACTGCAATTAATTTTTAATTTAAAAACGTAGGTTTGACGTAATAATTGTCATGTAAAATACTTTTTAACTTAATTTTTTTTTATCTTTAACTATTTAATTGGTACATTTTTTTGATAAGTAGCCATTTAGATTACTTTGAAGTATATAGTAACGTACTTATTATATATTATAACTTTAGCTTTAATAATTTATTTGGCAGTGTTGTTTTTGTATTTAAAGATGGATTGAGCCTTAGAAAATAAACTTACAATCCCCAAACCGACAAAACAGCAACTTCAGTTACGAGCAACACGAGTTGCTAAATTGACAAACATTTTGTCAACTTTGCTGCTGGAAGGGACTGCTGAGCTAAATAAATATTTAAAAGAATTTGACGCCGTATGGCCCAGATATGAACTGAGCATGTAGCATATTCTTGACAGAATATTATGAAGACGGCAACCCCGTCCTCTCACCCTTCATTACATAGAAGTAATTGTTGTTGAGATCTGGACTGAAATTGATGACAAAATTACTAATTGAATTTCAAGTATGCTCCGCCGATGTGAAGTCGACTAAAGGCGGAAATATGTGCTACTTAATTAAATTGTGTTAATTTCATAGTGTTTTATAATAAAAATAAAGTTACCAAAACATGTTGATCTATAAAACGTTAAGCTAAATAACCGAGATAAAGGAGTTACTGATAGAGAAAAATGATAAGGAAACTAAGGCTAGAATTGATTTTATCTGCACGACGATATAGCAATTAATTACTAGTATGCTCCACAGGGTGTTACGAAATTTCGGGAAAAAACACCAAATTCTTATTACACCCAGTATAATATGAATGTTGAAAAAAGTTGCGACCACAGTAACATTTTTGAAGAATGAGCCTCCTATGTAAAAAAAGTTCCTTGAAATGGGGACTAAAGGTCCAAAAATAAATAGCATCAAAGTTGTGGTGGTGCATTAATTTTGCTGAACAGTCTATTACCCTAAACAGGAACATCCTAGTTAAAAATTTAAATAATTTTTCATTGACCTAGCCACATTTTTTCATATCAGTACCTACAAATTTTGAGGTTATTAATAGTATGAAAATAAATATACTACCGAGTAAGATAATTTGTGGCCCAATAACCTATCACCAAAAGGGATTAATTTTCAGCCGCCACCCCAGGACAGGACGGTTAAAATTTGACAGACAATTTGTCATAACTTCGTTGTCTTCTAAAATTTCAATGAAATAAACATAAAGCACATTGTCGCAACCTTGGTACCTACGTATCATTACCTATCTTCTTCTTTCTGTTAAATAACATTCAAGAAAGTTCTTACTGTTAAGCTAAGGAAACAAAAACTTTCAAATAGGTTTAAGTTTGGATAAGCTGTTAGGTAGTCGGTTTGAATGCATCCAACCGTGTTCATTTGAAAAGAGGGATAATGGGGTATGTGCGAATAGGGGGCTTTTACTGAGTACTTAATAAGTAGCTAATTGTCTTTAAAATCCTGGTCATAATATCCTAAGAATAGGATTATTTTGAAATAAGATATCCCAAGGATAATAGATTTATGAAGGTGATAGCAACTTAAGGATTTCAACATAATGGATTGTTCCTCCTTCTTCTTACGGCGCGGCGCCTTTTATGACTAGGAGTATGGACCTATCACATATTTTTATTATAGCTTTAACATTGAAAATATATTTCACAAGAATACATTCTCGTAATCTTCTACACATCTGATAATTCGATTTAAACATCTTTTGTACACTATAGCAATATGAATTTTAACCATTGGGCCACTGTGTATATTGAGTAGTTAAGTTCGTTAACGGTGTAGTTAACTTACACCAGCACATTTTTTTTACCGCTCGATATCATTCTTAAAAATGTATACCTCAATTTTATCGTTTGTCCGCTTCCGCACGTGTTTATAAATAAACTCATGTTAATTATCATTATATTAGTCGTTAGACCGTCACATTTCCTGTAAACGAATAAATGTGGTATAATGCAGGTAATTAGAAATTAATTAAGAATCAAATTACATGACAATTAAAACTGGTCTTTTGTATTGTCACAGGCTAAAGCTTATACACATACATATATTTTTTATATATTTTGTTAAGTAATTGATTTAGGCAAATAGTTTATATTTTAATTAGAAAGTACATTAAAATGTTTCTTGTCGGAATTTCGCTTTTTAGGGACTGGCTTTGCGAATTCATCAGAATCAATTAAACCAAAGAATCTGCTAAATGGTATTTTAAATAACCTTTGGTTCTGTCATTTAACACCAAAATAATGTGTGTAACGTGTAATATTACCAATTACTTCTGAGGATGGAGTTTGCAAGTAAAAGGTAATAGCCATTACACGCAAGTTCAATGGTTTTCAATTCATTTATAACTAAACTTGGCCACTTTCGGTCTGTTACCAGAGGCGTCGATGCTGAAAATTAGAAAGGTACGTACGTATACGCATGTGAAATAAAAAAAAAGCGGTTAAGTGCGAATTTCACTCGCTCATAGAGGGTTCCGTAGGCGTGCCGCGCGGGGCCGCGGAGTGCCGTAATTTTACAGAATTTTTTCCATGGAGTAGTCTTACATGCAACAATCATTAAAAAGGTCAAATGGCACACAATTTTACAGTCCGGGCGGGGCATTCATCGACAACTGGTAGTCGACCTCTGGTGCCAGGCAGTACCAGCCTGCGCACTACATTTTTGGCTTGTTATTGTAGGGCACTTTTTTCCTAACTTGTGTTCGAGTTCTTTATTTTTGTTTTTTTTCTCGCGCAGTAGACGAAACTGCGTACCACGCGCAAACCGAGCGTGGTAGATATGCGCACGAAATGTATTTTGGAGTCTACATTACTAAAAAGCAACTTTTAAGAATATATCTCCAATTATAATGCTACAACTACGTATTTAACTTTTTAATTTTTTTCTGAACTTTTTTTTTTCGACTTTTTTATTTTTCGTTTTTTATATTTTTCGTTTTGACACCTGCGCAGTAGACCAAAATGGGTTCCACGCGCAAACTGAGCGTGCTCGATACGCATGTGTCTACATTCGAACCCATTCACTTCAGAGAATATATCTCCAATTATTGTAAAGATACAACTAGGTACGTATTTAACTTTTTAACTTTTTTCTTTCGACTTTTTATTTTTCGTTTCTTATATTTTTCGTTTTTTGACATCTGCGCAGTAGACCAAAATGCGTACCACGCGCAAACCACGCATGCTACACACGCGCACAGAATTTCGGGGGATGTACTTTGGTGTCTATGTTCGAACCCATCCACTTTTAAGAATATATTTCCAATAGCAAAGCTATAAGGTAAGGTGGGGTAACTGGGTCATGATTTTACAACATGATTATTTGGTTAAGACATTAGTACTGACAATAAACATTTAAAGTTAATTTAAATGAACTTTTGAATACGTGGGTGTCTTAAGGGAGGTTTAGTTTAAAATACTTACGTGTTATAAAATTTAATTGTAAAATGGTAAAGTGCAAAATAATTTTTTAATTTTTTTTTGCTTCTGGGCCCAGTTGCCCCATACAAATGGGGTAACTGGACCACCGGTGTATATTGCTTAAGTAAGATGATTATATTTAGTTTGGGGTATCTGGGCCTATTCTAGAACTTTTATATTTTCAAAAAAATATAACAGATGACAGATATATTTTTTTATTTACCTATTTAGGGCGGTTGCAAATAAACAAACACCAATTAACTAATGAAAAGCTAGAAAGAAACTCACATAAAAAAGTGTTTTCTTTACTACAAATACTTTAAATGACAGACAAAATCACATGTGAGAACAGAGAACAACCTTAAAATAAAACTTAAAAATATACTTATTCCAAGTAAAAAAAATACGTTTGCTTAAAAATAAAACATTTTTTAAAACTTGTGGCTGGTATAAATCAAAAAATCATTTAGACAGCTTTACTCAATAAGTTTATTTACATCGGTCAGATCAGTATTAAAATAAACCATATTATGATAACGTGCTGATTTGATTACCCAAGGATTCACCTGATCACACCTAATGTGTTCAATGCTTTGGGGTTTTTTAATAGACAAACGATGTCTTTTTCTGAAAGAAATGAACCAGTCGATACCAGGGCGTTGCTCTTTAAATCTGGTCTGTAGATTATTTTGTCTAATATACAATTGGACTAAGTCCAATACATCTTCTCGTGAAAGACCAAATCCATTTCTTTCCATCACTTTAATGCAATTGGCAATTTCCTCTTCTTCAGCACACCACAAGTACGAAGTTACACCTCCACCCCCTCTGCCCTCTTCTGATGTAGCACCTTTTCCTCTAGTCCCTAACACATAATGTTTCAATGTACTTCTGGGGATATTGTAGTGGGCTGCTGCACCTCTAGTTGTTTTATTCCCATTTCGCACATCATCAAGAGCCTTTTAAAGGTCTTCCTTGGTATAGGCAAACCCTGCACCTTTTTCAGTTTTTCGAACATATGTCTGAATCATATCTTCCACCTGCAACATACAAGAAAAAACAATCTACGGAGTATTCTCCACGTCCATAAAATAATAAAAGTGTTTTAGGTATTTGGGGTAACTGGATCAGGTAAGGATCCAGTTGCCCCAGACACATGGTCCAGTGACCCCGTTTTCCAAAAATTTTAGGGGTAACTGGGCCACCCATGCTTGATTAAATGCGTGAAAACCACATGGTCTAAAACACTCATAAGTCGTTTGTTTTATACGTATTTTTTAATAAGAACTAAAAACAATTTCAAAAATACTTACTGTGTTCAAACAAAAATAATTAAATTGCACAAGAGCAACACGTTGTTAACAAAAAAAGGGATCAAAAATTTCATGAACCACTGTAAATCAAGGCGGATGGTAAAATGTGTTGAGGATCGTTGTTCTGTCAAGTAAACGGATTAATACAGCGTTGCCAGTTGTTTTACAGTGGATTTTAAGAATGCATGAAAGACAGAAGACCCATGGCCCAGTTACCTCCTGGGTCCAGTTACCCCACCTTACCCTATATATATTAACATTAGAGGTCGGATTTTAATATTACATGACGCCAAAATCGGTGACGGACTAACTAATGGAGGTAACTAATGGAAAAGGTAAGTGAAACGAAATTAATATGATATTTCGTCAAGAAGATATAGGTGACAATCTGTTTAATAAATACACATTTTTAGTCCTACCTTTTAGGATCCTTAGAGCATCGAAAAAATGAAACATTATTACGATCACTGATACTACACCCATCAACACTACAATACCAAGGATGAGACGCCATTAAAAAAAAATAAATTTTATTTGGCGCACTCGGTACTTCCCTTTTAGCGACACGAATTTCACGTGCACAAACTACCCTGTGCATGTGCAACCCGTGCCTGGTTTTGCCAGGAATCGAGCGCTACTGGCTTAGGGCAGTGGCGGCTGGTGAAATTTCAAAGTTGTATATCTCTGTTCCTACTTACAGGACCCGAACCAAATTTACGGGTTTTAATAGTGAGCCCACTGGGAATGTTTTGGTAAAGAAAAAAAACATTTTGTAATTTGCGAAAAAAAGTAAAATTTTTGGTGTGCCCCTCCTAGGAAAAAAAGGAAAGCGTCTAGGTATTTTATTTATTCTTTTTCTAAACAAATTTTACATCATTCTGTCGACAGTTTTTAAATTTTGAGAGAAAAAAAGGTGTTAGTAGAAAGTTATAGTCATTTGAATTATTTCTTAAATTTTATTTTAGGCTTAAAAAAATTCAAGTGACTATAACTTTCTACTAACACCTTTTTTTCTCTCAAAATTTAAAAACTGTCGACAGAATGATGTAAAATTTGT
Source organism: Philopedon plagiatum (assembly GCA_963971165.1). Classification (NCBI taxonomy): domain Eukaryota; kingdom Metazoa; phylum Arthropoda; class Insecta; order Coleoptera; family Curculionidae; genus Philopedon; species Philopedon plagiatum. The sequence continues at coordinate 117,047,057 of OZ020189.1, forward strand.
TTAGAAAAAAGAATGAGTAAAATACCTAGACGTTTTCATTTTTTTCCTAGGAGGGGCACACCAAAAATTTAACTTTTTTTCGCAAATTACAAAATGATTTTTTTCTTTACCAAAACATTCCCAGTGGGCTCACTATTAAAACCCTTAAATTTGGTCCGGGTCCTGTAAGTAGGAACAGAGATATACAACTTTGAAATTTCACCAGCCGCCACTGGGTCAGGGCCAGGGATCCCCGATGTGCTGAGCTTAAATTCGTGAATTTGATGATTAGAAAATCGTGAGAAATCGTGAGATTGTAAAACGCATGCGCAGTTTGGTAAAATATAGCCTTTTTCGTTTACGTTGTAGTTTCTTGCTATAAATAGCAGACAAAGATAACAGTATTGACAGTTTGCTTGAACCAAGTGAGAGAAAATTTGACATCTAGCAAGTTCCAGCAGAAATACTAAGAAATAGCAACGCAAACGGAAAAGGCTAAAATATTTTTTAAGAGTTCTAGGGACTTTTGTTTTTCCAGGACCGTCTGAAGCACAACATATTTATTTTGAATTTTCATGTAAACTTAGTAATAAAGAAAAAAAATATATTTCTCTTTCGTATTAAAAAATGACATCCCGCCAACTTTGGGCCATCAGCCAACGCGTTAGCGCGTTTCAAGGGTCGGACTCGGAATAATAATTAAAGTGTTTTTTACATTAAAAATATCTTTAAAAAGAATCGTTAAAATTGTTTGTTTTTCCTTAAAAACTTAAGGCATATTAAAATAGTGCAAACAGCGTGCATAAATATATCGTGAGAACAAAGCGCATTATCGTGGGACCGTGAGACGCAATACCAAATCGTGAAATCTCACGATAAATCGTGAGATCTTGGATCCATGGTCAGGGCGAGCAACGACAGAGAGTGATTTACAGCGCGACAAGCAAGTGACTATCTTTCGACGCTGTCATAGATATTGAAAATTTTGCGTTCGGTGAGAAATTCACAAGATTACATGTGGTACGGAACCCTCTATGCGCAAGTCGAACTCGCACTTGGCAGATTTTTTAGTTTACACAATCACTCAATGAACATGAATGAATTATGCTCATGAATTAAATTATTTTTGTCAAATACGGTATTAGTACGTAAGTACTTAATTCTCGGCATCGACGCCTCTGGTAACAGATCCAACTGGCCAAGCTTATTAGTAGTGTCAGCTATTTACATCTCTTTTTCGTCATCATATTCCCATAAAGTGGCGAAAATAGGTGAAATTTTGTATTATTATTATTATTATTTTTAGTCGTACAAAATTATACCTATACATATCTTTAAAACTACATTTATACCGAAATTACCTAACAAAACCATAACAATATTTTAGCTACGAGTCATGTCATGACACTGGGTCGGTGTAGGCGCTTTATTGATCTAAAATTGAAAAAAAAATTGCAATGACTGCGTTGACCTATTGGTCGTCAATTTCGGGGAGCATGTACATTTAATTATTTTTACTGTCTAAATTCATTTTTAAGTATAAAAATGTATTAACAACACCGCCAATAAAATACTAAAACAAAACGTTAGTAGGCATGGCGATGGCGTCTCGGTGCAGTGGCTTTAATAATACACACGTATATAAAAGTTAGTAATTTTCCAATAGACAGTGTTATTACTAAATTCTGAAATTAGGTAAATATGATAGTTTACGTCACAAGAAACTCAAATATATTTGATATTTTGTCATAACACAAAGTAATAAATTACTATTTAAGTAATAGAAAATGTATCTTTTAATCTGTTTGTCACGTGATTAAAAAAGTCAATCAGGAAGCGTGACGTCACTATGGTAGTAAACAAAGGTTCTCTTCAAGTGTACTGATGTGTATTTTGTGTTTTGTGCTTATTAATTTAAATAAAAATATCAAGCGTAGAAAATTTTTAAAAAAGTAATTAAACACGGTTTGTGAAAGCGGAAATTACAAATTTTCTCAGGATTGATGCAAAATTCTTTGCATTAAATCCAGATTTCTTCTCTGCTGGATTTAGAGTATTAAAACATCTGTGTAAGTATATGGTTTCTTGTATTAATTTAAAAGACTAACTATTTAATTAAAAACGTTTCGCGGTTTTTGTCACTAGTACTTTTAAACAACCATAATGTTGAGATAAAGTAATCCTAATTGATAACAAACGATAGAATAATTATGTAGAAATAGTGCACATAATTCTCCATGTCTTTTTACAACTGAATTATTATTACCTTTATTAGAAAACCTTAGTTTTGCCAAAAGAACTTTATTTCGACAAACAGCCACATAACCTTTAAAAAATAAAGTGATTACCAAAAACTAACACTCATTAAACTTACACCAGAGCAGAGATAGATTTTGTTTGTGTTTAGTTAAGTTAATACTCACATTTAAATGATATTTACAAAAGATTTTGGGTCGCTAGTACTTACGAAATAGTTCTGGATAAATGAAATTAATTTATTTCTAAGTTTCGATAAGTTTACGTATGCATTTACAGTTTCTTTATTAAACAACTTCTTTTTTGAATCAGTTGCTCACTTCATTTACACCTATACACTCCAGCAGATTAAAGATTAAAGCAAGTTGTCCTGTTTTCTAGTTTTTTCATCGAGATGATTATATAAATTTTTCTTTTTACTGCGATAATAAGTAAGTATTCTACTCGAAAAATACACCATTTAATAAACACAAAAACTTTTTTTATTTTTTTATGTATTCTTAATCTTTTGCTAGTTATTTTCTTTCAATTCTTATTTCAGATTATTTGTTTATTGCAGAATTTTTTCTCACTGTTTACTCTTGCCTTGATCTTTGTTTCTTTGAAAAGATATTGTACCCTTATCCACATCAGGCAACGTGTTTACGTTGGTCCATTTCGGGGCGAGTTTAAAATCATCTCAATTTTACAGTATATACTCTTTGTCTCCCTCTTTCTAATTTAAAAGTTGATATATAATTACCAATCAACTACTACTTTTTGTAGGTGGGCTATTACGTGTCTGTCATGTTTAATATAGAGCTAATACTGAAGCCCAACGATTTCTTCAATAAATACCGTTTTGATAACGCATCCGCTAAAATTAGTTTTTCATCCGGAGTAAGGCGAATTCGTAAACTCTATAACCTTAGGATACGATCATCAATATTTTTGGAACCTAACGTTTAAACTAAATGCTAGTGATCTGTTTCAAATGTCACAGAAATTCTTATAATATATTCTTTGAGTTTTTCGCACGCCCAAGTTAGAGCTTATTCTTCTTTCTCTATCTGTGGATAATTAAGTTCAGTTGTAGTTAGTGACCGAGAAGCATATTATGCCACTATTTCTCGTTCATTATTTTCATATAGCTGCTCCGAAACCATAAGAAGACGAGTCTGCACTGATTATAACTTGCTTGAATCAAAATATCTAAGAGTAGGTGCTTCAGTGAGGAAATTTTTAATGTTATAAAATGACTGTCTTTGGGTCGTGTCCCAAATAAATATAATATACTTGTTTAAGAGACGATGCAAAGGTTCTAAAAAAGTGGATTTTTTGGAATAAAGCAAGAAGTGTAATTTGCCATGCCAAGAACCCTCTGAAGTTCTTTTTAATTGGTAGGATTAAGAAATTTGTTATAGAATCAACCCTACTAGGCTCCATTCCCATTCCTCTTTCGCTCACAACTTGACCTAAGAAGCTGATTTTTTGAACGCCAATCTGACATTTTGATTTATTTAGTGTAATACGCTCTTTTTGAAGTCCGCGCAATACTTTTTTTAAAATTTTATCATTTTTTCGAAGGTAGATGCGTGAACTAATACATCATCCATATGGGTTAGAACACCATTCATGTTTGAAAAAATGTTAGTAAATTTTGGCCAGAAATATTCAGGTGCGCAAGAAATGCCGAACGGTAAGCGTTTAAATAGGAATCATCCAAAAGGGCTTATAAATGTAGTGTAATGTTGAGAGTGTTTTGACATACGAATTTGGTAAGAACAGGAATTAGCCAGTTCAGAGAAATACTTAGATCCTTGCAACAAAGTTAGAGAAATTTCGACTTTGGGTATGGGAAAATGAGCACGAAGGACATTCTTATTGAGCTGAGTATAACCATAGCATAATCGGACTGAATTACCTTTTGGTACTACCACGATTGGTGCAACCCATGGAGTAGGTTGTTCTACAGGCTCAATTATACAAAGTCTCTGAAGACGTTCAAGTTCTTGTTTTAATTTTTTTATATTTATTTTTTATCTTCTGACAGCCCACGAAGACCGAAGTCTAAGTACTATGTACCGTGGGTGTACTGGGGAATTGACTCACACATCCAGATCTGTAAACATCCGTAGGGATTTCACCAGCCCTTTAAGAAGATGTGTGGGGTGATACCACCTCGATCGAGGAAGAATTCCTCTACCACCTTCCAACAACAATCACAAAATATCCATGGTCGAAGCGGGATTCGAACTCGCGCCTCTCGGTTGCAAAACTGGCGCCGTACCAACACGGCCACCGGATACCCGAATTAAGGCAGTAATGGAACTGGAACAACTCTAGGACTTGATTGTGCATAAGGTTTAGCATTAGCCGTAACTTTGTAATCGCTGTCGTCTTTAAACTCTCCAATTTCATCAGAAACTAACGGATTTTTTTTAAAAGAGTTAACACTTGAAATTGTGTTTATATTTAGACATGCCAGAGATAGAAATATGTCGTTCAAACCTCTTTAACCATTGTGGCGATGCTAATGGGTTAGAAAAAGTAAACTTTTCTGGTGGGCTTACCTTGCTATCACCCATTTCCAATCAAACTTTACAGAATTCTTGTAATAACAAGCCACAGAAAACTAGGGCCGGATTTTGAATTTCGTCTAGGGAGGGGGGTGCCACGTACCTCGAGCTACACAAAAGTACAGACCAAAAAAAATAAACAAGGCAAGCTCGAGTTATTTGGGGTTTTAAGACATGTACCTACAGTATTTCATAATTGACGAAATATGTAAACCTGTTCTTGCGAAAAAAGAACAGTTTGTCATCGTAACTCACCAATATTCAAGCATTTTTTTAAATTTACCTTCTGTCCATTTGGACTGATGATATATGAAAATTTTTCGAAACAATATTTTTCCGAAAACAGAACTTTTTCAGTAATACAGATCTTCGAAAACTAGGGATGTTCTCAAATTTTTTTTTTGGAATCAACTTTTTTTAACCAGATTTTGAAACTAAATTTTTTCAAGAGAACATGTTTTTAGAAAGAAATTTTTTAAACATTGTTTCGAAAAATACTTTGAATATTCATATTAAAAAAACACTTTTTTGAAAGTAATTTACTACAGAGTAACATAGCAAATACAAGGAAACGTAAACCTGACCCTTGTGGCGTCCGCCATATTTGGTTTAGAATGACGTCAGATAGATTATCGTATTTTACTCGTCAAACGCTTTCATTTGATGCCCATATCAAGGGGATTATGAAGAAAAAGGTAATCCGCCATCTTGTAGCGTCCGCTTTAATGAATTTAGAATGACGTTACATAGGTATTCTACTCGTCAAATCTTTTCATTTGATACCCATGTTAAGAGGGTTGTGAAAAAAAGGCAATTCGCCATCTTGAGGCGGCCGCCATATTGGGTTTAGAATGACGTCACATAGCTTATCGTATTCTACTCCCCAAACCCTTTCGTTTGATACCCATGTCAAGGGGGTTGTGAAAAAAAAGTAATCCGCCATCTTGTGGCGGCCACCATATTGGGTTTAGAATGACGTCTCTTAGCTTATCGGATTCTACTCGTCAAACACTTTCATTTCATACCCATGTTAAAGGGGTTGTGAAAAAAGGGTAATCCGCCATATTGGATTTAGAACAATATTAAATATACTATATTGCATTGTCACCGGACCTATACACGTGTACCTACAAAATTTCAAAGCTTTGGCTTAATTAGAACTACTTAGTCGAAATTTTGATTGCAATATTTGACCTAAACATACTAACATACATACAAACATAATACAAATATAGAAACATACATACAAACATAGATACAAACATGCATTCAAACATACATACAAACACACTTACTAACAGGTGAAGTTAAATAAAAGCTTGTAATAAAAAGATGAAGAAGCTGGTCACGTTTCTCTATTTATATTTGCAGAAATATTTTTTGTAAATTTTAACATCCTTTCTGTGTCAAAATTTTTGGGTAGATATTATTTAAACCCCTACAATTGAAAACAGTTGCATCGTAATTATTTATGATACTGTATATAAAAGTCAAGTTTAATTTGTAGCTGATCAGAAGAGTTAAATGACGATTATGCATTTTTGTAATTTACAAATCCATATTACGATTAAAAATTTTTAAAAAATTTACATTGAAATAAAAATCCATCGGCACACCGCAGTGTCGAATTTGTTAATATCTGAGATGTCCCAGGTAGAACAATTACATTAGTGTCTTATATTTTTATTTTATGCCTGTTATATATTTTTATGGCACTCTAAATTGACACAAAAACATGGTTCCCGCAGTGGCGATCCAACGTTTTGCCGGGCGTTATTTAACATGATGCGTGATCGGGCTGAGCAGGTGGTACGCCGGGTTGTTAGCTTTTGATGCCCAGCCGAGCACTAAACTTTGGGGCTGTAAGGCATGAATTTTTGTTCGTTAATTACTTAAATAAAATAATTGTTTTTTTTTTAATTTAGATTAAAATTTCACACGTCATTTTTTTAGCCATTTTTTCACCAAATCCATAGTTTCCTAGTAGTTGTTCTTGTTCCTTTTATTTTCCTACTTTTGCATTGAAGTTGCCTATCAGGTACTTGAATTGGCTTTCGTTACTGTTTAGAGCTTGAGTAACTTTAGTGTAGAATTCTTTCACTACTTCGTCTGAGTCAGAAGTTAAAAATATATAGTTGTTGGTATATATCTTTTGGAATAACTTAATTTTACAATTAATAAAAAATGGTATAATATTTCGTAGCTGGCCGTAATATAATGATTTGAAAGAAATTAATAGAGACATTTAATTAATATTCAATTTTATTTTTAGAATTGTAAATCCCAAAAACATAACTCAAACTTTAAATAAAAAAATTCACTATACCAAACATATTTAGATAAAACAGGAAACAGATGTTTTTTTAGTAAATTTAAAATGTAAATGTAAAAAGTGTTTATATTTTATAAATTACAAAAGTTGTTCAAAATTGTTATCGTTTTCTCACAAACATCACACTAAACTCCCACATTTTACCTATTCGTCATATGGCATTTAAAAATATGATCGATCGTTCCTGTAAATTTTGAAATTCGAGTGTAGTGGTTTCACTCAGTGCGATGTCGAGACTTGTAAACTTTGTTATGTAAGTAACCCCACAAAAAAAGTCAAGGATAGAAAGCTCGAGCGATCATGGTGGCCATCTTACAGGTCCGTTGGTTCCTATCCATTTTTCAGAAAAATTCCCAGGATGTAAATGCTGAACGATTTTGACTTTATAGGAACTAAATTTATTTTTGTGCAATATAGTTTGTGCTCGAGCCTTGTTCACTCCAACTTCTTTCTCAACAGGCACACGAAGTAGGAGTTGCTTCTACACAGCCTGATACTTTAACCTTGTCGATTTGTCGATTTTCCGTATTATACGATTTTGGTCTTCGCTGCATAAATGTAGGTACCATAATTTTAACTGAATTTTTTAAATTCTAGAATGTATCGGAAAAAGGTTGCCTTTTTTCAGGATATCTAGAATAAATATACAAAAAAAGGCAAAGATAAAAAAATAATGGATATAAAATCCCACTACCTGTTAAAATATATTAGTTCTGCTGCATTATGCGGACTTCTATTCGATTGAATATAGCAAAGTAACATATTCTTTTCCAGGTTCTGATAAACTCTCATTTCAGCCATTTTTTTAAACGAAAAACGCAGTAATGAATAACAAGTAGGGGTTTTGGGAACAATAATTTTTTGAAATTATCTCTTACAAATTTTGACAAGCGTTTTTCAAATCATTATATCACGGTCTTCTGTGAAATATTATACCCTTTTTTTAATTGTAAAATTCGGAAGTTATTCAAAAAGATATATACCAACAATTACATATTTTTGAAAATCTGATGGAAACAAAATATGCAGGGTGTCCCATTTAAAAAAATTCAACTTTGGTTTTATCTTTAAATTCGTTTCTTCTAGAAACAAATTGACTACGCCACTGGATTCTACACAAAAAAAAACAAATAATAATCAGGTTTTACCTTACCGATAAGTTAAAAGGCAACTGAGATACAAGGGGTGTTTGAAAATTAGACATTTTTCAACATCGCCCTGTACCTCAGAAATAAAAGGGGGCTATTAAAATTCTGTTTGTAGCATCATACGTTTTACGAAAAAGTAGCACAGTACAAAACCGCAGCTCTCTATCTTTAAATATAACCGAGATACCCTGCAAAAATATCGAAAACTGGACACCCTGTACATTTAACTTGTTAGTTAGGTTTTCATATTTAAAAAATACTCACGTTAATATTTTAACGTGAATATATCTTGTTATATTAGCGAGAAACCTTTTCATTAAATTTTAAACAAGAAAAATTATTGAAAAGAAGAACAGAAAACCAAAAATCCAAAACTTCTTGGATTTGCAGTAAATTAAGTAAAACATAACTACTACGCCCGGTTAAAGGTTAAGACTTTACTGTACTAGGTGCTGCTGTCTAGATATTCTTGTTAGTCGGTTAAGTTTTGACATGTTTTTGTTCTGCCATTGTTAATATGTTGCACAGGGACACGCGACAGGCATTTAGTGTATGTAACTGATCGATTGTTTCTGACAGTCAGAAAACTGTACGCATTGCTTGTAGGAACAGACCTATTAAGAACGTATAAGTTAGTCTATTACTTTGAGGTTTGCTTGGTTTACAAATTATTTGTCTCTTAAAACTTGTTAAAATTAATATATGTAGTTGTATTATTGCTCAAGCTTAAACTGTCATTTTCTCAATAAATTTCCGAAAACTCTAAAAAATAAATTTATAGTACTAAATTTAGTTATCTAATTCTTAAATTGGTCAATTTAAACCGCTTACCGGTTTCAGCAATAGTGAATCTGGCCGTGTATATGTGAAATTGATTTTCGACTGTATGTGTCATAAAAATCCTTAAATTTTGTGATTGATAATAATTAAAGCTTTAAAATATTTTCCTTTGAAATAGCAGTCAGCACTTTCAAAACACTGTATTACACAGTTTTTCTTATTGATTGTCATGCTAGGATACTCTTCCAACACCTGCTTTAAAACTCAATAATGTTCAACAAAGAAAAGGTACCCTGAACCGCTGGGCAAATTGCTTCCGAAATTTTTGGCGTGGGTCTGGTTGAGCTACCATAAAAATTCACATTTACTTAATGGTTTAATTGTATGAAACTACTAACTTTGCTTGTCATGAATTATACGAACCATAAAATTAACTTTTAATGATTTAAAGAAATTAAATTTTTGTTCTTGTTCTACCGAATTAAAAACCACAAGTACAATGATATTATCTATTTAATTGGTTAACATTATTTAAATACTGAAACGAGTGTAATTAACCAAGACATATCCGTTTATTGTAAATAACTGTTTTAAAATTTAAAAAGTTCGGAATAAAAGTACAACTTTGCTACTTCTTAGTTGCTACAAGGCGGAAAATTTTTTATACAATAAAACTTTTTGCTGTAATGTTTCTTGTTTTAAATTGTAATACAAGCAGTGGCGTGCTCTCTAGCAATTCTCGGAAGCCAAAGGCAAAGTTTTTGGGGAATTGTAAAAAAGCGAAAAGGTTAATAAAAAAAAACACAAGGTTAGTAAAAGAAAAAAATTCCCACTACTGGAAGAGTAGGACTTTACTCCTACGTGCTCCTCAATTTATACAGTGCGGGTCTTTCATGTCCCCCCCTCTTAATTTTGGGACCGTTACATTTAGAAAATTGAAAGTTGACATACGGAAGTTAGTACAAAAATACTATGCTTTGGTGCACAAGTGTCTCTCGGAAAGACCAAGATGGCCGCTGGACGCATCTTGAAAAAAAAATTAAAGAGGGATTTTGCGATACATCATTTTAAAGGTCTTATTGATTACTTTATAATCCTAAAATATTACGTCATTATTCGCCCTGAGAACAAAATGACCGCCAGTTGAATCAAATATTTTCAAAATAAAATGTAATGCATATTGCTGAAGGTTTTTAATTGGCGGTTTGAAAACACGCTTGTGATGATAGCAAGAGTTTAAAAAATATTAATAAGCCCTCCCCCACCCCCACTAATTGAAATTCAAGAATTTCAGGTCTAATTTTTAACACTTTTTAAATTTTGTTTCAATTAGTGGAGGTGGGGGAGGGCTCAATAATATTTTGAAACGTATATTTAGAAGTATATTCCCAAGCCGCTAATTAAAAAACTTCAGCAATATTTATCAAATTTTATTTTTAAAATATTTGTTTCAGCAAGCCGCCATTTTGTTCTCAGGACGAATAATGACGTAATTTTTATTTATTTATTTATTTAATTATAAATACAAGACAAAAATACATTTGTATAATATAATTTTTTAGGATTACAAAAGGTTGTAATAAAACTGCACCTAGATGTGGAACATCCGTATGTGCCAACATAAAGATATAGATTTAGTAACAGATGATAAAATTTCCTACAAATTGTATACATTTTAAACAATTAGTTAGACGAAATACTAAGAGAAGACTTGTAAACTTACAAACTTAAAAACTTAGATCGCTAATTGACAAGGTACTAAAACAGGGACGCAAACAGATGATAATTGTCCCTTACATAAATCTTGGTGAATCTGGCAAATATTTTTGTATTTTTTATCTTTCTTATATTAACTGGTAAGAGATTAAAGCATTTCGGACCAAGGTATGTAGCAAATTTTTGGTTAATTTTCCTATTACTCTGAGGAATATTCAAATTCTGATTTGTTCTGAATCTGGTCAAATAATCATGATTAGCACATTGCTTAAGTTCTGGGTTTTTAGATGTGAAAGCGCATAGTGTGGCTATGTAAATTGTACGGATATTATATACATTGTCTTGGTACAGCATATTTGTAGAGAATAATCTATCTTTTTTAAATATTATTTTCAAAATTGTGTTCTGGACAATGTTAAGCTGATAAAGAGCATTGTTGTATAGACCACCCCAGACCAATATACCGTAACTCAAAAGGGATTCAATTAGAGCTTTGTAAATTAATATTGTTAGTTTTTTGCACAAAAATTCCCTAAGCTGATAAAACTTATGCAGAAGAGCTCTAATTTTTTAGCGACATAAATTATATGTTCCTCCCATCTTAAATTTTCATCAATTATAATTCCCAGATATTTGACATTTCTGACGGATATTATGTCCTCTTCAAAGTTATCTATTTTTATACGATTATAATCAGGTTTATTAGTCGCGTTTATTGAGAAGGCTATGTAGTTTGTTTTTTTTATATTAAGAGAAAGTTTTAAAGAATTCAGAAGATATCCAATTTTTTTCATTTCAATTTGGACCGTCTCTCTGACTTCCATCCAAGATGAACCATGGAACACAACCACTGTATCATCAGCATATGATATTATTTGACCTCTGATCTTAAGATCCGTAAGGCAATTTATATAAATGTTAAACAAAGCAGGACCCAATACAGTGCCCTGGGGCACCCCAATCCGAAATGGCTCCTCACCACCGATGGTGCCATTGACCCTAACATACTGGCGTCTGCCCGTGAGATAGCTCTTGAAAACATTCAAGACAGTGCCCCTAATCCCATATCTACTCAATATCTCAAGAAGAAGATCATGGGACACCGTATCAAATGCCTTCGCTAAATCAAGAAAAACTGCAATACACTTCTTCCCTCTATCAAGGTGGTTAGTTACTCTCTTAACTAGTTCGTACATTGCATCACTTGTGCTTAATCCGGCGATAAAGCCAAATTGATTGTTAGACAAGATATTATTTTTTTTTTAAAAAGGAGATTAACCTGTCTTTCATGCATTTCTCCCATATTTTGGAGAAAGTGTTTACAAGACTAATCGGTCTAAAGTTATTTATATCTTTTTTGCTTCCTGCTTTATGGATAGGCACTACTATAGTTTCTTTGAATTGCCTGGGAATGACACCTGTGGCGAAGCCAAGATCAAAGATATGTTTTAGAGGCAAGAGTATATGGGGATGTATTGTCTTTATAATTTCAGTTGTAATACCGTCAATCTCTGGACTGCAAATATTTTTTAGGGAGCCAATGTGTTTAATCAATTCCTCCACAGAGACAGGTTCCAAATACATGGAATTTTTGTTAGTTTTGATACTGTTTAAAAAATCTTTACCATCATCTTTAATCTTTTCCGCCATTTTTAGGCCAACATTAGCAAAAAATCCATTACAATAATTTGCCATTTTCTTGTCATTATCAAATTTTTTCTCATTTTCATCCAGGATATTAATTGTATTATTTTTTTTTTGCATGACTTTCGTTTGTGGCTTCAGATATAATTTTGTAAACCTTTTTGAGGTTATTTTGATTTTCAGTTATTAAATTTTTATAATAGGAGTTTTTAGAAGTGTTCAAGATTTTTTTAAGGTTATTACGGTACCGTTTATTTTCCAGTTCTTTTTGTTCCGAGAAATTCAGTAAGAGACGTTTTTTCATTTTGTCCCTAATTTTAATTGAAGAAATTATACCCTAGATATCCATGGTTTTAGTTTTTTAACTTGTTTTGAATAATTTTTAGTGTAAGTAATAGTTGATAACTCAATTAATTTAAGAAATTCTTTAATAAAAATATCAAAGGCCCGCTCCGAATCCTCCACATCAAAGACATTCCGCCATGACTCCTGTTGAAGAAGCATCCGAAGCCTTTCAAAGTCAATTTTTTTATGTACATTGTAATTATCTTTGTGGGTTTGTATATTGCCATCGGACCTGATACTGATGTTCAGCATGACAGGACAGTGATCAGTTATATCATGATTTATTATAAAAGAATCGTACAAGATATTGTTATTTTTCATCTTCCTCTTGACACAAATATGGTCCAAACACGTAGACGATGTAGAAGTCTCTCGGGTGGGTTTATTGATAAGGGGAGAAAAACCGTATAGTGCTAATAAAGAGAGATAATCAGTGGTTATTATATTATTATTTAAGATATCAATATTTATATCCCCGGTTAAGATTTCTATGTTAGGGTTATCTTTAGCCGATTTTAAATAGTATTCTAAATCCGGTAGAAACAGACGAACATCAGTTGAAGTTGGTCTATACATTGATATGACTGAATATGTTAAATTATTTAACTTAAAGTTTAATTTCGTTAAGGTAACACCACAATTTCGTAGTTTATGATCCGTTATTGTAACATCAATATCTGACCTATAGAACAAAAGAATTCCATCATTTTGGTTAAATAAAGCATTATTGTAATGGTTCGTGTAATTAGGTATATTGAATTGTTTACAAGAGTTAATTTGCCAGCATTCACTCAATACAATAATATCGCAGAAATTTGCCTTATAGGCATCAAGAAATACAAGGAGATCATCAAAATTTTTTTTTACACTTCTTATATTTAGATGTAATAAATTTAATATTTTATTTGTCGAACTTACAGATTCTACCAGATTTTCTGCATCAATTATTTCACATTTTTCCTCAAAATTATTAATTTGTTCAAGAATTTCCACTTCGTGCTGCGTTGCCATTTTATCCATAATCAATTCTTGTTCTCTTGATAGAGATATGATACAGACGGGTAGGGCATTCAAAGTGACTTGTCTCATGATCTATTCCATATCTTGAGTTCTAAATCCTATTCGAGTTTATGCAATTTTGACACATTTTGGCATTTATATTTTGGCATTCCTTGATATCATGGTCTTCCGTACATCTTGGACATACTTTTTTAGATTTACACTGGCTACTTTTATGGAAAAAACCCTGGCAGTTGAAACATCTTGGAATGCTCAACTCTTCATAGACCGGGTACCGCTCCCACCCAATATACACTCTCTTATCAATCATGAGCTTCTGAAATAGATCTGACGAACACTCAACATAGGCAGTCTTCTTGTGATTCTGGGGGTGGTCCTTAATAAAAGTCACCGAAAACTGATCATGTTCACTTATAAAACAGTTCTGTTTTCTTAGAGATATCTCAATTTCCTCTTTTGTCAGCTGGTTTCTAAATCCCGTTATTTTTACGACAGGTTTCATTAGTTTAGTAGTTTCTATTTCATAATTATCAGAAAGTTTATCTTGAGCTAAATTTTTCAAAGCCTCAGTTTCGTGATCAGTTGGATTAATAATAACCTTTCCATTTTTTTCTCTAATATTTTGAATACCTATGCCTATTTCCATGGGGTTAATCAATTTACTAATTTTCTTTGCAATGTCTTCCAAATTTTCATTATTTTTAGGCTTAATAATAATTCCTGGTATATTTTTCTGGTGGACCTGCTTGATGGGCTGTGTTATAGCAGTCTTCTGAACGACGTTGGCAAACGTTTCCGCTTGGAGGTTACGTGTTTGCATAGATTCAATTTTTTCATTAAGTACCGTAAACCGGGGTTACTTTGACATAGTTTTGGAGGTTTTTTTAGCGCCATTTTGTTAATAAGTCATAATCTTCCATTTTTTTTATCTCATATGAACAATTGATCCTTTGGCTCTAAATTCACCAAATAGCAACTTTCTAAGATATCTGCTTCTACTAAAAAAAAAATAAGTAAATTTGATGTCAAAGTAACCCCGCATGTGGGGCTACTTTGACATACCGTTAATATTCGTTCCAAATCAAAGTAGACCCAGCGCGGGGTTAGTTTAACACCCCAGTATGAAATTTTTTTATTGTATATACATAATTTAAAAAACTTTAACCATAAAAAAAACAAAATCCATATATTAGAAGGCATTTTAATAGTTATGAAAAATTCCAAGAAAAAAACAATTCCTAGTTATCAATAATAAAAATTAAAACTAAAAAAAAAAAAGTAAAAATAAAACAAAAATTCTTCTTTAATCTTCATCCTCACAACTGGAACATTCGTAGCGGGTATTTTTGGACCCCTTGTTGCAAATTCCGCACACCCAGCCATGGCAAGACACGCATTGGATCCATTCTTGTTTTGCATTATAATATCGAAAATCGCATTCACATATTGTGCACAGGTTTTCGTTTCTTGTGGATACAAGGTTTATAAGTGGAGTTTCATCATCAGAAGATAAGGATGATGAGTCAGCAGTCACATGCTTCGGATTAGTCGAACTTGTGCTAGGGATTTCAGGTGTACTAGCTGGGATTTTAGACTGAACTGAACTTCCATCTTTGCTACCACAGTCTAAAGAAATTTGAGTTCCCGGTTTTGAGGTGAGCTTTTTGCCTCTTCTTTGGCGTATTCTACTTTCATTGTAGCCTCTCGATTCCTTTAAAAATTCAAGTAAACTGGCATCTAAGAGTCTGCCAGAATCGTTGGCTTCGGATGGCAGTTTATTAAGAACAACTTCAGGGTTGAATGGGTAAAGACCAGTCCCTCTAAATGCGCTTTGAAGGTTTGTCTGTATATTTGGACTGATGGCACCCCACAATTTGGTTAAGAGTAATGGAAATTGCTCCTTAGGGATGATTCCTTTCCGTCTTGATTCCTGTCTCCATGTGTCCAACACCTTTCGCCATTTTTTCTTTAATGGACCAAAAACCCCAACATCCAGAGGCTGGAGGAGATGGGTAGAATTTGGCGGAAAAGCACTGAAATAAATATTGGTTTCTTGGGCAACCCTTATGACTTCTGGCGAGAAATGTGATGCAAGATTGTCACCTAATACGACAACCGTTTCGTTTTTATCCCTGTGTTCATTAATGTGTGGTAACAGAACTTTAAAGAACCATTCTTCAAAAATATTCATATCAAACCATCCTGATTCACTATGGTTATAAACAGTGCCAGGTGGCCCTCCTTTTGTCCAGTTTTCATATAGGTTTTTTGATTTGTAGACAACCATGGGCGGTATTAAGACACCTTCTGCTGAACCACAAAACATCACGCTAACTGATGTTCGAGAATGCTCTTGTACACGTTCTACACGTTTTCTGCCACGTGGTACCAGCACTTTTTTGGCCCCTGGATCGTCAGTTATGTTGGTCTCATCATAATTATAAATTTGCGATGGTCGAGCTTTACTCAAAATTTCGCGGATGTTATTAAAGAACTCCATAATTTGAGGAACTCCAACTGAAGACCTCTGTCTTTTGATGTTTGTAGCTAAGCGGTTACTGAGCCCATTTCTTGTTGCAAATGCTTCTACAAAATCGTAACCTGGTACATTATTCTCCCATTGTAGAATAACTCTGCCATGTTTGTTTACAAACTTTTCTACGACGTTCCGTATGTCGGCCTTCGTCATTGGGAAACCCCAATCACTAACAGTACCCAATGTATTGGCAATCAATTGTTCTTCTTCTGGCAATAAAACAGTTGGGTGCCCCGGTGTACCTTCATGCATGCGGTGCACTTTATTTAATAGCGTAGTTCTGTTAATTTTGTATTTTTCTGCGGCCGCCTTTTGTGATAAGTTACCGTTTCTTATTTCCTCTACCGCTTTATTCAAGTCCTCCTCACTATAATTTTTATAACTTCGTGCACCTAACTTTCTCTTATAATGTCTCACCATGATGACTGTTCCACTTTACCCAACTAAAAACAATACCAACCATCATAACCTCAAATTTTCAAGCAATATTCGCCTTAAATCAGGTGGTGTCAAAGTAACCCCAAAACATGTCAAAGAAACCCTGAAAGTCAAAGTAACCCCGGTTTACGGTAACGCATTTTTTTGTTCCATCTCCTGGCTAAGTTTCCTTAATAAGTTTATTTCAGTCTTTTTCGATTCACATTCCATTCTTAACGATGAGACGAGCACCCAATCTTGTGCACTATCGGCACCAAAACAACATAACCCTATTTCTGCTGTTATGGTTTTTAAGGTTTTCACTCGCGAGGCACAACTTTTATGGCATACTTTTTCACACTTAACACAACGAAACACTGCGTCCAAAACATTTTTTTTACAATATAAGCACTTTTTTTCCGTTTTTTGGTCGTTATCATCTTCCACGTCACCCTCGCCTTCCGCCATCTTGCCTACGTAATATTCTATGATCATAAAGTGAGGCCCTTAAAATGATGTATCGCAAGACCCCTTTTTCCCCCCGGGTGACACCCTTTAATGGGTGACACCTGCATCAAACAAAAATAAAAATTATAACAATACAATAGCCTGCCCCGGGTGATACCCATTAAGGAGTGACACCCGCATCAAACAAAAATCAAAATTATAACAATACAACAACATGCCCCGGGTGACACCCTTTATGGAGTGACACCCGCATCAAACAAAAATCAAAATTATAACAATACCACAAAAATCGCACATTCGAGGGCAATGGGCTTGTTTAGTTATTTCGCGTTTTCAATAAATATGTTAATATTATTGCACAATCAGTCAATCGAAACACACACACAAAATTTTGCCGCCAAGAATAACCCAAACGGGTTAGTTTGGGCGTGGCACCCAAAAAATTTTCGCCTGCGATGCGTTTTTTTTTAGCATTCATACCCTACCATGGGGTGATACCATTGATAGCCGCCCCGGGTGTCACCCACCCTGGCTACGCCACTGGTGCCAACTTTAAATTTTCTTAATGTAACGGTTGAAAACTTAAGAGCGGTGACATTAAAGAGCCGCATTGTATATCTTCTTATACCTTCAGTACATTAGCCCCTAAAAAAAGATCAAGACAATCTGAATGGGGCGTAAAATTATGAGTGTGCTCAGGGCGCCTGTGTGGCTTAATACGCCACTACTTGTGTTTTCTGTCACAGAGGTACATAATAATATCTGAACCTTTAGTGGTATCAGTAGAGGTCAAATTATAAAAAACTAGTTTTATGAAAAAAACAAAGACTTAACCCTTCGGAATGAGATAAATAAAAATATTTATCTCACAGTTATCTAAATATAGGACTTTTTTGAACTTTAAAACATACACTAAAAATTTGGTCATAGTGGCATAGGGCTCGTAGCCTAAAAAAAAGAAAGACTTCAGTGCAGCCTTTACTATACATAGGGGCCATCCAGACGGTCAAACATGCTTGCAAGCAAGACGGAAACCTTGCGAGTTGACAGTTGACAAAATAAAATTAGCTTTGTTCGCGGAGACGATCCGGAACTAGTCCGTGACAAGTGCGCGTGCGCTTTGCGATTATCTGCGTTCGCGGTGCAGAAAATCACTGATTTTGACAATAAATTTGGCGTTCGCGGTGATGCGAGAACAAGTTCAGGACACATCCGTAACCAGTCAAAACGATCCGAGGATTAAGGCATGAATTATTTGTCCGCGCAAGTGCAGTGTGAAATTTGTTTGAAAATTGTCGTTTAATTTTGGACGGGCTGTATTTTGCGATAACGAACAGTTAAATTTCATATGCTGTTAGTTGTATAAAGGTAGATATAAATTTGTATATAATAATATGCTCTAGTATATTCAATTATTCTTGTATTTAAAATTACTCATAACAGAAGAAATATGTCTTTGTGGCAATTTTAATCATTATATAATGTTAAATTAGGTTGTTCAGTCTAAAAATTTAATTCAAAATAATAAAATATGTTAAGGTTAAGTGATTCGCAGATGTTCCGGACAAGCACGTTCACCAAAAACGTTCGCGGAGATTTGTCAATTCCTGATCGGTTTCGAATCGCACATGCGCATAAATGTTTGGGATTATTTAACTTGTACAGGTTACGGACTGGTCACGGATCGTCTCCGCGAACAAAGCTATTATGTTTTTGGGCGTCACAAACGCTGTTGGAGCTCCACAGACATCTATACACGTGCGGCAAGCACATTGATACACCTTTGTAGCATGCATAGAGTTGCCATCTGTCCCGATATATCAGGACTGTCACCCTTATTAGAGTTCATGTCTCGACGTACCGACAAAAGTATTAAAAGTCCCGATCGACGTTATCAAGGTTTTCTAAATTAAATTTTAAAAGGCACACGCACCAACAAACGTGATTTTGAAAGGTTTTTAAAAATAAAGCTTTTTGGCATAACGCACTACAATAGCGTGGCGCAGTAGACCTCTATCTTGCGAATTTGTGCGTACCGTCGCGTCGGGTCGGTATTCTTTGGGAACCAGTTCACTTGACGTCTAGCGGTTACTATTAATAAATGATCCGAGTCATTTCTAAAATTTTAACGTTTTCGATTGGATGTCGCTGTCTGAAATTCCAGAATGAGGAAAGTTGGGAGAAACGATTATACAGTATGGTCCATTAAGTGTGCAACAAATGGGAAATTTTCTTGTTAGTTGCACAATCGAAATATAAATACCGCCAAAAGTTGGTGCATGTCCGATGACCATATCAGGTCACTTAGAATGAGTTCAAGTCAAACAGCATACAGGGCAAGCCAAGAAATATAAAAATCGTTCAAGAGTAAAGTACCTTTATTTCGAAAAATACAGAAAAATGTTATTAAGAAAAGTTGTTAAGATATGTCCAAATTCAAAGTCATAGTCTTTTATCCAAAAATTTTTAAATTTTTTTATTCCACATGACATCGACTCCTATGGTCATTAGTTTTTTACTATGCACAGTATTATTAGAAATGCATTTGCCATATTTTTAGGAATATTTGCGAAATTCGAAGCTTGTGTGTAATATCGTTGCAAGAGACATGAAGTTTCAGTTACTTAAAAAAAATATTAATCTAAGTAAATTTTACCAATTTGCTTCAATTTGATAAAAGTCATGCAGAAGGGATTTGACTGTGGTTAATCTGAAAATGTATTATAGCTGAATATAGAAAAAATCATTGTTATTTAAAATTTTCAAAAAAATATATATTTTTTTATGGAAGGCTATTTGGACATCCTTAAATTCGAAACAACTTTTCTTTATGACGTTTTTCTGTATTTCTCAAAATATGGGTTGTTTGCTCTTAAAATGTTTTTATATTTTTTGGCCCGCCCTGTATGCTGTTTGACTTGAAGTCATTTTAAGTGCACCTGATATGGTTATCGGACATGCACCAACTTTTGATGGTATTTATATTTTGGTTGTGCAACTAATAACAAAATTTCCCATTTGTTGCACACAAGACAATATTTTTTATACCCAAAAATACCACAAGAATTGCTTTCCGAAAAATTTTCAGCCTTAGCTAAAATTGGATTCGTACTGTAATAGAAATCTTAAACTTTGTAGTGATCGAGATTAAACACAGGTGTCAGTTAACACAGTCGAAAAAGATTTTTTTTTATTATAACGCTGACCTATGATGCCAATAATAATGAATACACTGTAAAAGATCTTTTACATCGAAGTGTGGAAGGGTCACAAAATAATCAAATATCTTAAAATCTTTAAGAATATTTTGTCATAGTGTTTTATTTTTTGAGTCTATGCAAAACGCAATCAAATTGCTAAATATTTCGTTATTCGCTACAAAAAAGGAACAAAAATTTAAATGCTACGTATCCATTATTCATACCAAACTTACATCTAGTTAAATAGGAAAAGTTATTAATTTAACGTAGTTTCCTCATTTAATTTAAAGCTTGAATGGTTCGGTTATTACAAGATCGGCAAAAAATGTATTGAATTATGATTAAATGAAGTTAATTAACAAGGAGTGTTTTTATTGCTTATATGTAATTGAACTACTTTCTATAATGTTTTGTGATTGATTTTTTACGGTACTTGATTTGCGTAATATATCTGTTATAATTTCAAGTTCTATTATCATAATATGTATTAGAGTGGCTATAAAAAAGGACCAATTTCTGTAATCATGTTTATGAACTTTAATTTACGGACAAGCTGTTGTGACAGGTTCCAATTCCTATTTACTTTCTGCACGGGCTATTTCAACTAGAACTGATAAATAAAGTGCTTTTCAATTAATAAAGTAAATCTTTTTTAGTCTTTATTGAAGTAAATCCGCCTTTCTAGTTTAAACAGTTGGTTTTTCTATGGGGTATTTTAAGGTGCAAGTTCACGTGACTTATTAATGTCATGTGATAACGCGACTTCAACCATAGTTTTTTATGAATATTTTTAGGCAAATTGAATACATTATTTGGGGTTTATTTCATTAAGTTACCAGATGACACTTCATTCATAAAAAAAATTACATGAATTGGAGAAAGATGCATAGTGATATGGTAGGGATGAAAAATTATAATATCTTTGTTCGTATTAATAGAATTACGCACATCTTTTACAATCGTCATGCTGGATTGCTAAATGTCGATGTTTGAAAAAGCTGATCTTTATGATAAGAGCTAATTTAATGTAAACATGCCGGTTAAATATTGCCCATTTTGGCAATGATGCTAATAAGTACTTTTCCACGTATAGGACGCAAATATACCCGATGCACATCGCAACGAATTTCAGTAGGTTTTACTGACTACTCGCCATTTAGCCAGGATTTTATTTGGAAATTAAACTTAGCTTATTTCGGGTGGAGGGGGATATCGCCAAGGTACTGGTGCACCCCTTTAGGGTGACGGCTATCTGCCTGCAACGTGTTATTTTTATAACTCGTGGTTTTTAAGATATTTTTACGGGAATTTTCATCCCACTGCTATATGTGTTGCTTTAAGCCCAAAATATTTTGGCTTTGTGCTGCGAGACACTAAATTTAATAGTTCGACTAGCGATTTTTATTTTTCACACGACATACCTACGTCATGGTATTTAGTGACCCTAAAAGTAACGACCGAATGTACATGAGAACGCACCTTTAACAATCATACTGCATGTGAAAATAAACTGGGTGAAATAAAAATTGCAACATCCAGTAATATCTATATTTTTAAATAATTTTTTGGGTAATGGTAGCATTGAGTGAAACTAATAATTGATCAAAATTTTAAACTGATTAAGACTAAGTTACAAAAAATTAATAATAACTAAGAAGCTTCTCGCAGACTTAAACATATTCTATAACATATTCTATAAACGTATTCTTCTAGGCATGCTTCGAATAAGGTGATCTATGTCTTCTTGTGGTATGCCTTCCCAGGCTAACTTAACCTCATGGCGTAGGCGCTGTAGGTCCATGATTGGTTGTGGCAATCGACTAAGTCTTCTGCTTATTATATCCCACACATATTCAGTGGGTGATAGGTCAGCTAACTTTGGGGGCTAAGGAAGGACATTAACGTTAGCTTTCTCTAGGTAGTCTCTAGCAATGGCAGCGGTATGGGGTCTGTTGGAATATTGGGTTTTTTAGCTGTTGGAGGTAGGGTATGGCGACAGGCCTCAGCACATTGTTTATGTAAACTTGGGCGGTCATGCTGCAGTCTGCAAAACCAGAGGTGACCTACTTCCTAGATTTATGGCACTCTAAACCATGACACCTCTGGCAAGTGCAGTCTTCCGTTCCACATAAAATTGAATTTGACCCCTTTCTCCACGTCTACGACGCACCCTTCTATGGCCATAGTGGCCTCATAAACAAAATCGGGACTCGTCACTAAACATAAGTCGACCCCATTCTTGGTCCCAGTTTGCTTGGGCTTCATTGCACCAAGCAACACGGATCTGTCTGTGCCGATGTGTGGGGGGTAGAATGAGACGTGGACGGTACGAAAAAATGCCATAGGCGTTAACTCTCCGGTAAATGGATTTCATTGAAATCACTCCTTCCGTTGCTGCCATCCATTGCTTTCCAATATCTTGGGTTTGAAGGGCACTAATTCTTAGGAGCTGTGTTTCGCGGTCCATTGTCCTTCTAACTTGACCGCTGCCCACACGACGTCGATGGAGATGTTTCTGGGACCACAGATTCGAACATCGCATAACAGTAGATGCATATCGATTAACCCTTTGCGAATTTCTCTAAAGGATAATCCTGCCTCTCGAAGTCCTACAATTCTACCCCGCTCAAACTGACTCAATTGTCTACAACTCGTACGTCTTTGAATAGGAGGCTTTTTTAACAAGTGTTTTAAAGGCAATACAACCAATAAAACGGAATTTATTTTAGCAAAATTTCGATGCACAGATGCAAAAAAATTGATTATTTTCAAAAATAAATTTAATAAAGAGGCAAAAAGATGTAAACATTCTGAAACCAAAATTTTATCATTTACTAATTTATTAGCCCTTTTAAACTAAAATAGGATTATAAAGATGTTGTGATTTATACAGGGTATTGCAATTTTTATGGCAAGCAGTATATTAGTAAAACAATGACACTATTGGAAAAATATATTCAAACTTTTAAATCTGATTTAAAATTGTACCTTCAAATAAAATAATTACGATAACGTTTGTATAACGCATGGTGGTGGTGCTGGGCCATTCCAGTCAAACAAAATATTAAGACAAGATAGCATCTTTCTGAAACCTTCTGTTTGTTACTTTTTCATACGAGCTAGACAACGGACTAATATAAGATTATAAATTGGCGTGCAAGCATTATTCTCATAATTCAGCCATTATGCGAGTCCCACGTATTTTGATAGTTTTCGTCTTAAAGTTGTTCTAAAACTAGAGCACTCACCTCGCCCGTCTGTTCGTAAAATACATTCAATTGAACTACAAATGTGCTCTTAAATCTTTCTTTTTTCGTTTTATATCTTCCCTATATTTTCTCTTATGTGCTCGTCCTTTCCTTAGGTGTCCTGAATACGTCTTTTTATTTGGACTTATTAAATAAATTAACTTCATCGAACAAGCATACATTTTATTTTGTTATCTCGCCTGTGTATGTAAAGAAAATCACATCCCTAAAACTGGTGTTTCTGTTTTAAATATTTTTTTTTATTTTCAGAATCTCATTCGTCTGAAAACCCGGAAAATATGGGAGTTTCAGAAGAAATAACGCCTGTCGCGGGTGTCGAACCAAGACCACCAGGACAGGATCAGAGTGACATTAGTGATCCTGAACCGGATGAATTCGCGCCGAAACGGAAACAACGAAGATATAGGACAACATTTACCAGTTATCAATTAGAAGAATTAGAAAAGGCCTTTTCAAGGACACACTATCCAGACGTCTTCACCAGGTAATATTTACAACTAGTTACCAGAAACAATCAAATAGCATATAATTAAACTCAAAACAATATGTTAATATTGTAATATTTTAGGCTACATTCTCTGTTGCCATGTGCCAATTTTTTTTATTTTCATAACTTTTCCGTACTGCAATTTAAAACTTTAGCCGGAGTTTCACGTTGTTTAGAAATATTATATAAATCAATATAATTTTGCCAGGGTTCTTTATACCTACTTTGCCAAATTGCCATTTAGTCAGTGGAAAGGTAAAAGGTCTAAAGCGCCACGTCGTAGAGGTGGCACTTTAGCCCTTATGGTGGAAAGGTAAAAGGTCTAAAGCGCCACGTCGTAGAGGTGGCGCTTTAGACCTTTTACCTAGAATAAGACAACTTTTGTAAATCTCGTTTCAAGCTCTTTCGTTGACCTATTGCTTGCAATAAACTATTATTGACGCCAGCTGTAATAAAACTCGTTAAATTTGCAAGAACTATAACAGGGCCGGCCCTAATAAAATAACTGGTAAAGATAATTTTAATATAATCAGTAAGGGTATGATTAAAGTATTTTTTTTTACCTAGTATAATAATTTCGAAATATTTTAGTTTAGTTTCTATCCGTTTGGTAAACCATGCAATTGTTATAGGATTTCGATCGTATTTTTTGTGATTCCGAACGTGCTAAAAAATGTGGCGTCCTAGGGAAGACGTTGATCATAGAGTCCCCGGTAGTGCTAATTTAAAAAGAAACTATTTATTGCCCGTTGCCAAGCAAATTGTTAAAAATGATTCTTTATTGAACAGGGGGTTTAATGTAAATGTAGCTGCAGCAATAGCTTCATTAACGAAAATTCCTTTGTCTACACTTCTCCGACTTTAAGTGCAAGTGTTGTGACATTAATTAGAAAAGTTGTAGATCGCATTCCTATAGAAAGTTGGAAAAATTCGATTAACCATGTCATTAAAGTTGAAGATTCCTATTTTTCATTTACTAATAACATAGAGTGTTGTTTGATTGTTTTTAATGTAGTCGGGCGCCTTTTAGGAATCTTGAAATATTTATATTTACATTT
The DNA here is from genome assembly GCA_963971165.1 of Philopedon plagiatum. NCBI lineage: Eukaryota > Metazoa > Arthropoda > Insecta > Coleoptera > Curculionidae > Philopedon > Philopedon plagiatum. The sequence continues at coordinate 117,072,270 of OZ020189.1, forward strand.
AGTGAGGTACTTACTATTTTGTCAAAAGGCGACGAAAGAGCTTGAAACGAGCTTTACTACGAATTTATTTCTGAATCTTTTGGCTAATTTATAAAGAAAATGACAATTTAAGTATGTATTTTCTACAATAATAGGGATAGATTTATTTTAGGGACAATTTTCATTTTTCAATTTTATTAGAAATGCAGGGTAAGATATATATATATATATATATATATATATATATATATATATATATATATATATATATATATATATATATATATATACAGTGAGGGCATAAAGTCTGGAAACACCTAGTTTTTTACGAAACTATACATTTTCGGAAGAAACGCCGAAACACGTCGATTTTGTTCTCATTTTCTACACATTCTGAAAATATTTGATTATATACAGGGTGTGCCATAAAAGTTGGGCATTTGTCAAATTTGATTTTTTAAATAGAACACCCTGTATATTATTCCATTTTTGAATTGTGCGTTAGAAAATCAACATCTTTTGTATAAACCACCCTTCCTCTAAAATCAATTGTTTTCGAGATATTGCAACTTGAAAATTGTTAGCCAGCAAAATTAAATAAAGTGAAATAATAATTTAACACATTTTTATTTTAACAACAATAATCCAACTGAGACAATTTTAACGCAGCAAATGCTGAAATTGTTGACCGTTAACTTCCCGGCAATATCCTAGCCTATCCATAAACTCCTCTTGTTTGTACGTTACAGATGAAATTTGCCGAATTTCATCCCTTATACGATTTTTTAAAGCTTCTATGTTAGGAGGTCTGTTAAAGTAAACTTTACTTTTTAAATAACCCCCACAGGAAATAATCAAGGGGGGTCAAATCCGGTGACCTCGCAGGCCATTCTATGGGGCCACGACGTCCTATCCACCTGTTAGGAAATATCTCGTTGAGATATTGCCTAACAGCTAGCGCATAGTGAGGTGGGGCCCCATCTTGTTGAAACCACATTGTTAAGGCTGGTGTATCAGGCTCATCACCTGGATACCGCTGAGCTAAGGCAGGAATTAACTCTACTCGCAAAAAGTCTAGATACATTTGGCCGGTCAAATTTTCGTCAAAAAAATAGGGACCAACAATCTGGTCTTGAAATATTCCTGCCCAAACGTTGACTTTTTCGGGATGTTGCGTATGAGCCACTTGAGCCCAATGGGGATTCTCTTTAGACCAATACCTACAGTTTTGCCGGTTGACAGTACCATTGAGAAAAAAGGTAGCTTCATCCGAAAATAAAACATTTGCACAAAACAAGGGATCCATGTTGCACCGTTCTTGCATATTTTCACAAAACTGGAGTCGGCGGTCATAGTCATCTTCGTTTAATTCATGTATTAGTCCTTAGACAAGGGAAAGAGAGTGGACGCGCAGGGATGCCTGCCTGCCTGTTACCGACTGCCACATAAATCATGGCCGGCCAAAACAGCAAGGTCTCTCCAGTGGCGTATCGCGCAAAAGGAGTAAACGAGGATTTTAAATACGGTCATATTGATATAATTTATTAAAAATAAAGTTGTTTTAATGACGATGGCAGTTTTATTGCAACCTAAAAGTTACATTTTAGTTTAAACTAATAGTATGTTTTTGTTATGGATACTTTCAAGTTGTTGACTTATAGAACCAGAAATGAACTGTATAAAATAAGAATTAGTTAAAAAACATTTACATGGTTAAATAGGTTTTTTTTCAGATATTGATTATTTTTCGTTGTTTGTGAAAATCTGGTTTAGCTTAATATAATAAGAAACACAAATGCAAAACACATTTTTATTAATTTTAAATAAATTAAGTACTTGTCATTTTGTTAAACACAAAAAATGTAAAACTACATACAAACATAAAAGACAAACTATTTTACAGCATCAAAAGTAATTAAAGGATAATAATTATAATATATAAGTATACAGAAAACGCAAATATAAACATAAGTAATACAGTAAATGTGAAGCCTGGGGCAGCATTAATATTTTGCAACCATTTCCCTAGTGTACTACAGTGTGGTAAGCAAATATCAAAAACACTTCTTACATAATTGTATGCCTTGGGAGAAAAAAAATTTAAAGTGAGAGCAAATTTCCGTAATTCTGGCGAATATGTTCTTTTTTTCCCAATTTTTCTTTGTAACATTTCTTTAGTTACAGATGTTATATTCCCTAATAGCATTGCTTTTTCATTATCTAATAAATTATTTTTTTGTAAAGTTTGTACCATTTGCTTTAAAGAAACAACTTTTTTTTTATATCTTTTTAAAGACTGAGTTAATACCCGAATTTTTCTGGTTTTTGCTTTGCTTTTAGCAACCTCACGGAAAAGCTGTTTTCTTAATGACTTCTTTCGTGGCTTCAGGATCTGCTACAGGCAATGTAGGCTCATTTGAAGGGCCTGGTTGTGGACTACATGCTCTCTTTCTTGTCTACAAAAACAAACAGTTTTACTTCAACTAAATGAAAAAAATATTTTTTTTAAAAAAAGCTTTTATACTTTACAACTAAAAATACCTTCTTTGACTGCAGATAGTGTGGAAGCTCAGAAAATAATGTTGGAACTGCTTCTTCATTCAGTAAACGAACTCTTGACTGCGAGTTACTTTTGTAGAACCAATGCTTTTCAAAGTGTTTTGAACAAAGGCGATCATGTTTTGAGGGCATCCAATCATCTACTTTCATGTTTTCTATCCACTTTTTGCATTGCTCTCACTCTCTAGGAAAACTGAAAGAAAAAGTTAATTACTTAAGTAGGTAGGTACTACTCGTCCTTTTTTTCCCTCTTTTATTTTTCTTTAGTTACCCTTTTTTACAACGAAACATGTATTCTTTTACACATTTTAAAATATTTAAAATTTCTTTCAAAGAAAATTTATAATTTTATAACAGTACATTAGGTACGCCTATGAACACAAGGCGTGTTTCACCAAAGAACCTGAGTTTAAATACATAATTCTGACTAAAAGTAACTAAATACTTAGATAAAATTTTGCCTATTGTTACATTTTTGATCATACTTTAACATATTATAAAGAAATAACTCAAAGACTAGGCTTTATATCCAAAATTTAAATATAAACTAAAAGGGACAAAAGCATCTCTATTAGTTTTTACCTGTGAAATGATATTCCAGGCTCTTTCTTCTCACTTCGACTTTTACAACAATATGCTGAACAGTTCACCATAATGAAATTTAATATACTTCACTTCTCACCTTCACTTTACTGATATAAATTCGCAAAATAAACTTTCGATGCGTTTTGTTTGTTTGCCACATAAACAATGGCCGCCGCTCGAAAAGCGTAACAGTTTCTGCTCATTGGTTTAATGGCATGCGCGGTATCCTCTCTCTTCCCTCATCTAAGTATTAGTCTTATTTTGTATGGATGATATTTCTCTTTATGCAGAATATTTTTCACTGATGACTGACACACGTTTAAATCTAATGCCACTTGATGGGTTGACAAATGTGGATTCTCGTTGTAACTGAGTAAAACATCTAATTTAATATTATCATCTAATTAGGGCCTACCTGTCCTGGGCAGATCTTTTACAGTCCCATGTTCATGAAATTTTTTGATAATTTTGCTGACCGTCGATTTTGTAATTGCTTGTCGCTCTGGATGTGTGTTATTAAAAAGTTCGCAAACTTCGTCAAGATGCCTACGACGATCTCCCCAGCCAAACATCATAAGGATTTCAATCCTTTGGGTCTCGGAAAGCATATTTTAAGATACAAATTACTATCTTATTTAAATGTGTTTGATTTTTGACACAACTATCATAATGGGACATGCTGGTTTCCAGGGTAGTGCAATAATTCAAGGTGTAAGAATTACCAATTTTCAAGATGCAATATCTCGCAAACAATTGACTTTAGAGGAAGGGTGCTTTATACAAAAGATGTTAATTTTCTAACGCACAATTCAAAAATTGGATAATATACAGGGTGTTCTATTTAAAAAATCAAATTTGACAAATGCCCAACGTTTATGGCACACCCTGTATATAATCAAATATTTTTGGAATATGTAGAAAATGAGAACAAAGTCGACGTGTTTCGGCATTTCTTCCGAAAATGTATAGTTTCGTCAAAAACTAGGTGTTTCCAGACTTTATGCCCTCACTGTATATATATATATATATATATATATATATATATATATATATATATATATATATATATATATATATATATATACATATATATATATTCTATACCTACTACCTTTTTTATTATTTTCTTTGAAAAATGATATGTACAGTTTTTCCAGATTCGCTTTTTTGCGATTGAATGCGACACAAACTATACCGCATATATATTTTTTATAGAAACCTAATAAACTACAATAATAACTTATTGACAAAAAATGTCTATATTATGTTGACCTTTAAAATAGTACCGTTACCTAAAATTCAGGAAATTCCTATTTAAGTAAAAAAGGAGCCAAAATAAAATGGAACCACAAATCACGTCTATCTAAATAAGTCAAATGAGTATATCATGTTTGCGTTCTGCAACCCACGATAAAGTAATCGGATGTCCACGACAGACATTCCAACTTGTCTGCAATTTGTCGGGTCGCTCTGTTCGGCTGTGTAAAGGTTTCAGAGTCAATTAGGACCCACAAAAACATAAATGCTATCGCATGATGGAATAGGGAATTGTTACTTTTTATACAAAAATATGTTACCTCTGATCGGTTCACATTTTTTAAGATTATTATTAATTGCACTTAGAAGATAATATTAAATTTAACAAAATTTAAAAAGCATCTTTGAAGTAGATAATTTCGGTTATCAATAAATCAAGAAGATTTATTATCAGTAGTAATGATGTTTTTAACGTATTTATTAAACGGATTTATTAAATTACCCATTCATACTGAACTTATACCCGAATTTCGACATCCCTAAAATCAATTATCATAATTTTTTTTCTGATATTTTTAAATAACAGATGCCAGGTAGACTTGATGGATCATTTAAAATACAAAAACTATAGAAATACGTTCAATAGGAATATTTCGAGATTAATTCAGACACCCAAAAAATATATGCTTCTTTACAATAACTATTTACACCACCAGAAAAAGTATTTTTCAGGAATTAAAGGTGATCGCTGTGATCAGTACTTACTTAAAAACTTTCAGAAAATTGAAAAAACAAATATAGACAAGCGTCAAGAAGGCAAAAGAATTAAATTTAATGATTTATTATTACAGACATTCTAAAATTGTGTTTTGAAATTTTGACATAAATATTTAATAAAGATGAAGATAAATAATTACGAGGGAGTATTGATAAGTATTTAGCCTACCATATAAAACGCTACAATATTTCAAACCAAAATTTTATCTATTCAACATAATATTCATTAAGGCTTATACATTTATAAGAACGTTTATAAAGTAATTCTAAGCCCTTTAAAAAAATCTTTGTCTTTGTGTTTGTTTGCAAACCACTCCTCAACAGCATATTATGGGGCGAACCGCCTCAAATGTCCCAGCGCGAACAGCGAGCCTGAAAACATGCCAGTTTAAACTCATGATCTCGAAATGAAAACACCGTTGAAACAATATCTGAAACATAGTTTTTCGATGTATTTTTTCCTTAATTCTTTCGATGGTGTAATTTGTTTTTCAAAATTCCGCTTTCTTAACCTCAAAAAAAAACACGAAACGTGCTGTAGGGGAGACCGGTGACAATTGTAACAAAAAACACATGTGATTTTTTACAACCTTACCTGTCAGTTCTAATTTATTGATTTTTTTTTTGAGGATGTCCCCGAGCTTTGTAAGTAACCTAATAAATTTAGAATGTAGAAAAAATATCTAGTTTCTTGTTTAGAACATATAATTCAAGTCAATGGCAAGTGTTTCAATTGGCACCCGACTGGTGGCAATTGTAACGGACACAGGTGTCAATACTAACAGTACGTACAAACATGTTATATTTTATTTTAAATATAAATTTTAAAATAAACAAAGAGTTACACAAATAAAAAAGTAGTTTTTTTCTGTTGTTAAAGTCGACAAAAATATACCAAAAAAAAAACACGACAAATTCGTAACAATCTGTATTAGTAACTTCTATTAAAATATAAATAACAATATTTGAAGATATACAAATGCAAAGTAAAATATTCTTTTAAAATGAATAATGTTAGATAAGAAACGTGGGTATGTTAACATTACTAAAAGACCTTACTCTTCACCTGAGTTAAGTATATCGTTCGTGCGGAAGAAGACCTTTTTACTCAAAATTTTTGGCTTGGCTCTTATGGGAAAAATTTACAAATTATTAATTTTAAGTTAATATGAGAGTATTTTTTCTTCCGTATGCACGGTATGAGGTCTCCACAAATGTTTGGTTTCATATTGTAAAGCGTTCTATAAAGAAATACATTGTGATGATACATACTTTTTACATTGGTTTCACTTGTAACATGTTACAATCGTCACCTTTATTCATGTTACAATTGACACCAAAGGACATATATGATTTGTTTACATTATTAAACTATGTAATCTAATTCCTAAAGTGTTCTTATTAAAAGATTATATAGTCAATATAATCCATATTTCAGTGGTATATTTTAAATATACAGTGAAAGTCGGATATAACGACGACGAAGGGACCAATGAACAAGGGTCGCTATAACCGGTCGTCGTTATTAAAAGACCTACATACATACATACATTTTTTTAAATAATTTTTTTAATTTTACAAAACCCTTTTATTACTTACGCTGAAAATACATAAAAGATTAAAAATAAAAATATGTAGGTATACTACTCCATATAAAAAAACTAAATCTAAACTGACACAGGTAACAAAAGTTGATTCTCTATCATACACGATACATAAATTATCTAATAAATTTTACTTATTTTAGTAAAAAATCTGTAATCTTTGTTTGTTTTTTTGGAACGCGAGTTGAAATAAATCGATTCAATTTTTCTCTCAATGAAACTGGTTGCGTCTATTCTTATTTCAGGCCATACAGTTTTAAGCCAGTTGTCTGTCACTCCAAGAGGTACACTAGCAGCTTCACCACTTCTTTTTCCATAAACAATATTATGCCTTTTACGGAAACGTTTTATCCAACTTTCTGGGCAGGTATATTCCGGTCCTTTATTCAGTAGTCTGCCGAAATGTTCCGTTTTCGCCTGTAGTATAGGGCCACTAATTGGTGATCCTTTACTTCTTTCAACTTTAAACCAGTTAAATAATGATTCATCTATATCTGCATGACTGGATAACCTAAGTTTCTTCTTTGGTAACAAATTTTCATTAAATGCATTTTTTATTGCATCCCGGTTCTTCCAAATTGTAGAAACACTTGAATGCGATAAGCCTAACTCCCTTGCAATAGCATTATTGGATTCATCTTGCTCAAGTATGCAAATTATTAGGCCTTTTTCCTCAATGGACAAAACTTTTCTTTTTTGTGAACTCATTTCAACATTACGTAACACTCTACTCCTACGTACGCACTAAAACACAATCGGCCGGCATTAACTAAAATGTAAACAAAGAACAACATTCATTAGATCGACAGACAGGTATTTCCCCGTCGTTCCGGTGATTCCCCAAGAATAACTTGTAGCCATTGGTTACAAATTCTCGTTGGGTCGTTATATCCGGCCTTACAAATGAAAAATTTGTTTTCATAGGGACGCTAAAAGCGACTTGGTCGCTATAACCGACGTCGTTATATCCAAACTATTTTAGACTTGCGTTAAATATAAATCCAACTAAACTTCCCAGTTTTCGTCGTAACATGCGACTTGTTTTTATAAGCGACGTCGTTATTCGCGACTTTTACTGTATATTGAAAATATGGTTAAGAAATTATTTACAAAAGAAAATAAAAATAAATACTTACTTTTCGTGTTGAAAGTCACGTTTCAGATCGTAACAACAGTATTCATCAGAATTCTTAAAGCAACTAACAATCTAAAGAAAGATCTGTCAACAACCGTTGAACATGTGTAACTCGGTTCGCGATAATCCGGCGGAGGGCGGACGTATACTGAATGTTACAATTGACACTTGTTACAATTGTCACCGGTCTCCCCTATCTCGAAAAACGCTATTTTTATATATTTTTTAATATGCTAGATCGAAAGATTAGGATTCTTTATGTTTAAAATTTTTTTCCAGAAAGGATTTTTTTTGGTTTCGAGGAATTATTTGAGAAACATAGGGTGGCGAGCCTTTCCACGGTGCAGCAAGGCAGCGACGCGTGGGCCAGGTTCTGTGGTTGTAGAAATTGCTATTGCCGTGCTTTTTTTTCGATCGATTCCGCGTAAACAAAAAAATGCCTCTCTGGAAAACAGTTTTTTCGACGTAAAAATCCTGATCTTTCGATCTAGCGTATTAAAAAGAGATAAAAATGGCCTGTTTCGAGATATAGCACGTTTAATGTTTTTTGAGCTTATTAGGCCATCGGAACGCAGAGGAAAAAACACATCGAAAGTCACGTTTCAGCTATTTTTTTAATGACGTTTTCATTGCGAAATTATGAGTTTAAAATGGCATGTCTTCATATTCGCGCGCCGCGCTGGGACATCTGAGGCGTTTCGCCCCATCTCATTGGTCATTTGTCGAAAATCTTTTACTTTTCTAATGTTTTTTGAGTTTTGGGAACAAATAATAGTTTGTCGGTGCTAAATTTGGAGAACTATGGAGTGTGGTCAACCAATTCAAAATCAATTTCATCAATGTGGGATATGCGTAGATATAACCCAAATAAATCTGAAATATACAGGGTGTTTAAAAAAACATGTGCCATCGCTTAAAGGGAGATTCCTTGTAAGAAACTAAGGCAAAAAGTTCATATAAACATGGGTCCGCAGATGCTTCGTTTCAAAGATACAGGGTGTTAAATTTTTATATTTTTTTCAGTTTTTCCAAACTATTTTCAAAATGGCTTCATCAATTTTGATGAAAATTACGTTGTCTAAAGTACTTAAATTAAGCATAATTCTGACCAGGTTCTGACAGGTCCTCCAGGGGCGTACATATGAGAAGACGGTACAATATTTTTCCAATAAAAACATGTACGCCACTGATTTATTCACATTTTCGTATATCGGTCAAATAGTATGTTAAATTGTTAACAAAGCTTGCCTCTTCATATTTTTTCAATTTTCATTTCGTTTAGGAGATAAATGTAATTTTATTAACCGTCTTACTGGTTTAGTTTTCCCAACCATCCATCGGTATTAACATGTAACGACCATTTAAAAATTGAACGTCCTGTATCTTTGAAACAAAGCATCTGCGGACCCATGTCCATAAGAAATTTCTGCCTTAATTTCTTTCAAAGAATCTCCCTTTAAGCGATGGCACATATTTTTTGAAACACCCTGTATATTTTTCTATATTTTCTCTATAAATTAAATATTTATTGTGATTTTTTTATCAATTTATTTTGGTCATTATTAACAAAAAAAAATATAAACAAAAACAATTATTTGCTGTCTTTGTAAGGTCTATAATATTTAAATTATACCCCAAAAATATGAATCAGATATATCATACGAATATGTAATATAAAAAATGCAAGCCTTTTTCGGAATTTTTGATTTACACGCTCTTAGATGGTTTTTGAAAACATTCCTCACTAAAGGAAACAAATAAAAAAATTGGGTTTTTCTGAAAACGGATTTACGACATTTTTCGAAAATATTTTCTCGAACCCCTATTTCGAAAGTACCTTTTTTCAGAATTTCTTAATAGCTTTTCAAAAGATGCTCTTTAGAAAACGCATTTATGAAATTCGCCAAAACACATATTTCGAAAGTACATTTTTTCTAAAATGTCTTTAAAAAAATAATTTTCTAAAAATAGGTATACAATTTCCGAAAATGTATTTTTTCGAAAGCAGTATTAGGATATGAACTCTACTAGCTTGGATATTAAATAAAAAAAAACGATCCTGAGCAAACCTAAACGAACCTTTTTTTAAGTTTCATTAGGCTTTCTTAGGTTTGGTACGTTACTTTCTCGTAAGTTACTTTTTTCAAAAGCCGTTGCTTGAAAACATAAATTTTTGAAAAATGTTTTTCGAAAAAGATGTTCTCTAAAAGAATTGAAAAGTGATGAAAAAATTTGGTTTTCGAAAAGTCGTACTTATGTAATTATATCTCTCCAAATGAGCAGAAGGCAAAAATAAAAAAATGCTAGAATATTTACACCTTTATATTAATCAAAGAATTATTGGTCCTCTCGTTTGTACTGTTTTTTTTTTTTCTGAAAAACCATTTTTTTGATGTTAAATTAAGTAAATTTTGTCAAAAAACAGCTTTATCGAAAAATGCATATTATTATTCGGAAACGGACCTACAAAATTTTTTAAAAAATATTTTTGTGTCAAAAAATCTTTTAAAATTACATTTTCCGGAAACATAGTTTTCAAAAATTAAATATGAACTCTACTGGCGTAGAAAATGTCAATAAAAATGACCGAAAAGATCCGGAACTAACATCAACGAACCGATTTTGTGTTTGGTCGGGTTTGTTTCTTTGTATCTGCTACGGTTACTCTGTAGTGGGTAAATTACTTCTTCAAAAAGGCGTTTTTTAAATATGGACATTCGAAGTTTTTTTCGAAAAGATGAAAAAATGTGCTTTTAAAAAACATATTTTATTTTAAAAAATGTAGTTTAGAAAAGTACTTTTAAAAAAAAAATTGGAAAGTTGGTCTCCAAAAAATCTGGAAATGCCGTCAATTTTTTCTCTATAATTTACTATAAGTTTGTTCTTTCGGCAAGTAATTCAACTAATACCTCTATAACTTTTCTTTATATTTGATTTTACATTAAATAATTATAATACTTAAGTAGAACTCCAAAAGGGATATTTTTGAGAGGGCATTCGTTTAATATGCATGCAGCCAGGAATACGCTCTGAGGGGGGTTTTGACAAAAATTTTTGACAAATATTGCTTTATTTTCGTTAATTTGGGAAATGGGTATTGTATAATCTTTAGGCCTTTGGGGGGGGGGGGGGGTTAATCCCAAAACCCCCCGTGGCTGGGCCACTGATGCATCTTGTAGTAAGCAATTAAATGATGTAATTTGTGGGTTAAACTTAGTCGAGGTAGACCGTGTGCACTTATATAAAGTTCTTCTACACATCCAAACTAGATTTTGACGCTTGACGGGCGTTTCGCTAACCATGTTAGCAATATCAGAAGATGATGAAAAAACAGTCAATCAGTTTCCGTTTCTAAGGATTCAAAAAATTTTTGGGCTTTCGAATTATAAGGATTTGAGTCGCCAGGCTTTGGTTTAGTCCAGTTTCTTCTGACACTTCTTGACATTCTAATGTGTTTTTTTTATGTAAACGACAACACAAATAATTTTCTTGAAATACCGATATGTTTAATCACTTTACCAACAAAATTATTTCACTAAATTTAATTTAAATTTGTTGAAGTAGAATTTTCACGGATTTTATAGACAAATAAAATAATATCTAAAAAGTTAACAAGGTATATTGCTTTTCAGGGAAGAGCTCGCTATGAAGATTGGATTAACGGAGGCACGAATACAGGTAAAAAATTTGAAATACTGCATTATTTAATTTTAAATTTAATTTTCCAAATTACACGGCTAATATTATATTAATTAGGTTTCACAAAAGGAAAAATTACGTTTCGCCTTGATTCGCTTTAAGGTCAGACAACCGCAGTAGCGTTAATATATTTGCTTTGCCAATTAATAATTATTATACAATCGCCTCGGAAGTGAGGTAAACCTATGTCGCACATCCCGAAGAAAAGTGTATTTTACAGGAGAGTGAAAAACAGATTTTATAATTTTTAAATGTTAATAATTCAATGTCAATGGGTCGCTTTTACCTTTTACCAGACAAAATGTCATTAGGTTAAGATATGAAGACAACAGCAACATCCACAATTAGGTAAGTTGGGCTTAAATTAGAGCCTTATTTAGCAACATTTTTTGACTTATTACAGTTTTCCGTCAAAAAATAATAACTTTTTTAGGATTGGGACATTTAAAAGAAACTATTTTTTACACAACAATATTTCTTTGATAAATGAGGATTGTTAACAAAGAGTAATTTAAATATAATACTACACAAAACGGTTTTAACTTATATTTAAGTAGGTAATATTTTTCACCACAAAAAAAAACATAAAATTGTTTGTAGTATTTTGGAATGTAGTCCTTCTGTAACATAAATTTGAAGTCTTCTACTTTGTTATTTAACTGTCGTTTACAAATGTAAGGTTTTTTCAATTTTGGTAGAGTTAGCGACTTAGGCGTCAGTCATAAGTTGTTTGGAATTCACAAAATCATCATGATTTAGTTCTTTAACATGGTAGGAAGGACGAGAGGAGGAACCACTTGCAGATGACGATGACCTTAACGAAGTTGATGATTCTGATGAAGACGACGAAGACGAATCGTTGTAGTTGGGGTCTTTAATTCTGTCATCATCGTCTTCATTTGGGTAATATTGCGCATCGGAAGCTGCATTCTTTTTATTTTCATCTAGATGCGTTTCTCCCTGTAAAGATGTTGCCCTCTCTGGAGAGTTGAGAGTATAAATTTTCTGGAGATGACTTCCACTGGGCAGATTATCTTCTATTGGTAATATACTAGTATGAAAAAAGTGCGGTTGATCATTAACTTTTTTGCTGTGATCCATAAGAATGTAGCATTGACTTGTTCGTGTTCATTCTCAGCTGCGAGAGCAATAGCCGCATCCACCATCATTTGCGCCCTTGACTTCATATCGTCTATAGAAATATAAACTATATTGCACTTTTCCGGGGAAAAGCTGACGATTGAGTTAGCAACGATTTCCCAAAAAAAACATATATTCGCAAATATATCACTTTTCTAGGAAAGCAACATAGACAAATATTACTGTTTACTTTGGAGCTTACCAGTAAACCGGTTCCGAGGAAGAGACGCGCGTTCTCTTGCGGAGAATAATAGAATTAACCTTATAACGGGTTTTTCGGAGAAAGGCTGATGGTTGTACTAGTGATTTTGAACTAAAACGAAAAATTGACTTTTTTGGCCTTATTACACTTTTCTTCGCGAAGTGCGGTGTATATTATGTCTTAAATTAATTTGCGGTTTAAAATATGGTGCAAATCTGTTTTCTTAGGTATTACGTTCCAATGTCCCACCAAAGTCAATGCACCTTTTTTTGCATTGCTGGGTCAATTAAATATATCTTTATGTAAAGCCGGTTGTACATTTGTGTAGTTTTCCCTGTGTTTCTTTACGTGCTTTAGGCCGTCAACATACCAACTTCATAGCGAATCTTAAATTGGTGCTCCCAGTAGAAAGGTGGCCCCCAAAACCTCCGAATATAAATAACCGAATGATCAGTCGTTTTCGTCTGACACCCCCAACTCCATTACCTAGCGCCAAGAGTCATCAGTGTCATCTAGATGGTCGTATGGGAAAAACCGAACTCTTCTTAAACCTGTTTTCGAGTATATGTCACAAAGCTCAAAATGGAAATTGTTCGGGTTTGAGACCGTTATAACTTTCCTTTAGAACTATCGTATTGCCATGAAAAGTAACCAGTATTTTTTGGCCCATAATAATATGATTTTGTATCTCCCAGACCTTTTTCGAATAAAATTTGACGCTGAAAGGTATGTAAAAAATAACGCCGTTCGGCTTATTTAATGATCCAGTAGGTAATCGCACACGCAAGGAAAATATTAGTGGATCTAAAATAGGTAGTTATTTAGTTACGTAATTATTATTTTAGTGTCCTGTAATTTGTTGTAGGTACACATTTTCAACTCACTTATGTGGCTCGGGGTGACTTGAACTTTACTTAAACTGACAAGCCATTTAGTTAATAATTAGGAGTAAGTAACTATAAAATCAGTTTTTTTCCTGCATCTTAAATATGTATAGGTATTAACTTTTTTTGGATCAGTTTCTACATTGCATATAGTGCATATTATATTTAATATTTAATAGCTAATTGATATCAATAATTATTTTTACCATGATTTATGTATTATTACAAGCACATTAAAATTTGTTTATACACTAGCTATGTCTTTTTTAAACAATGAATCAAATCAGCAAGTACAAAATACTACATGTTATTGGCGATTTACAAGATCACAACACATTTTATATATTTTTTCGGATGAATGAATCAAATTATTTTGTGAATAAACATTCCTGTTCTAATTTTTTCATATTCAATTTTTAAATATTAGTGCTTTTGTTTGGCAAATAATTTATGCCTACTGTTTTGTTGGATGGACTTTTTTGACCACTAGGGCGATCCTTAAGTACATGAAGAAAATCCAGGATCTGATTTCTAAGCTTATTTTAAGATAAAAAGTCCGTATGGACGTATACCCCAAAGGGCTTAGTTAATAAAATACAGGGTGTTAAAATTTTTAATTATTATTTTCTTCAAAATTTTGCAAACGGTATTAAAATTTGGTGTCAATTAATTTTGCAATGAACTACACTTTTTCGTTAAAATAAGTATTTCTTACTTCCACCAGTGGCGTGCGTCGAGATACCATTAATAATATTTTTGTAAAAATAGTTGATATGATTTTTTTTAACTCTGATACTTCTTTATACATTATTGATGCAAGCTCAACAAAAGTTGTCTCTACTGTGTTTTTGAAAAAACGGTCGTTTGTAAAAAAAATTGAAAGAATTGTGTGTTATTAAAAACGCTTTAAAATAGGAAAATGAATGTGTCTGTCTGTGAAAACAATCTATTTTCTTACAAGTTGATGACGGCTTAATGAATTTGGAAAAAAAACCATTTTAGTGCCACAGCTAGAAAATATCTAAATGTAGTGAACGGAAATCCATGGATCGGTAGAGGAGTTGAACCACCTACTAAACCGTGGCTGTCAAGGTCCTCAGATTTAAATGCATTGATTTTGTTTTCTGGGCACACTTAAAGTCCCTAGTTTACAAAACTCCCGTGGAAAACCAGGTAGATCTCAGAAACCGGATAATAATGGCTGGCGAAAATATTAAAAACATCCCAGGAATTTTTGAATGTGTTTGTTATTCAATGAGAAGACTGCTAGATGCTTGTATTTTAGCAGAAGGTGGCCACTTTCAACAGTTTTTCCAAATCCAGTTTGTTTTGTGTTTAGATTTAGATTAACAAAATTAAATAAGTTAATTACATAGGAAAAATTTGAAAATACATTATTTTAATAAATAATTCATAACATTTTTTGTCCTTATTTAATTAGTAAATTAATTTTGTTTAGTTTTTGACCATAATACATAAAAAAGTATCAGAGTTAAAAAAATCAGTGGCATATCAACCATTTTTACAAAAATATTATTGATGTTATCTTCATCTTCACGCACGCCACTGGTGGAAGTAAGGAAAACTTATTTTAACGAAAAAGTGCATTTAATTGCAAAATTACTTGACACCAAATTTCAATACCGTATCTTCAAGAGTTTCCGAAATTTTGAAGAAAATAACAATTAAAAATTTTAATATCCTGTATCTCATTAACTAAGCCGTTTGGGGATATGTTCATATGAACTTTTTATCTTAAAATAAGCTCAGGAATCAGATCCTGGATTTTCTTCATGTACTTAAGGATCACCCTGTATATACCAAGGTCAAACTACCAATATCATTGGACGTATGTATTTTCCAATTCTTAACATTCTTTATTTGCAATTTGTGAAGATAACTGGGCCATAGTCTTCTCAAAAGTACCACAACAGAATTGTACAAGCAATAAAAACATTAGCCCTATGCTTCACTACTTCCAAATACTTGTGTCTTTCTGGCCATTTTCGTTTAGTGCGGCGAATAAAAATTGATCATTGAACACGAACTCGTCATACTAAAGATAGTGTATTAATATAATTAATTACATATTGGTTTAATGTATATTGCTTACATGCGCTCAGGGCATCAGAATAAACTTTTTTTTTTTAATTTGACTGCTAAAATAAAATTAATAAAACTTTTCTTAAAATTTTAAGAAAAACAAATGGAATCACAATGTTCTAATAGACAATAATTTAGCTGCTAGGACACCGACTTGGTTAACTTAGTACTTAACTTGGTAATGAAGACCCTATGAGGATTAAAGGAGGATCATGGTAGTTTTATTTTTCACAAAATAGTATTTACCTTTAGTAAGTTCTAAAAAATATTAATCTGCTTTGCAATTTAATATGGAAGCAGATACTTTGTAGATTTAGCAAGTATTAGCAAGTACTTCGTTATTTATTCATACCATTATGCGTATAGCTAGAAGGTATTACAAGTGGTATAATCTGTAATTTTAGAGGTCCACACTTTATAAATTACATTCCATTATAAAACACAAACAGAAATTAGAGGTCTAAATTACAACCAATTTAAAATTTATCCAATTTTAGTATTAAATTATATTATCTTTCGTCCACCCTATGTGTAATATAAAAACCTGTAAACACCTGTTGTGTTGAAATGACACAGTGCTAAAGGAAGAGAGTCATTTAGGAGAGGTTTTTTTTCGAACACCGAGTACAGTCACGGACTTGAGCGATTAGGTTTAATTAAATAAATTACATGTCTCTATTTCACAAGAATTGCGGTTTGCGAAGGTTACTACAGTCAGACTCATCATTAAAAGAATGCGGATGACTGGAAGCTTAATCAGTTTTCGGTACCCACTTTTTAAATAAATTCGTTAAGAAGCTAAATTGGTTTTCACCATCTTGGCTTATTGTTTTAAGAATAACTGTATTTTGTTGTTATTAGTCATTATATCTTACTCATTTTATAAACTGTTTTGTCTGTTCGTGATATTTATCTCGGACGTTTTGTTTTCTTCACTAGTCTTGTTCACTTAACAAAATTTTGGAGACGCTAATGAGGTTTACTCTATTGTAATTATTATCTTCAGAATTCAGCCAGCGCTTTTCATTTATAAAAACTATTATGTTCTATTTAATGCTGCCAACAATCAGTAATTTACTCTATGCCGTCGCACTGTCTCCAAATCATCACGCGTGCTCCGTGGCGTTGTAGAATATTCCTGGCTTAATTCTAAAACGAGATAGAGCACGCGTGATGCCTTCATGTCGATGATGCTCGTGACTTTTTCTTGCTTGATTTTGTCTTTACGCAGAGACGTTTAAAGTAACGAAGCATCTTCAAGAAAGTCAACAGTTCACTAAATCAATGTGTCGACAAAATGAGATACTAAGATATGAGGTTATCGTTCAGGGTGTTACATATATTTATTACTAACTATATAGCGAACGACGAAAAAATGTTGAAGCAAAGAGCCTTTGGAAACCATATCTAAAAAGTCACGTGACGTCCTGAACATCCCTCATAAATCACCACGTGATTTGCCAAACAAGTGAACTCAATACTACGTACCGTCCGCTAATCAAAACACCAACGATGACAACATGGCCGCTCACGCCTGTCATATTTAAAAGTCCAAATTGGAATCTGACAAGCCTTCGATTTCGCCGTAGCGTTATTTTGTGAATATTTATTTTAATTTATAATAAAACATCAGAAAAACCAGTAAGTATAATTATATACTTTAAAGTACAATATCGAAACAGAGTTAATAATATTTTAGATAGAACATGAGATCTTGTTTTGCATGTCGACGGTCAGTTGAGAAAGACAAAGTGATTTTGCATAGGTAGGTAATTAATTATTTAAGAAGATTTTGATTCTAAATATAATGTTCTTACCCGTTTTGCCCCAAAATCTCAAATTAAAAATTAAAAATGATGTATTCACTCGTCAGTTTACATTCTTGTGAAGAATATTCGCTGCTAAAACTACAAGTAATTTCTTCACTTCTTGCTGCTTAAAACTGGCATTATCGGTACATTAGCTACATTAGCGTAAATAGGATAATAATTAACTTTTAATCCACTTTTCACAAATAAAACCACATTAATGTTTTACTTTTGAAAGGTAAAAAGACGAAAAGGAAACCGACAAGTTCGCATTTTAAACTGCTGTCAGAACTGACAGTGACAGTTCCGTCAAAACTTCAAAGTGCTAAGACATCACGTGGTACAAAACAAAAGATTTATCTTTGCTTCAAATTTTAACAAAGGGTAGATTGGATGCTAACAATATAGTAGTAATAAATATATGGAGTGTTGCCTTATTAGTTTCACCAATCTGATGGGTCCCAATAAGTCTATTCTGCCCAAGGTTGTCTATTGTTTGAGGCTTCCCGTGCAAGAACAGTGCACACTGCCTTTTTAGTGTTCCGTGAAACGGAACACTTATGGAATCACTCCGGTGTCCGTCCCTCCGTCCGTCGTGTTGTGTGAATCCTACATCATTGTGCCAGTCAGGAAATTTGGAGTGAACCACAGGAGATCGGTCCCGATTTCCGCTGCTGGCAGCTTGTTGCTCCCGTGAATGATTGTGGTCTGACTTTTAGGTTGCCACTACAGTTTAAAATAGAAGTTTTACTGTTATTTTTACAAGCGTGAACTGCTCTTGTATTATAATAAACTCCTAATAGGTGGCGATAGTTGGCGGGTATTTCTTTCATAAAAAAATAAGGCGTTGTAAAGCTTGTGGCAGTCTGATGAGCTCCAATAAGGGTAAAAGTCTATTGTCTGAGCCTGGATTCGTCCTTTGGTATAAACCACCAACGGCAACCCACGTAATCGAGGAAATGAATGTGTGTTGTCCGTTTTGACATTTTCACCATTTCAATTTTTTTCTCGAGAACGGTCAGAGGGAGTGCGATCGAATTTTCTGGGTTAGTAGAGGGATAGCGTGACTAGCTTCGGTAAAGAATTCAGTTATACAGGATGTACGGTTTCGGAGCTATAAAACGTCAAAGTAGAAATTTACGCGATTTCGTATGATATCGATTACAGGTCGCAAAAGTGAATTAAATCGATTTAAATTTTCGGAGGTTGTAGAGAACTGGGAGCTTCAGAACCCTATTGAAATTGACGCTTATCGGAAAATGGCAAGTAATTCTTTTGAATTTTTTTTAGGTCAAAAATGAGTTTTGCAGGCCCCTTTTTGGTACTTAATAACTCGAAAACGGAACGTTGGACCGAGAAGCGGATTCATACACGAAACTTTAAAATCTCAAGTACTTTCTTTTTGTAGTAAATTAGCATATACCTAAAACGGCTGGGAAATGAATTTATTTGGGAAAAACTGTAAATTTCGATTTTTGACCCAAATTTTTCACGATTTTTAATTTTTTTCGGGGTCAAAATGGAGCCAAATCAAAATCCCATATACCTCGTTGGAAAGAGCTCGTCAAAATACGTGATATCCGTAATGTTGAGTTTCTTCATTCTTTATAGGAAGGGAGCAATTGACGATTAAATTTCGATTTTTTGACTCTTTTGCCATTGACGTCGGTACATTTGTATTTCTATGTGTGGGTGTTTATATATGTTTGTGGCGATACGGATACGAAGGGCGGTCTATTCTCGATCCCGAAGGAGTGTAATATCTTTCCTAATAAAGGGTCTAAAAGCACAAAATTTTCAGTTCATGATAATGATGACAGCGCCGACATTATAGGCCCCTCGGGGGCCGATTGGGCGGTTGACACCCTAGTTTTAAACTCCCTATTTAAATGCACAAATAGAGTACATTTCTTTGTAAGTCCGCGAAGCCACTAATGTATATGCAATAATTTTTTGAATAATATACTAAAAAATTACACACGATCAAAATGCACTAATAATTATTTAATTATTTTGATTACCCATAATTTCAACTTGGTTTCGAATAGATTTTACATAAAAAAATCAAATTAAAAATCACTTACTCATATTTTTTCATTGCTAATTTATATTTTAATTAAGTTACACTACAAAAGCAAACCGTAAACAAAATTATTATAATTTATCGGACCGAAGAGCAACTTACATATTAAATAACTACATAATCAATTACACAACAAAAATGCAATTGCAGATGCAATTTATTTTATGTTTTTAAGGTCAGATTAATTTTTATTTTTCCACATTAATTTCGTGTAAACGACAGTCTAAATTACACATGTTTGTTTAAAATGAAATAAAAACATTTTATACTTTTCTACTTTTTTTTTTGTTTCTAGTAATTTAATGATTAGCAAGGCGTTTCTGTTGGGATAGGATAAAAAGGCCCAGAAGGTTATTTCTAAGAATTATTATCTAAACTAAATAAGTTCAGTATAATACATTAGAAACGGTATTCTGGAATATGGGTGAGAATATTGTCTTATAATATATTGTCACTTAACACTTATAAACGTTATCTACTGCTTCTCTTAAGAACTCCAGCTAGGGGTCAGATCCAAAATAAAATATTCTTCTCACGTCTAGGGAGAGAAGATGTCTTCGACACAGCATCATTGATACGGTGATCCGATTCTTACTATAGCCCAGGATGGCTGTTCCAAGAAGGTCGATTTCGAGAAAAAAAAATTAGAATCATTTTGACTGTTCTAGGTTGAAGGAGGGGAATGTCTGAGGATATCTGCTATCCCAGTAACAGCTTTAATTGCTGCTATAATTTTTAGTTTTTCTTTGAATAATATGCTTAAACTAGTTTTGTTCGTCCGTAGCTCTTTTCCTTTGTACTATAGGTAAAAATGGTGTACAGGAAAGTTGTAGGTATTAAAAATACCTTTCATTCGAGTTTTTGATCGTCCAAATCCGTTCAATAGTTAACGGGATAATTGCAAAAAAAAAAAAACATTAAAAATTGCCCTTTTTTTAGTTTAGGCTCCAGAGGAGCAATATTTAAAATTCTTTTCCGACTTTTTGGGCAAGGCTACAGGCCCCAGCTTGGGCACAAACAATTCTTTGAGACTTATATTATCCTGTGGTGTAATGGGAAAACAGGTTGTATGTTATTTTGCATTGTTACTGTGACGAATACAAAACCTTAAAAATTGGCCTATTTTTCTTACAAACATTTAACTATGTCTCGGGAATGGCCCTTCGGATCTTCGTCGGACTTGATTTTTGGTTAACTGGTATTCTCATGCAGCTTTTAAGACACAGTTCATCGCTCTAAGTCCTGTGCAAATGGAGATGAAATGTTTTTTTCAAGAAATCCCTGCAACTTTAATTATTAATATTAAGATTTCAAATTTACACCGAAGGAAGAAGAATAATAAAATTATAGGTTACGAAAATATATTAGTTGTACTAAAAAAGTGATCCAATGTTATTGATAATTAGGGATGCTGTGCTGCTGAAGCCGCCGGTGAGCGCGGGAGTGGGGGGTCGACGCTCCACGCTCTCGCGGCGGCCCGTGCCGTATTGCCAGAACTCACGATTTTTCGTGAGATCTTACGATTTCGATTAATTTCTCATGAATCAAGTACAACATTTCACGATTTTTACCTATATAGGAACATCAATCCGCGAATCTCACGATTTGGTCTTCATTGAAATAAAATTGCAATTTGAAATTGAGGTTGGAAACGTATGACAATAAAAAAATAAATACATATGTAACAAGCGCAAGCAAAATCAATTTTCATCTACTGCCTCTGTGTTCGACGTTCGACCGATCTAACGGATACTGGGAATTCCCCGAAAGCAATTTTCTTTGTTTGTTTTGTATAGATTTACACATTTATTTATAAAAAATATTGGGGTTTTTATAGTAGAAAGTAATAGGTATTTGTTTTAAGTTTTTAACATTAATATTTGTATAATGTGTTAAAAATTTTTAACTTTAAAATTAAAATAAATGATAGTAGAATAAAATTAGTTCATCCTATTATTATTTTTACTTCCGATGCAATCATTACGGTCTTACGACTTTTGGCGGTCAATTCTTACGATTTTTATTCCATGTCTTCTGACAACGTTGCCATACCATGATATCGCGAATATATGAAAAATTTGTGAATTTGAAGCGGCTGAGCAGTGTTGTCAAATAAAATTTTAAGAAATCCTTAAATTTACCTGTCATTTCCCCTTAAAATCCTAGAATTTGTAGTTTTAGGTTTTGTTATTTGAAGATTGAGGAAATAATAATAAAAGTCTAAATTTATAAAAATGAAAATACTTTGATACGATTTTATCGCAAAATAAACAGCACAAAGCAAACTAAAAACCAGCCTTAGGAACAGTGAATCAACGTAAATAAAATACAATAGGTTACCGGCCATACATTGTTTTATTTATTTTCTTATAAAGCTCATTATCAACAGGAAAATTATATCTTGTTTTATTTTTTAATAATTGTTTTGTGTGCATAATTCTTTATAATGTTTCAGGTGATGACCTGTCTCGAAATTTTGGTTTAGTTAAATTGTAACTGTAGTAAGCAGTAGCTGTAATATTATTTTTTGAAATACTATTTAAAATCATTGCTTCTATAATTGACAAAAATTACAAGATTGAACAAAATCTTATAAAACATCCCTTTCGTTCCAAAGGCTTTAAAAATCCCTAGATTCGGGATAAATCCCTAGACATGGCGACACTGCGGCTGCGTCTCGAGTTCCGCGCGACGCGGGTGGACGCGAGAGCTTTGAGCGTCGAACGCCCCTCCCGCGCTCACGGCGGCGTCAACCGCACAGCATTTACTTTGACCACTATTATCAATAACACTGGATCACTTTTTAATTACAAGGAATATATTTTCATAAACCATAACTATTTTTCTTCCTTCAGTGTAAATTTCAAATCTTAATAATAATAATTAACGTCGCAGTAATTCTTTGAAAAAAAATCTATCTTCGTTTCTAAAGGACTTAGAATGAGATGAACTTTGTCTTAAAATTTGCATGAGAATACTAGTTAACCAAAGCATCAAGTCCGACGAAGATCCGATGGGTCGTTCCAACGTTATCGTTAAATGTTTATAAAAAAAAACAGGCCAATTTTTGAGGTTTTGTTTTCGTCACAGTAATAACGCAAAATAACATAAAACCGGTTTGCCCATTACACCACAGGATAATGTAAGTCTTAAAAATTGTTTGCGTATAAGCTAGAGTCTGTAGCGTCAGTGCCGGGGCGGCTATCAATGGTATCACCTCAAGGTAGGGTACGAAGGCTAAAAATTTTTTTGGTGCCTCGCCCAAACTAACCCGTTTGGGTTACTATTAGCTGCAAAATTTCTATTTTATCATTACATTTTTGTTAATACTCCTGGATTTTTAAATAGGAAAAATTTAAAATAGATAATTTTTTAAAAATAATTACTAGAGTCCTACAATTAAAACAAATCTCTAGGTATAAAATTTTACATGTAGATAAAAATTCTTGCTTGAAAAATTTACAAACTTTTATTCATAAACTAGTATGTATGAAGTTTGGCAAATCAGTCTGTGACAGAGACGAAAGGGGGAAATGTCACAAAAAATGGCTAGGCCATTCAAATAAATTCTACAAAAATGGGCGTGCTCATTATTTTTGGCTGAATAAAAGGTCACAAATAAATATAACAAAAATATTCACTATAAATTTACTTAAATATTTAACAAAAACTTTTAACAATGAAAGCAATGGCCTCTTCATAACAGACCCTATAAACATTGGCAATCACTTCTCGCGTTTGACTTTTTATCGTTTGATCCATGATGAATACCTAATTACGCCGCGCCGCCAATGGAGGAATAACCAAGACGCTTGCTATCGCCACTCGCTCTCAGTACATTTCTGATCAGTCATCATTTCTTTTACCATAAGTGGATTCATTAACCAACCATTATTTTGCTGGCCTGCATTACGTTTTGGTATTGATATTGGCTAGATATATTGAATTTTGGAGAGTTTTGCAAATCAACTTTTTTAAGCTCGCACAAGCGCAATTTGCAATTTTTTTATATTTTAATTTTAATGGGCTTATCCAGCTTTTTTTTGATTTCATAATACAAGAGTGCTTCATTCGAAAAGCTTATCTCCAAAATATTAGAATTATTTTTGATGGAATTCACCCCCAAAACACCGGTCAAACATCGCTCATTATGGAACGGGACGATGGCGTCTGGTGACGTAGTCCCACGATGAGCGATAAACATTGACACCGCTGCAAAGATTTTGCAATGAACTTTGTCAAAATGACACTTGTCAAAAATCTTATTCCCCTTAGGGGATCATGGCGGTGTTGTATTGGATTTATCGCATTGCCCGTTACATTCAGTTGTTTTTCGTGGGATGACGTTAAGCTGGAAACTGAATGTTTTCAATTTTGACGAATTTTAAACCTTAATATTTTTTAGTTATTATCCGTCCAACAGATGTATTTTTTTGTGTGTTTTTCGATTGACTGATTGTGCAACAATATTAACATATTTATTGAAAACGCGAAATAACTAAACAAGCCCATTGGCCTCGAATGTGCGATTTTTGTTGTATTGTTATAATTTTGATTTTTGTTTGATGCGGGTGTCACTCCTTAAAGGGTGTCACCCGGGGCAGGCTATTGTATTGTTATAATTGTGATTTTTGTTTGATGCGGGTGTCACCCCTTAAAGGGTGTCACCCGGGGCGCCCCCCGCCCCCCTAGCTACGCCACTGTGTAGCCTAGCCTCAAAAAGTCGGAAAATAATTTTAAATATTGCTCCTTTGGAGCCTAAACCGAATAAACAAATAGAATAAATTTTGAACTAAAAATGCGATTGGGCTGAAACGAATAGGGCACATTAACCCTTAAATGCCCATGCTATTATAATCAACGTAAATACCCATGCGGGGTCTTTTAGGGACCCCATCGATTTTCAGAAGTTTTAGTGTTAATGATCTAAGTATGATGTGTGTTTAGTTTACTTGTCGTCTTAATTCTTATATTAAACAAAAAAACAACAAAGCGATAATTTCTACCAGGCCTTAAAAATAATTTATAGGTTACAATCCCAATGCATAATAAACTAAATTGAAAAACTTAAATCGAAATCGTATAATTTTATTAGGCTTCATTAGTTCAACAGGTTAAAAATTTCTAAAATGGTGTTGGAATTTGCACCGTATGGTGTAATACCAGAACGAACATTTACAAAATTTCTTTGAAGTTTTCTGGACCTAGTAAAAGCTGACTTCGCCACTCCAAACCAGATTTTGCAATATAAGTAGGACATCGAAGATCGAAGTTCATTAGTATCCCCAACCCAACCTCTGTAGGTTCCACATCCGATTCTTCCTCGCTTTGAATTTCGAGATTGTCTTCGTTTCCGAAACATTCTCCATGGAAAATCTGATATCGTCTCCTTCATTATCGTCATCCTCTGAATCTAACAACTTCTCGGCAATTTCTTTTTGAGTTGTTTTTGAGTTAATGGCTTGTTGGTCCATTTTTAATAAAAACTATAAGCAAAAAACACGATTATCAACACAAAGATTTTGTGGCGTCAATGCCCAACCGGGGTCTTGGAAGGACCCCACTAACCTTATCACCCATTAATTTACTAGAAATAACAAAAAAAAATATTATACGGCACCCATACAAAAATGTGCTAAAATATACATTGTTTTTGTTTTTTTCGCAAAATTATCCAAAAAACATAAAAAATATGAATATTTTAGGAAATGTTTTTTCAAATAGAATTATATTATATAACGAATAACAAAAAAAAAGCGTAAAAATTAACATAGTACCTTGCAGCAGTTGCTAAACATCCCGAATATGTATGCATCTATTACATAACGGTTTGGAACATTGCAAGCAAATGGCCTTCCTACAGTGCACGCATAGGTATTTTGTCATACGATGCTTTGCTCGCGGGCACAAATAACAACCCTTACGTTTTTCCAACACTAAGTTTTCTTCAGCTGGTGGGAAATCTCCATCGGGTAGTTTCAAAATTCTACTTATAGAGGAGCGTATTTCACGGGGTACCCGAGGATTTCTTACTCGTCTGTCCATATTTTCATGAACTAATTGGGCCGCTAGTTTTTTTACATACACTGATTTTTCCGGTATTTCTTCGTTATTCTTAAAACACTGGTGCAAAATATATGAATTTATAACAGAAATGTCAAGCATTCTGAAAAATATTACAAGCGGCCATCTTCGAGTGCGTCGACTACTGGAACTTTTTGAGCATTTTTCATCCATGGTGTCTACGCCACCTTTATTATGATTATAATACGAGATAATTTCCGGTTTTTGGCTATCGGGATCGGTAAATGCTCTGTTGTGCATAGAAGAAACTAGTACTGTGGCCTTTCCTTTCCTTCCCACATACGACACCATAGTCATCTCCTCACGAAATCCATATAATGATGATCCGACCTCTCTGCTCTTATTTGGCATAAATTCAGCTGGCATTTCTCGTTTATTTTTTTTTTACTGTACCAACATATGTAAGTTTTTTTTAGCAAAACATCTACAAGTGGTATAGAAGTAAACCAATTATCGGCAGTTATATTACGGTTACTACCAAAAAAAGGCTTCGCAAGGCGAATTACTGCCTGGGTCGGTATTGAAAATTTACGTTCTTCTTCACTCAACCCAAATCCATCGGAACCTTTACCGCTGTAAATATAGGCATTGTACAGATAGCTCGTCCTAGCGTCCGTTAAACACATAATTTTTATGCCATATTTACATGGCTTGTTAGGCATGTACATTTTAAAGTGAGTTCGCCCCCTAAAACTTACGAGCATTTCGTCAATTGTCATTGATTCACCCATTCCATAACAGTTTTGGCAATTTTCTATAAACTTGTTAAAAATTTGGGAAATTGTTGCTGTTGGTTCTTGTTTTTTACGTTCCATTTTTGTCTCCGGATTATCAAATCGTAGAGCAGACAAAAGCACTGAAAACCGTTTTTCGCTCATAACCGCTCTAAATATATCTCTGCATGTCCCGTCAGTAGCGAAAATTGTGTTGATGTTTTCATGGTTTGAATTGAATATCGATATGAAAACCAAGAGCCCTAGAAAATCCTTTAATTCGACCATGTCTACTTCTCTTACGTGACTTATGCTATTTTTATCCCGATATTCTGCAAGCATTTGAGAAAGTTTATGGTTTGTCCATTCAATAATCTGAAGTAGAATGTCCTCAGAGAAAAGGCAATTCCATATAGAAAGTGGATCTGCATTTTCGCCAAACTCATGAGCTTTTCCTTTCACAACGGGAACTTTCATGACTATATTGTGTTTTCTTACACGCGATGAAGGGACTACTTCACTTGTACACCACCTGAAGCTGATTTTTTCCATATAGATATTTTTTGTCTATAATATTAGCACTATTTTCTTCGTTCTCGTCAGAGCTACTACGATTATCATTATTATCATTGTCGGAAAACTCGGAAGCAGTATCGTGTTCGGATTCAATGTGCTCATTATCTGACCCACTTCCTACATCACTTGCAAGGGCGTACCCAGGATCTGAAATAGGGGGGGGGCTGACCAAAAAAAAACAAAAAAACAATGGATTTTGCATTTCTCTTTTTACTTACTAAATTTTGACATAACTCGCTTAATTTTTACTTCAATAACAATTTTCTTGGATTTGTCGCAAATTTATTTAAAACTTGATTTTCAAATTGCTCTCGATTTGATTTAATTAAATCACGATGCACACTCATCAGACGTAATCCTGTTAGCCTTTCCTCTCCCATGGTACTTCTCAACCAAGTCTTCACTCTTCTAAGAGTACTGAAGAATCGTTCTACAGTGGCCGTGGTGCATGGAATTGTGATTAAAATCAAAAGTGCCTGTTTTAGGATGGGATAAAAAACATCGGTCTCGTCGAGAAGGTCAGTTATTTCGACGTCTTTTAGCTGGTCCTCAGTTGACTGTTTTTCCTTCCACCAATTATACCATAGGTCCATTTCCGCAGTAATATCATCCAATTGATAAAACTGGGTAAAATATTGTGCATTTTGTTCTACTTGATTGGTTTCCATGTCGAGCATATAATGGATGTATTTTTGTTAAGGCAAACGCTGGAGTATGTTCTTGAGAAAAGCGAATATTTAAAGAGGCTATAATTGAATCCAGATACGGTATAATTAACGAACGCTTCCAGTAGTCACTATCACAGTCTGATGGAGGATTGTTTCTATGTATTTGCCTCTTGGTAATTCGAGGGATAGAAATTTCTATTTCCAATTCCAATGCAAAATCTTGTGCTTTTTTAAGTACTTCATCAGTAACTAGGTCGGCATCTTCACGGTTTTTCTTCAGTGCGTTAAGGATTACGTTCAGATGTTCTTGCAACTTAATTAAATCCATAGTTTTTGCTTGCAAGGCATTAACAACCGGCTCCAGTAAAGCTGAATATTTTGCAATTATAGTTAGGGCAACAATCAGTGAGGGTTTGGTAACGGCGGAATGCAACTGGTACGCAGATTTTCTCGTGGCGTAGTTTCCTTCGATAGACAGTTTTTCAAGTGATTTCACAATCTCGGGGAAATTTTGTGCAAATAAGCGAATACTTTTGTATTTTTCAGACCATCTAGTCTTACACAGTCGTGATAGATTAGGAGCGGAACTTCTGCGAGTGGTGGATTCCCTGAAAAAGTTTATAACATCCTTTACGGTGCCAATAGTGTTTCTAATTTCCGGAACATTATTTGCATCATTGACAACAAGATTTATTTTATGGTTTGAGCAATGAAAAAATAATGCTCGTGTGTACTTTATCCTTAAAATCGCTTGTACGCCACCCTCTTTGCCCGCCATTGTAGCGCAGCCATCAAAACCAAGTCCTACACAACTTTGCGGTGAAAAATTATGGCTAACCAAAAAATTGTCTATTGCAGGAATGTCTCCCATTCCACTCTATAATTCGGTTGGCAAAACAAAAATAACAAACGGCATCGGCACTCGGCAGTGCACTCGGCTGATTCGGCAGGTGCAAATGGCCAGGGTCGTAATAGAAAATTCATATTTCTTGGCTAATTCCGCCAATTGCAAATCTAATAGGCTGTGCAGTGCGCTGCGTTTGACTTACGTATATGAATATATTTTAGTAGTGTCCTATATTTTTCGGTTTTGTAATTTTTTTAGTAAAACCATAGTGGTTTATTTTTATTTTTTTATTTTCTGCACTTAGCGGTGCTTTTTTATAATTTATAAATTTCTAGTGGGGGGGGGGGGCAGGTGCCCCCCCCCTTCCCCTCGCTGGGTACGCCCATGATCACTTGCATCATCATTGAGTACATCATACCATTTCAAGGCAGTTTCTTCGAAATTTTTATCCGAAAAACGAATTCTTTTCGACGGACCGGCCATACCTATCACGTTACTTAAAATTACTAACACAAACCGACATGTGTCATCTGACAGACTACCCCTAACAAACCCTAATCTATGACTACAGCAATCTGATTTGTTCCAGTATTTTATTAGCAAATGATCATGCAGTCAACTAAGTGGGGTAACAAATAGTGCATCAATAGAGGGAGGATTAGCAAGCGTGACCGATTTGTAGGCGGTACCACTATAGAAATATGACCTAATTTATATATTGCATAGTCTCTCAGACGCCACATGACCGGTTAAGGGTTAAAAATAAATAGAATATTACTATTAAACAAGGTTTACCGTTTAAAATAGCAGTAAGTATTTATATTATTGAGTGTGTGGTTTCCTGGGCATATCGGTCAATGGTTATAAATAAAAAAAAACTTATTTGAAGCTGACGTTTCGGTATATTACCATCTTGAGAGCTAAAATAATTATATTTTGTAACAATTAGAAAGGTGCGCGACCTTTGTTTAGTTTATAAACATACATAAAATAAAAGACATACCTTATTACTATACAGGATTTCTTAAGTGAAACTATATTATAACAACATCTTTTCACCAACTCGCTCTTTAACTGACCGAGCGAAACAGAAATGGTTTGTGCCGGTACCGTATTTTATGGCGAAGGTAAAAACATGTGTTTGCAATTAGGGTTGGTACTTTTTCTTACATCCACTTCTTAACTATTATTTTACAATTAAGTTATTATATATAGAGCTTAAATTATCCATATCAGTGCGAAAGTTTATACAATTACTGTTCTTTTTTATATGTATCATTTCTTTGATGTTTCTTTTTTTATAGTTTTATAGTTATATTATTATTTTTGCTGAAAGAATGTCAAAAACGCCATGTCAGTATACAGCACCAAACAACTCTCGCAACCATAAAACAGAACGTGCCTTGGCAGAAAAAAACTCAGTAGTTATTTGCATTGAAAGAATGCAATTTGGAAAAAAACAGATCTACTTATTAACCTTATTATTATAAGTAATATTCTTAACAAACAATACCCGACCACGAGAAAATAGCTCAATTTGTCCACCGATATTGTTTGATCATTGTTAGTGTAGATATTTCGTTTCATGCTAACTTTTCATTTTATTGTGTGAATAAAATCCAATAAAACATCATTTCAATAAGTTGAGAACACTTTATTTTCTTCTGATTGCTAAATTTCATGCTTGTGTTCTTCATTTATAATACTGACAATGGTTTTAGCTTAAAGCGATAAATTATAAAATCGTTTTTCTACCTGCCTTAATAGTACCATCTTGGCAGTAATTAGATGATTTGAGAAAACATTTAAAAATTCAATATCTAATTCCATCTATTTTTTAATTTAAAGATGTTTTAAGGTTGTTTGGAAAGCTAATTTGGTGTTGATTAATGTAGGTATAAAGTGCATTAAAAATAAAATATAGGTTTAATTATAAATCTTTTAGGTGACGTATACTGTCATGGTCTTTTAAGTTCTGCAGCGTGTTGTGTAGTAAAAAAAATCATTTCTAAGAATACATGTATATGGCATACTTTATAGTTAAGTATATTTCAAAATAACTATAATATTCTTTTAAAATCATACAGATTTATTTGTCTTTGGAAATTGATTACTATTGCATACGATTGGATGCTAATGTTGGATATTCATTCGATCGGAAGTGTAGTATTCCATGTACAGCATTTTTACATTTTCTAAAAGTAAGCGCTACTGGTTGGGTGTGACTAGGGTTGCCAACTTTTATTTTCGTATTTTCAGGACAAGATGATTATAAATTCTGGACAACGGAAGAAAATTGTGGACATATTTTATTTATGGCATACATTTTATTAACATAGGAAAACACAAAATATACATAACTCAGTTTCTGTATAGCTTTAACGCTTAATTAAACTCAATAGAAAACATTTATTCTAGTATAAAATCTTACTTTGAAACAACAAAAATGAAATATTTGGTTCAGTTAGAGACTAGAAATAAATGGTAAGTTTAAAATATAAACATATTGCTTTATAAAACATCAAATCTTCCTAGATATATAAAAAATACCTACATCTAAAACTAATTATCAATTTTTATTCTTGAAAGAATATTTTTTTTGGGATTTGGCAGCCAATAATAATTTTTTATTGTCCTTTATAAAAGAATAAAATTGCTTGTAGTTTTGGTCAAAATTCATTTTACTTTGAAGTTCAGCTTTAACTTGCTCAAGCGTTAATTTATTTCGTTCAGCCGACCATAAAGCTGAATACATTACATTTTATTCACACTATGGGCATCTAAAAAACACCCCCATCTTCTTTAGAAAGTCCTACGCATTCTTCGCGTACATATCTGTTGCAAATTGAACATAACCTCATATCGACCTGCTGGTCTGCACCACATAAAAAAAACAAAACCAAGATTGTAGAGATTTTGACCTTTTCTTAATACCAGCTTTTCCACTTTGAGCTCTTTGCTTTTGACTTAGCTTTAGAAAATAAATTTCTGGTCACCTCTTGCGCCCTAGTATTTAAGGCTGGCCTACGGGTTGTGGATATCTTTATTTCAGGCGTAATAAGATAACAACGATCCTTAAATGAAGAATTCAGATAAGTTTTCTCAGGACTATTCATATATTTTTCGGATAGCTCTTTCCGTTTTAAGCGCACAACCAGTTTTACTAATGACTCATCTTTATCATCGCTACTCATATCAACGGAAACCTGATTTACTAAAGGTTCATTATCGTATTCAGAGTCTGAGCTGTCATGTAGCGAATCATTTGATTCTGACAATAAATGACCACTCTCCGATTGTGGTCTTTTTTTCTTAGTTTTCTTTACTCCATTTGGCCCAGTCATCTCTGGTTCATTGATTTGTGTTTGAGGCTCTTCAGTATGGGATATTTGACTAGGTGCAAAAGCAGACATCTGGGCAAAACGGGAAAACGCCCGTGGCTTTAAACCCAGATATTGATTTCAGCCTACTTTAGCAAAAATTTGCTCAAATCGCGTCTTCGTTAAAGGTTTCCCGGGTTGAGTAATAAGAAAATTTAAAGTTTCCAGAATGTTTCAGAACTTCGGAAGACAGCTGTCCATAGGCTGACAAAATAATGTTATTCCATGATGTGCTGCAGCTTTGAACGTCAACAATTGTTGTATCCAAGTGTGATTTTGCCCCATCAAAAATCAAGAGTGGCAGACCTAGGTTCTTAAATTTTGAAAAATGTGTCCACCAAGATGTGAAAGCCTCAGTTGTCATGCTGCCTTAAGCCGTTATCATAATTTTTGACCCTGGTGACAAATGGTCTTCCCATTCCGATTTCAACCTTTGTCCTTTAAATAATATACACGGTGGAATTGATTGTCCGAGGGCAATGCCACAAGCAACGCTGCTGACGTTTTCGCCATGTTTTGGGGCTGCTAAATGTACTCGTTTAGATCCTCTCTTAACCAGAACCTCCTGCTGCTATGGATTGTAAGGCGGCATCCCTTTTCATCCATGTTGTAGATGTTTTCAGGTTTATCGAATAATTCTAATCCGCTCATTACATTTTTTAATTTTGAAAAGTAGTCGCTTATAATAAAAGGATTCATTCTTTCTGCTCGCGCTGGATTTATTTGTTGAGCTTTACGTTTGGCTCCATCGGGATGTCTTGCAAAAAATAGAATTCCATTTTCCATTTTCTCTCTGCTAATCTGGATGACTTAGGACAAGGATTGGGTATGTGAAGGTGATCTGCGTAAGAAAATACGCTTCTCTGAACGATTTTACTTGTTACTGGCAAACCCACTTCTGCCAGCCTATGAATTCTTTTTACTAAATCTCGCTCCTGTTCGAATGTTAAGACACTTTTCCATCCAAGTCGTGCGGATTACCTTTTCTGTTCTACAGTCCCAAAGTTGTTTGAGGAATGGAATGGCATATTGCAGCCTGGCTTATATTGATCCCATTTCTTATAGCTTCTAAAGCATCACAGAGGTCTCTTTGTGTCCATTGAGCTCTTTTTTGTTTTGGCATTTTCTGAAAATAATTAAGTACTTTATAAAACAGTATTATTTAAATGCAGAAAAATAGTCCCAAATATTGCCGGGTGTTCCAAATATTGCCAGGTGTTCCAAATATTGCTAATGGCAATATTTAGTGCCTTTGCCCAGGGCAATATTAGGAACATAGTAGTTCATGCAAATATGGCAGTGACTATATAACTTGTCCCTTAATAACAAGTTTACACAAAAAAAAGTAAGTACCTATATATACCTACCTTATAAGCTCTTACTTAACTTTTGGTAATAAGCCGGTACGAGATTTAACAGCAACCATAAACGGAACACGCTGTTTACTGCTACAGCTGTTAAACGCAAAATGAGCGCGCTGCTCTTCCAGTGACACGAAGATTTCGATGCGTGTAACCAATGGCCGGTGTCGCCGGGTGCATGAAGTATGACGTCATACTTCATATATGGCACATAGCAATAATAGGTACCTTGTAATGAATATTGCTGAAGTTTTTTAATTGGCTTTGGCATTGCTTTGAAAATACGCTTCTGATGATAGCAAGAGGTCTAAAAAATATTATTGAGCCCTCCCTGTATTTTCTCAATGTCATTTCAATAATTTTAGCTATAATTTTTAACACAACTTAAATTTTATTTTAATTAGTGGGGTATATAAAAGAAGAAACTGACTGACATATGTATTAACGCACAGCCCACTCCGCTAAAATTTTGTATAGAGGTTTCTTATATAACATAGAAAGGTTTTTTTTTAGATTCAACCTCTAAGGCGAAACAGGAGTTCAAACTTTATATAGAGAAAAAATATTATTATCCTATTAACTCGAAACTTTATAGAAATACTCTAAAAAATAAATGTTTAAACACGTGTTTTACAGTTGTTAATAAATCAACCCTTAAGAGGGTGAAATGGGGGTTCAAAGTTTGCAATGGAGTAAAATTGTTATATCGCTTACGAAGTCGCGGGCTGAAGCTAGTTGCTGATAATTGAAAAAACTCCCTAATCTAGAAGGAGCAAACCGGTTCCAATTCACTTTTTGGTGCCTTAAGATTGTGTCGATTAGGATTTGATGCTGTGGTGCAAAATGCTGATTCTTTGGTTCCAGTTAAATATAACACATTACTTTTCTAGCTGGTCAAGGCAACCAGCGGCCACAAATACCTACATATAAATGCCCACTGACAGATAAAAAACAGCTAAAATGCTTTTTAAAAAATCACGAATGAATAATCCACAAGGTCTTTCCTTACTTAATAATTACTTACCTAAAATAAACTGGTCAACAAAAAAATCGGCAAAAGCGATTTAAACTCGACTTTTCGAACTGCTATATCTTTTTAAAAACTTAACTTTTTTGAGAGCGGTTTTCGGATACTGATAGCCCGTCTTGCCCAGATTGAGTATCAAGTAGTGTTCTGGCAATGGAAGCGACATTTTAATGCTATACAGGGTGATTAACAAGGTAATGTAAAACTGCTAAAAGTTTAGGTGTGTGCCATATTGCCAATAATTTTTTTTGTCATTCCTACACAGCACGTTAGTAAGCCGATATCAATATCTCCAGGCGTGTTCGCCGAAGTTTCGATTAATGGTCTTTGACGAAAAATACAGGAGGCAACAAAAAAAGCACACAAAGCACAAAAGCGTCATATTTAAATCGCTGTAGCTCGAAAACGGATTGATAGACTTTGCCGGGCTTTTTAGACATTGAAAGCCCTTTCGTGTGGCGTTTTATCTAATAAACTGTTTTTTTTTCAAGGTCAAAATGTTTGCGTTGTATAGGGGTCCCAACTAGCATTTTGGCGACGATAACCACATAATACACCAAAATTAACGTTGCACTTGGTGTAGATGTTGGTCATTTATGAAACGACGCCCTGTAAGCCACCGGACAACGTCGTCTTAACGCTGAGTATGACTTCAGTTAAACTACGATGTTGTTATAACGTTTACCCAACCGACTACAAGTAGTAAATATTTTGAGAATGGGAATAACGTTGTAAAAACGTTTAAGAGACAACTTTAGTTATGTTTAACGTTTTCCCGACGGGGAGCCGACATTGTAAGATTTAACTACGCAGGGGAAAATTTTTCGGTTAAAATAGAAACGTTTTTGCGTGGTTATTTTTGCGACTAACCTTTTTTAAATATTTACTAGAGATGGTGATATTTAAATAATAATATTATACCTAAATTGTTTTATTTATTTTTGTGACAACAAGGATACGTACTGTTGGCTAAATTGGCTCATAGATATTATCTAGTAAAGAAAAGAATTTGAATGATCCTCACCTAACCTAAAAAAAAATCGCAAATTACACGAAAATGAAACGAGCATTTAAATACACTGCCTCCTATTACAGGCAAAAAAAAAATATGTCGTGAGGAAACTTCACAGGCAAAAACCTACATGAAGACTGACGGTGTGGAGAGCTTAAGTTTCAATTCTCTAGGAACAAATGTCAACCTGAATACAGAGATATCAAAGAAAGTAACTAATTTTCCAGAGGAACAGTTTATAAAGGATAAACGACTACACCATGAGGAACAGCTTATTGGACCGAGGGAAGAAGTCAATAATGAAGAAGAGATCGATCTAGAGGAAGAGATTACCCAGGAGGGAGAGATCAGTGAAGGTGAGGAAAAGCCACCAGATTCGCAAACTGTGGAAGATACATTAGGTTCTAAAATACGGGAATTTTTACCTAATTGGGTGCTAGAATATCAGATACCTCATGTTGCAGTTAATGCACTGTTGAAAAATTTGATATCCTGTGGGGTATCAGGATTACCTAAAGACAGTAGAACATTAATAGGTACCCCTAAAACAGTACATATTGAAAAAATGGGTAACGGATACTTTTGGTACCATGGATTGGAGAATTGCTTATCCGG
The DNA here is from genome assembly GCA_963971165.1 of Philopedon plagiatum. Classification (NCBI taxonomy): domain Eukaryota; kingdom Metazoa; phylum Arthropoda; class Insecta; order Coleoptera; family Curculionidae; genus Philopedon; species Philopedon plagiatum. The sequence continues at coordinate 117,108,368 of OZ020189.1, forward strand.
CATTGAAAATTATATTGGCAAAGATGAGTTAAACACTCTTAATTTAAGCTTTAATATAGATGGATTACCCATTGCAAATAGTTCTAAAAATCAGTTTTGGCCAATATTAGTCAATCTGATAAACGTTAAACAATTCCCTCCACAAATAGTAGCAATATTTTCTGGGGACAGTAAGCCTCCATCTGTGGAAGAGTATTTACAAAAATTTGTTGATGAACTTCAGAAGCTCTTGGAGTCTGGTGTTCAAATCAACAATAAAAAATTTTCAATAAAAATTGATAATTTTATCTGTGACACTCCAGCCCGCAGCTTTATTAAATGTAAGTATGACCGAACAGGCCAATTTACTTGAGTTGTGCAGTTTTTGTTTTAAAATCGTTCAGGTACTACCAAGAATACTACTTTTAATATTGTTTTTAGGTGTGGTATCTTTTAATGCCTATCACAGTTGCTTGAGATGTACTGTAGTAGGTACGTACTATAACCAGCCAAAAAGGATGAGTTTTCCTCAAGTAGACTGCCCACTAAGATCTGACAAAGACTTTAGAGCAAAAACTGATGCCAATCATCAGCAAAAGAATCAAGAGGACTTTATTATTTCCCCTTTGGAACGTCTTCCCATAGATATGATTCGGGACATCATAATTGCGGATTCCTTACACTTAATACATTTAGGAGTGACCAAAAAATGTCTTAATTATTGGGTACATGGCTGTAAAGATCATAAAGTTAAATTTTTCAACCACCAAATTAATGCTATTTCTTTATGGCTAGAGACGTCAAATGAAAGAATTCGTAGTGAAATTCATCGATCAGTAAGAAGCTTAAGTTGTCTTGCTTTTTGGAAAGGTGCTGAGTACAGAACCTTTCTATACTATCTAGGACCAGTCATTCTAAAACAAAATTTGCCCAGTGAGCTTTACAATCACTTTCTATTACTGTTTTGTGCGGTTTTTCTATGCTCAAGTTCATGTTTTACTACAAAACTTGACCTAGCTGAAAAAATGTTTAAAGACTATATTGAAGGTTTTATTAATATTTATGGTGTACATTCAATTAGCAGTAATATTCACAATCTTTGTCATGTAGTAGAAGATGTTAGACGGTTTGGACCACTAGAAAAGCTCAGTTCTTACCCATTTGAAAACAAATTGGGCATGATAAAAAATCGCCTAAAAAGTGGATATAGACCATTAGCACAAATATCTAAGCGAGAACTGGAATTAAGAAATCATCCAGTATATACACATTCAAATGAACAATTTTCTTTAAAATATGAAATTTTAGACCCACACCAAATACCAACAGGTGTTAATTTAGCATATAAAAAAGTGTTACTGAAAAATGGAATATGTTTTGCAACCAACGTGAAAGATCAATTGATGCTTACTAAAAACAATGAAATACTTAGAATACATTGTGTCTTTAAAGCCAACAATGAGTTAATGTTTTACGGGTCTAAAATAAAAAAATTGTGTAATTTCTTTGACTATCCATTCCCTTCTTCTAATATAAATATACATTTTTGTAAGGAAACTTTTAGTGAATACATTACTATAAAAGAACAGGAAATAAAGTGCAAATTAGTTAGCATGGATTATAAAAATCAAATAGTTTTTCTACCACTTGTTCATACTTTTGACATATTTAATAAATAAAAATTGTTGACTTGTGATGTTGCTAAACATTGTTAGGTAGACAAAGTTGTTTGTAGTCAGAATGATTATCTGTTGCCTTACTTTAAAGTTGCATTAAAAAATTGTTTAAGTACCTATTATTCACCAGAAGCACATATTTTTATAAATAAAAAGAATTTTTTTAAATTTTTTTTATTAAAACCTATCCTGTCAAACCACAATTTATATGAACCTTTAGCTAGGTAAAAAAAACTTCTACAGAAACAATTAACTTGTTTAATTCTTATATTTTAACAAACCTATTCCAATGAAACAGTTCCATTGTTCTTAAAATACATAATAAACAGTAAGAGTCAACAAATTTGTCTTTTTTAACAGCACACAAATTAAAACAAAGGTAAATGTTGACTAACTAAAAAATATTAATGCTGTTCCTGCTTTAAAAGCTCACCATTCTCCACTACATGAAAAACCTCATATGCCACATTATCATAATCCACAGAATTGGCAGTTTCCTCATTGTCTTGTGGCTCTTGGTTTTTTGTCACATCATTTAAATTTTCTTCATCATCTCTTACTTCCTGGGTTTCTGACAGGGCCTTAACTTTTTTGTTCACCTTTAAGCGCGTGTTACTATGTTTAAGTATACAATCACGAAAGAAAGTATCCCTTGCTGGGTACGTAAATGAATTGTCAGATTTGAACACTACATTATAAAATATGTCCAAAATCCCAGTTAACCTGTTGAAGGCTTTTTTCTCCAGGCTTCTACTCATACCTGTCCATGAGTATTTAGTGAGTAGCTGTTTCGTAAACATAATGCCTGCCAACTTGTAGCAAGCTGTTTTATATGGCAGTGCTGATCCGATACATCTGGTTAGGTGGGTGAAAACTTTTTTCTTATAGGACTTGTCCTCCAGATCTTTCTCCAGCTTTTCTAAGGCAGGTACCACATCAACTGGAAATATTTGCAACTCATTCTCAGTAACAGTCAAGCAATACTCTGTTTTCTTCAATATAACATCAAGATTGTTAAGACGCACAGAGATATCAGCATACTTCTCCACTATTTTTTCCAAAATTTTTTCTTCACCTAAAACAAGAAAAAATGTAATTATTGCCTATATAAATTTGTGATAAATTATTAAAATTTAACTCTTGTATAGTGGTTGAGTCATAGTTTAAAAACTTACATTCCTTTAAGTCTTTAGATATCTTATCAACTTTAGATTCCAGTATGGTTAGCTTTTCCAGCACTGTATCAGAGTCATCAACAAGCGTATTTTCATCAATTTCGCTGATAATAGTGTCAGAGCTTGCTGATCCAGTTCTAGAGGTTAGCGTTTCAGGGTCTCCAGGTGTACGTTGATGTTCTGTTAGTTTATCTGTCTTCTGCTTATTAAAGTTAAAATCATAAGCAGGAAATCCAGATATATTCTTTTTAAGGACATTTGTTCTTTTGTTAAAAGTAGACAGAGATTTTGCAGGGACTATTTTTCCTTTTTCTTCGTCATCTGTGCTGTTGTTATAGTCAGATGAACTGTCCTCAACTGCACATATTTGGTCTGCCTGGGCAGAAGCGTGCATGTAAAGAAGTATATTGCTGGCTTTTACCAAACATTCATACTTTTTCCATGTCTTTTTATCTGGTATACTATTAGCATTGGACTGCTGTTGCCGGACTTGCCTCTTTGTAGGGGGCCAGTATACGGTTCCATTTTCTTCCCACTGGTGGGGTATCGGTTCTACCTCTTGCGTGCTTTTTATATATACAACTTTAAAATGGTCAGCCATAATTTTCTTCTCGGGTTTCAAAAAATATTTCGACGTAAAATTAGTAAAATAAAATACAGAATTTTATATAGATGGCACATGACATTAATGGCAACTGACAGCTGAATGACACGGAGAGGTGCGTTCGAAAATGAGGAGTGGAGTATGTTCGCTAGTTACACTGCGCGTTTAATCTTTGGTCGGATAAATAACTCCAGTCGCGCTTCGGTTAGTAAGTTAGTTGTCTTGCAGACTAACGTTGAAAGTTAGTATATTTCTTAGTTACCTGTTATCTAAAGTCGCGTTGATGCCTATTATACTCCTACGCCATGTTTAAAGTGTAATTTTCTTTAGAAACATGGTCGGCCATTAAAATTTTGGACGTAAACAAACATAAACAAAGCATTATAAAGCCTTATTTTAGTTTTCTAGAAACAATTCATATATATCCCGTTTAGTTTGCTTTTGAATCAATATCAGCTCCAAATATTGCTTATCTAAATAAAAAAAAAAGTTTTTTTTTATTTGTGCGTTTTAAGAAATTCTCAACGGATTAAAGGCGCGCGTGTTTTTTGGCTTAAAGCAATAGTATATTTGACAGTAAAGTGAAATGCGTTGCTAATTTCGGTTTTAAAATCGTTATTTTTCGACAATATTGATAGGGTATCTTGAGTATAAGAATAAGACATTTTGATATTAATATGCGGTCTCAGAAAGTTTTCTCTAAGAGTTCATTTTGGCTATCAGTAATTATTTAGTTAAAAAATTTACTATTTTCTAGACACCATTGAAAGCAAACTGTCATCGCCCGTGAGAGGGCGCAGGTGTGTCGTTGTTCTTAAGTAAATTCGACAACGTTTAGAAAACGACCAACTGCTACCTACAGTTAAAACTTGAACGTTTTAAAAACTCAAAAATGATTGACCAAATTGGTGCAAAACAGGGTCGTGACAACGTTATGTTAAGGTCGGACACGCAACTTATGTGTAGTTGCGCAACTTTTTTAAACAGGTTGCCGCAACGTTAATTTGCTACTTGGGGTGAACTAAAAAGTAAATGAAAACCATTGTTAAAAATGTTTTTTTTAATTTGTGAAAATTGGGCAGTATGTGTTTGTTTTCTTCCAAAACGAGGGCGTTTTGTCCACCTCTCGGTTAGTTATACAGCGTGTCCAGAAACCATCTTAACAAATCGGAAACATTTTATTTTTGACTTTACGGAAAAAAAGTTATTCTTTATAAAAAGTTCTGCATCGTGAGAAAATGACATTGCAATTCAAAAATTTGATTTAAGACATACAGGGTGGCTCAAAAATGTAAAAGTCCTAATCCACGTGAAGCTAAGACACAAATCGTTATTTAAAGGTAAACTGCCACTGTAAATATAGTGGACGTAACTTTTATGTTAGTGAATTAGGTTTGGAACATACAAGAGGTCCCAAAAATAACATAAATTTTTAATTATTGACTTTACAAAAAAGATTCTTCATAAAAGTCAACATTGTGAAAAAAGAGCACAATTATTCAAAAACATGATATAGGACAATGGCTTAAAAAGCTGAAAGTCTCAATTTACGTAAAGTTAGAGACACTAAATCTTTATTTAAAGATAAACTGTATGGAAAAGGACGGAGGTTGCGTGGAGGTTTAAATTTATTTAGTTATTTAGTCATGTTCAATATGTTTTTACCCTAATATTTCATTTGTTATTAAAATTATGTTAAATAAAAATAAACCTTCAATCACCCTGTACGTCTCATTTTGAGTTTAAGTGCTTACTTATAACTTAATTAGTAACCTTGTACAAATACCATAGTGGTTGAATTGAAATTTAGCTTACCCTTGTTGTAAGGCCATTTCAAAGTTTTAAATGTTTTAGCCACCCTATATGTCCTAGATCAAATTTTTGATTCATCATGTCCTTTTTTCAACTTTTTATAAAGATATAAGTCCTTTTTTGTAAAGTCGATAAGAAAAAATTATTTTTATTTTTGGTACCTCCTGTATATTCCAAACCTAATTCACTAACATAAAAAGTTAACACTAGTACATTTGCAGTGGCAGTTTACCCTTAAATAACGATTTTGTGTCTTTTTAGCTTCACGTGGATTAGGACTTTTACATTTTTGAGTCACCCTGTATGTCTTAGATCAAATTTTTGAATGGCTATGCTATTTTCTCACGATGTAGAACTTTTTATGAGGGATTACCTTTTTTGTAGTCAAAAATAAAAAAAAGTTTCGCATTTGTTTAGGTGGTTTCTGGACACGCTGTATAACTAATCGAAATTTGAGCAAAACGCCCTAGTTCTGGAAGAAAAAAAAACGCATACTGCTCAGTTTGCACAAATTAGAAGAAAACTTATTTTTAACCCAATCAAACACTTTTCATTTATTTTTTAGTTCACCCCTATACAACGCAAACATTTTGACATTGAACAAAAAACAGTTTATTAGGTAAAACTTTACACAAAAAGGGCTTTCAATTCGTAAAAAGCCCGACAAAGTCTATTAATCCATTTTCCAGCTACAGCGTTTTAAAAATGACGCTACCAAAATTTTTATGCTTTTTTTGTTTTCTCCTGTATTTTTCACCAGAGACAATTAATCGAAATTCCGGCGAATACGTCTGGAGATATTGATACCAGCTTACTAACGTGCTATGTCGGAACGACCAAACAAAATGATTGGCCATATGGCGCACACCTAAACTTTTTGTAGTTTTACATTACCTTATTAATTACCCTGTATAGCATGAAAATGTCACTTCCATTGCAAAATCACTTCTTGATGCTTAATTTGGGAAAGACGAGCTATCAATATCCGAAAACCGCTTTCAAAAATTTAAGTTTTTAAAAAAATATAGCAGTTTGAAAAGTCGGGTAAAAATCGCTTTTGCCAGGTTTTTTTCTTGATCAGTTTATTTGTTTCTATAAAAAAATGTTTTATTGTATATCACAGTCACAGTTCTAAGGTTGGGCACTAAAACTTATGCAACTAAGAATTTCGCACAAAAGAAACAACATTTTCAGTTGTATTTAATATTTTTTTTTCCTTTCAATTTTGTATCTTAATTACAATTAAAAAAAATTAAGTAACATTACAAACCGTAAAAGAACAAAAAATAGATACTGTTCCAATTTAGCGGTTCCAATTAGCTGATTTGTTAAACTCCTTTTAAAACACTGAATTACAGGCTACCAACAACTTTACATTGAAGATGCAGGTAGCAAGATACTCAAAATATTAGTTTTAAGATCATCTAATACACAATAATGTAAACAAAGTAAGAAATGTACTATTAAAGATTATGTAAGTATTAACTTAGAAATCAATGTAATTTTTTTCAATTTTTCATTAGAAAATTATCTTCTGGTTTTATACTATGAAATGTGGATAGAAACAATTTATTTTATGCTGAATACTAGCGATAATACCTTAACAAGCAAATAATTATTCTGTTTAATTATTATTTTTCTTTCTTTGAAGTTCATAATATTTAATTAAAAAATAAAGAACAATTTATTTATGCAATTTCTGCCTTAGCATTAATTAATTAAAGTATGTCGAGAATTAATTACCGTTACTTTCATTCAGAATAATTTGCAATAATTGATTATTTCTCCGAGTAAAATAGAATGCTAAACCAGTAATGATATCAAATAGATAATATCAATTTTGTATCTTATTTTTCTGATATCTTTAAGAAGAATAGAAAATATTGATAGTGTTTAATTTATGGTTGATAATGATTGGGCTTATTTAGTCTAATTTTGTATGTCTCCATCGTATGCCTAAATTTTATTTTTCTATGTCAGTTAGTAATTTATTTTGCAGGGTTCTAGGGTCAAATCACCAAAAACAATGCACCGAAAGATAAATTCACCGAGAAACAGAAGCAAACTTTGTTTTTTTTCTTTTTGCTGCCTACATAGTGCAATGACATTTTTAAAACGCCTTTTTGATTGTACCTGCCATAATTGTAAAAATATTTGAAACCATTAAAAGTATTTTAAAATTTTATTTTGCTAGTATGCCCGTTAGTACATTTTTGACGGTTTTAGGTCAATTTACTGAAAACAATGCACTGAAAACCAGTTTACCGAAAGATAAATTTATCAAGAAACGGGAACAAACAAACCTTAGTAGACATTAAAAAAACACAGACAAAGTTGTTTACTATTCAAAGAAATCAGTCATTGAATTCTCACTGAAGACTGATGGTAGATTGTATTGACTGGGCAACTGCAGACGTTTGCCAAATTGTATAAAATGTCCTGATTGATGCCATCCAAGCAATACTGTATTACACAACATTTATTTGACTATATCTTCATCTAATAAAATTAGCATACTTAAGTAATAAAAAAAGTAATACTTACATTTTGTTCTATTTTATGCATCATAACCGAATAAACTTTTATTCCCTTCTCACTGTGATATATTATTAGGTATCAGTGACAACGCTATTTGACGGTTTACTACCAGTTTTACTACGACTTGAAAAGTGACACAAGCGGCCATTCATAAAATTCGCTAACGTTTGCGACATTATTCGAAAGTGGAATTGTGTTGTTTTGTGTTTGGGAACAGCGTTTAAGTGAACTTCTTTGAAGAAGCTGATATTATTTTGCAAGAAAAACATTTAAATATGGTGCTGAGGGTCAAATATGCAAAAAAATGGACTATTTAAACTCAGACGTTTCTTTTCATAAGTAAGTGAGGTGGTATTCACTGTATCGAATCCATGGATGTAGTTTTATATATTCCTACATATTAGTAATATTAGGATAACAAAAATTTAATACCGAAATGCACGCCACTGGTGTTAAAAGGGGCAGCCGCCAGGAATATTGGACAGTGTTGCCATTTTTTCCGCTGTGTCTATCTCTCTTAGTCGCATCCATTGCATGTTTTAAACGGATGATTGATTTGGCGCGAAACAATTTTATGAATAAAGTGCTTTGTCTATAGTTTTTTTTTAATGTCAATGATTTTTACTCTCTACAAGGTGCAGTGACATTTTAAAAACTTGTCTTTTTGATAGAAACCTGCCATAATTGTAAAACTATTTCAAAATTTTATTTTTCTATGCTAGTTTCAGCATTCGACGGTTCTAGGTAAATTTACTAAAAACTGTGCGCCAAAAAACAATTCACTTAAAGATATATTCACCGAAAGATAAATCCATCTAGAAACAGAAATAAACAAACTTTTATTTTCACGCTCTACAAAGTGCAATGACATTTTTAAACTTGCCAGATATACCTGCCATAATTGTAGAAGTATTTAAATCATCTCAAAAGTTTATTAACCTTTGTTACAATAAATAAATGCTTATAAAATAAAATAAAAGAAATTTTATTAGCATATTAATGCTTAAAACAAACTTTTAACTTTATAGATATTATTATATTATTATATATTATAAGTATATATTATTATTATACATTTTAAATTTTCTAATATTCTTTATAGAATAATGGTGTTATAAACTAATTTTCTTTTATTCACACTTAAATAATTTGAAACCCTTCCCAAATCATCTATTTTTCTAGAAATTTTACTACAAATTTAATCATTGAATCATGATCATTAAATTTTAATTCTCTATCCAATATTGCTTCTAAATGCTTGCATTTTTCTACAATTTTTATACTCTCATCATTAATTAAAAAAAATTGTTTGTCATGCATAAATTACATAATTTTTTTGATCCTATAATCATACCTTGAGATTTATTTATATTTAGTTTCAATTTATTTACTTTTAACCAGTCATTTACAGTTTTTAATTTCTTATTTATTTTATTCATTAATAATAAGCAATTATTATCATCAGCATAAATAATAGTATCATCTGCAAAAAAGTGAAATTTACATATCCTAAAAGCATTAAAAAGATCATTGATGTACAAGATAAACAATAATGGACCCAACACACTTCCTTGAGGTACTCATACATTAATAAACAATTCAGGAGAAATAATATTTTTACATTTTGCAACTTGTTTCCGTCTAGATAAATAACTTTCAAACCACTGGAATACTCTATCCCTTATACCATATTTATAAAGTTTTTCTAGAAGTCTCCTTCATTAATAAATTTTAACAGTTTATTATTATTTAAACTTTTTTCAAACCCTACCACTTTTAATTTTGGCATCTTTACTTCTGGCTTATTCGTTGTATAATTACTACCAAGTTCTTTGATTGATTCTTCAATCTTCTTTATATTTTCTTCATTATCACGTGATAATATTAAACCACCACTACTGATTTATTTTATTTGTTTTAAACTAATATTTAAATTCGAAGGCTTTAAACCTTGTTTTACATCATTTTTTGTTTGTTCAGTACTCTGAGGTATAGTTGATTTGATTATAATAAAATTGTCCTTATTTTTTACAGTAGCAGCATAATTTACTTCTTCTTTTTCTTATCTTCTTTTAACGTCTCATTAATTTCGTCAAATTCTTTTTTAAAATCATTAAAATCTGAAATCTTTTCCTTTAATAGAACGATTTTTTTCATTTAATTCATTAATAATTGTCTCTTTATCCTCTATAATATTGTCTTTTTGCTTAATTTTTTTCTTCATACAAATCTAAATTTGTTACATCACTTTCAAAATTTTGATGTGATTTTTTCTTACCTTGCTTAGATAAAGTTTAATCGCACCGGTAAAAATGCTTAAAAACAACGATGTCTGAGCGTAATTCCAAAAAAATAAATAAATTGGAGGCTAAATATTTTCGCGAAATACTACTTCGGTTAACTGTTATTTCGATGAAATTGTTGTCGGTGAGATTTCCTTTGGGTGAATAGCTTTTCAATGGATTAACCGAACCCCATTTTCGACAAAGCCAATAATTAATTCAACGTTAACCATGACATAAAGTGCGTTTATGAACATGGTATGAATGTCAGCAATATCAGCATCTGTGCTACAGCTACAAACACTTCAAATTGAAGGAAGACATCCTTTGCCAGTATACTCTAACTATTTTATACCTATAAAATCTTTCATTACAAGCAGATTTCAATATTTTTTTAACATGAACTTAATTAAATTAAAATTCTTAACAACCTATTAAATTTTTTGTCTACAAAAGGAGCCGCGTAAATTTGAAACAATATGTTAGTTTGTATTTAATAGGCGCTCTGGGTTCCTTGCCAGCAGGACACCATTGAGCTAATTTCGGACACAGCGGGAGGCTTTTCCTTTAGCCCGCCTCTGTTGTTAAATGTGGGGTCGGTATAATCACACATTTGTCATGTTTACACTAAAGACGTTTGGATATTTTGGACTCAACATGATTAAATTTAATTAATAACTTTTGAAAAATGGGGACTATATTCCCATGAAGGAACTAGTTTATTTTTTTTAGCATATCCTAATTGGTTAGAAACCCTTTCCATTTAGACGTGTAAAGCTCTGTAAAATATTTTATCGCCAGGGCCTTAATTACACTGTGACAGAGTTAAATTTAAGTCAGATCCTTTATTTATTCAATTTAGTAGTTGCACAGCAACATCTGTTGATTGAACGTAAACCCGTCCAAAAATAAGGTTAGTTTCGCACGAGGCGTTTTCATTAGTCCTGCTCTCTTTATATTAACTCTGTCATTCTACCATTCTTACACAAGAAAATTTGAAATTTAACTTTGGTGCAATATTTATATATACACACCATCACATACAAAAATAAATCTTAAATTAAGCTCAAAACTCTCTGAAAATTTTTACAGGGTTTTAAGTAACTTGAAATCAAAATAATAAGTATAACTTCACTTATAGATTTACAACCTTACAACAAGAAATTTTTTTTTTAGAAATGTTGCTTAACCTCAAAGATGAAATTGTGATTACGAAAATGGAAATAAAATGTAAAGATTAGTTCAGTGTTTTCCAATGTACCATATTATTGTCTTTTAAAGTAATAATCCAAATTTATATTCCCACTATAATAAATATTGCTATCGTTGACTTTTTGCTGCGTGACTGATTACATTCCAGTGCAAAAACATCTTTGACGTAAGTTTAGTAATTATTAGACTTGGCCAGTTAGGTCTGTTACCAGGGGCGTCGATGCCGAAATTAAGTACTTATATACGGTATTTGACAAAAATAATTTAATTCCTGGGCGCTGCCGTGATTGTGTGAAATAAAAACGGCCAAGGGCGAGTTCAGCTCCCTTATAGAGGGTTCCATATGGCGTACCTCGCGGCGACGCACAGACGTTCGTGTTAAAAATCTAGCTTGACAAAAGGTAAAATTTCTTGAACTTTAAAACAACATATATTTTATCTTATTATGGTCATAAATAGTTGTGTATCTATAAAGTACAACCCGTTTTATAAATAACATAATAGAGTCTCCGCCAAATCAGGCAGAAGTCTCCGTTACCGTGATCATTTGTATCCCGATGGCACCCGTCTTCATTTATGTTCGGAACTACAGTCTCTGTACGGGTAAAATTTTATCTAATAAATAAGTGAGTTTGGCAGAGTAAATTACAGGTATTTCCCTTGGTTTTAATATATTTTTTGTATTTTATTATTATTGTTGTCTTCTTTGGTTGACGTAATTAAAGGGCCAAATTTCTTTAAATTGTTCGATTTCAAATTGAAATAGCAGGCCCGCAATTGCAAAGGCCGCCGAAGGCCGTTGTAACGTTATTTTCAGCGGTTAGTTTACCTCTTGGGGTGTTTAATTTTAACTATTTTATAACCATGTTCAACCATATTTTTTTTGTAATAATTTTTTCAGTGATCTTGGAATTCCAAGAAGAAAAGTGTTTGAGGTTTGGCGAAATGCCCCTAACATTTCAAGAAGACTAGAGTGTGTGTGTATGATTATAATATAATGACTAAAATTGGTGTGGAGGATCCTGATGGAAACATTCGCGAGCTAGTGCGAAAAAAAAAGTGTCAAATTTTGTAAAAAAAATCGTTTGCACTAAATATTTATGAGGAAATATACAAATAGCAGTCATTTTTTATTGTTCTTTTCCCAGAAAAAACATAGAAATAATTTTGTCAAGTCAGATTAGTTATCGGAACCACTGTGCGACGTGCCGTTCGAAAGATCAAAATGGCACACAATTTTACCGTCCGGGCGGGGCATAAATCGACAACCGGTAGTCGACCTCTGGTGTCAGGCTGTATCAGTCTGCGCAATACATGTGCGAGCGGCATAGTGCGCGCGCATATTTTTGTTTTGTTTTTCTGGGAACCTTTCTTCCAACTTTGTTTTCGACTTTTTTATTTTGTCGTTTTTTTGACATCTGCGCAATAAACCATGCGTACCACGTGCAAACCGAGCGTGCTAGATATGCTTACGGAATGTGTACAGATGTACTTTGGAGTCAACATTCAAACTTATCCACTTTTGAGAATACATCTCCAATTGTAAAGCTACAACTAAGTATTTACCTTTTTTCTCAACTTTTTTATTTTTCGTTTGTGACATCTGTGCAGTAGACCAAGATGTGTACCACGCTCAAACCGAGCGTGCTAGACATGCGCACGGAATTTCAGGGGATGTACTTTGGTGTCTACATTCGAACCCATCCACTTTTAAGAATATATCTCCAATAGTAAAGCTACAACTACGTATTTAACATTAGAGACCGGATTTCAATATTACATGACGCAAAAATCGGGGTCGGACTCAGGTAACTGATGTAAAATGTAAATGAAATGAAATTAATATTATATTTTGTCAACAAGTCATATGTGACAATCTGTTTAAGAAATATACTTGGTGCAAGTGAAAAGTTAACCTGTAAATGATGAGACACCATTAAAAAAACTAAATTTTATTTGACGCACTCGGTACTAACCTTTTATCGCTACAAATGTCACATGCACAAAATACCCTGTGTAACCCGCGCCTGGCATCAAGCGCCACGGGCTTTGGCAAGGGACAAGCAACCAAGCAACGGCAGAGGGGGGATTTACAGCGCGATAAGCAAGTGACTACACTATTTTTTAGAATATATATATACAGTGACCGGCAAAAAGTTCGCAACATATGGGAAAAATTTTTATTAGGAGAGTATCGGAAAAACTTTCCCAGGGGATCGGTTCTGCATGTCCGATAACCTAAAAATCGATTTTGACATACGTCACGTGACCACTGGTATAGCGTCAAATTAAAAAAAAAATTGTTAATTTACAAAAAGTGAGGTTAGTTGACGAGATATCGAAAAAAGTTATTTGAAAAAATTGCTTAGAATTAAATTCTAGGTCCTTGTGCAAAATTTTAAGATTTTATTTAAAAAAATTGGAAAACTCAATTTTTTTTAAATATTTTTTTATCGATTTACAAATTTCCGGTTTTTTTCGTTTAGATAGCTTGGCTAATGTAAAGCCCATGTATCTGGATGAAAATAAACGAATGTAGTAGTTTTTTCTACAATTGACAGGACAAAATTAAAAAAAACAGGGTTTCGCCGGACGCTAGCTGTTGCAATGATTTGTATCTAGCAGCAGTGTCAAAATTTTAGAGACATTTCAATGAGATTACATTGAGAAAACCTTAATCGTCTTAAATATATCTGAAGTTCGACTTTTTGTAAAGTTAAGGGGATTAAAATAGATAATAAACAAAAAATTACCTGTTTATTTAATCGAAATTTTATAAACGAAAACCAATGTAAGAAAAACTTAAAAGTAGTCAAATTCTGTACTAACAACACAAAAAATCATTGTTTTTCCTTGGGTGCACAAAATTTAAAACTCAGTATGACCACCATTTCTCTCCATACATACTGTTGTTCTCGAGCGCAACTCTCGATTAACATTTCGGAGCATTTTACGATTTATTTGCAATACACAATTTATAATGACATTCTCTAAATTTTGTATATTCCTAAAGGGTCGATGTTTGTACACAGGGTTCTTTAGGTATCCCCACATAAAAAAATCTAACGGAGTCAGATCTACAATTCTACAATTGACAGGACAAAATCGAAAAAATAGGTGTTCGCCGGACGCTCGCTGTTGCAATGGTTTGAATCTAATGAAATGACTGTATCAAGATTTTATTAAGATTTTTCGCACATAAATTTAACAACCAGGTCTATTTAGTTGTACTTAAAACTACCAAAGCAGGCTCTGAAATTAAAACAGCCAAATAATCTAGTAAGTTAAAAACAACAGAAAAATGTCAAACAAATTATAATTTGTTTGATTTCAACCTATGTCATTGGTTTATGTCTCGCATCTTACTAAGTTTGATATTTTACATAAGTTTATTAATATTTTATTCCTTAAAATGGCACCCACACTACTTCTTCAGGAAAAGATAGAAATTATTTTAATTTCTGGAGATAATTACAAAAGCCATAGAGAAACAGCAGCAATTTTTAATGAGAGGCACCCCGATAAATCCCTCCATTATTCCACAGTATCTCGTCTAGTCAATAAATTTAAAGAAACGGGATCGGTAGAAAATCAGTATAAAGTTTCCCATGAAAAACCGGTAACAGGTGACGAAGGTTCTCTGGATGTGTGTTTGTCGATCACAGAAACACCCCAATTAGCAGTTAGTCAAATATCGGAGATCACTAACATTCACGAAAGATCTGTGCGGAGGATATTAAAAAGAAACAAATTTCATCCGTACAAACCTAAATTTGTACAAGTATTAAAAGATAGGGATTATGACGCCCGCTTCGATTTTTGTGCCTGGTTCCAGGGTATGATTGAGGAAGATTTTAATTTCCCAAAGAACGTTCTTTTCTCGGATGAAGCTACATTTACCTCTAACGGAACCGTCAGTTCACAAAACTGTAGATGGTGGGCCACCGAAAACCCAGACTTTGTAATTCAGAGTAAAGACCAATATAGTTTTAAGGTTAATGTGTGGTGCGGAATTTTCAACCTCAGAATAGTGGGACCTTTTTTCTTTAGAGACAATTTAAATTCAGAACGATATTTAGAATTTCTACAAACTGAGATATCTGACTTTTTAGACAATTTGTCATTAGCCGAAAGAAGAAATTTATACTTTCAACAAGACGGAGCTAGCATTCATTCCTCAAATGAGGTGAAGAGATGGCTGGATCAAGAATTTGGAAACCAGTGGATAGGACGGTTTTCTGAAAATCCGTGGCCTGCGAGATCACCAGATCTGACTCCGTTAGATTTCTTTATGTGGGGATACCTAAAGAACTCTGTGTACAAACATCGACCCTTTAGGAATATACAAAATTTAGAGAATGTCATTAGAAATTGTGTATTGCAAATAAATCGTAAAATGCTCCGAAATGTTAATCGAGAGTTGCGCTCGAGAACAATAGTATGTATGGAGAGAAATGGTGGTCATACTGAGTTTTAAATTTTGTGCACCCAAGGAAAAACAATGATTTTTTATGTTGTTAGTACAGAATTTGACTACTTTTAAGTTTTTCTTACATTGGTTTTCGTTTATGAAATTTCGATTAAATAAACAGGTAATTTTTTGTTTATTATCTATTTTACTCCCCTTAACTTTACAAAAAGTCGAACTTCAGATATATTTAAGACGATTAAGGTTTTCTCAATGTAATCTCATTGAAATGTCTCTAAAATTTTGACACTGCTGCTAGATACAAATCATTGCAACAGCTAGCGTCCGGCGAGACCCTGTTTTTTTTAATTTTGTCCTGTCAATTGTAGAAAAAACTACTACATTCGTTTATTTTCATCCAGATACATGGGCTTTACATTAGCCAAGCTATCTAAACGAAAAAAACTGGAAATTTGTAAATCGATAAAAAAATATTTAAAAAAAATTGAGTTTTCCAATTTTTTTAAATAAAATCTTAAAATTTTGCACAAGGACCTAGAATTTAATTCTAAGCAATTTTTTCAAATAACTTTTTTTGATATCTCGTCAACTAACCTCACTTTTTGTAAATTAACAATTTTTTTTTTAATTTGACGCTATACCAGTGGTCACGTGACGTATGTCAAAATCGATTTTTAGGTTATCGGACATGCAGAACCGATCCCCCGGAAAAGTTTTTCCAATACTCACCTAATAAAAATTTTTCCCATATGTTGCGAACTTTTTGCCGGTCACTGTATATATATATATATATATATATATATATATATATATATATATATATATATATATATATATATATATATATATATATATATATATATATATATATATATATACATATATATATATATATATATATATATATATATATATATATATATATATATATATATATATATATATATATATATATATATATATATATATATATATATATATATATATATATATATCCCGCTATCTTCCGGGCGTCCTTTCATAATTCGTGCTCCGAGCGTCCACCAAAAATTTCCCAAGCAATCCCGACTATACCGAGTGAATATTTTTTATTTTTGAACTGTAGGTGTCGTTAAGAGCATTTAGGATTTAATTTTTCAAGTAATTTTTTTTTTAATTTTTACATTACCGATTTCCCGGCGTCCTTTCTTAAAACCACTTACGAGCGTCCAAAATATACAGAAAACTTTTAAATTCCGGCCACCTAGCGTCCTATTTGTATATTATGCTTTTACCGAGTCCACTATTGAGCGCCCGGCCATGTTGCCAGATTAAAATGGTACTCTTATAGTACTGCTGGAGTTAATTAAACATATATAAACTTCATGTCCCAAGTCTACGCCACCCTATTGGTCCACTGCGAATAAAATGGACTGTCGGTGTCGTCCTGAATAAAAAAATTTCGGATATGCGGTTTTTGATGCGATCCGCTCGGGTAATTAGCTTTTTCAATTAGGTTTGGAAATACACTACGGTCTATTTTTTTTCCAACGTCAAAATGACATCTAGCTTACTGCGCAGACTCTGTAATACTTGCGATCATTCTGATCATATTATATAGTTAGCTAGGGAGATTATTTAAATGTATGTACGCTCAGATTAATCATAAATAGTACAGGGTCTTTACAAAGAGCGAAATGTAATTTTGACTTTTCCGTTTGAAAAAAAAACCGACTTTATATGATTTCATCAAAGTTTTCTGTTTCTATCTTATTTTTGTATATTGAATTTCGCTTTATTGTTTACTTAAAAAAATCTTCGTTTAAAAAAAAATATATAGGTAGGTACTTAATATTTTCTTTTAATTTTATTTTAATTTCAGCTTTTATGTAAAACAATAATACATTTACAGTTCTAAGTAGGTACACACATATTTTCTATAAAAACATTTCCAAGTTGTAACCGTCTACTCCTCAAGAAAGGTACCACACAGTTGTTTGTTCAGTAAGTATAGGTAAAATTTGTATACAGATTTTAAGAAAAACGTTCTGTAAACATGTATTGGAAAACGATTTGTTTTCCAGATACAGGGTGTCAAAAAATTCAGTAATTATTAGTATCTGTAAAAAATATACCTATTATGTTAGGAATAATAGAGACCAAGCTTTAAGGTAATTAGATTTCCAACGGTAAACTAGTTACTGATAACAAAAAATACTACAGTACGCCATTGCTTTAATAAACTATTGTATATTTTTTTGATTAAGTATTTAAAAGTGTAACTTTTTTTGTTATTTTCGTATTTCGCTTTGTTTGAGAAGTATTTTTAGTGGAAGTGACACAATAAACAACTTCATATTTTCTTATTACTTTCAAATTTTTACCAGTTTTCATAAAATTCTATACGTTTTGCAGAAACAGAACAAAACTACTACTGTTGCATATAACAGAATAACTTAAAAACTACGGTATATGTTTATATATAACAGGCCGGTACTCTAAAGGAACTATTTAACAAAGGAAGGTTATTGATCGTTATAAAGGACTGTGAATAGCTGGGAATTCCGCAGGTCCATTTGGTCATTATTTAATAAGTTTATATTATGTTTATAAATTTCCCTGGAATAACCCACGTTTGCAAAGCTTTATTATGATGATCAGCAAACTGAAGGGTCAGAATGTCTTAAACTCAGTGGCGGCTGGTGAATTTTCGAAGTTGTATATCTCTGTTCCTACTTACAGGACCCGAACCAAATTTGGGGGTTTTAATAGTGAGGCCCCTGGGAACGTTTTGGTAAAGAAAAAAAACATTTTGTAATTTGCGAAAAAAGGTTAAATTTTTGGTGTGCCCCTCCTAGGAAAAAAATGAGAACGTCTAGGTATTTTATTTATTCTTTTTTCTAAACAAATTTTATATCATTTTGTCGATAGTTTTTAAATTTTGAGAGAAAAAAATGTGTTAGTAGAAAGTTATAGTCATTTGAATTTTTTTAAGCCTAAAATAAAATTTAAGAAAAAATTCAAATGACTACAACTTCCTACTAACACATTTTTTTCTCCCAAAATTTAAAAACTGTCGACAAAATGATGTAAAATTTGTTTAGAAAAAATAATAAATAAAATACCTAGACGTGTTAATGTTTTTTTTTAGGAGGGGCACACCAAAAATTCAACTTTTTTTCGCAAATTACAAAATGTTTTTTTTTTCTTTACCAAAACATTTCCAGTGGGCTCACTATTAAAACCCCTAAATTTGGTACGGGTCCTGTAAGCAGGAACAGAGATATACAACTTTGAAATTTCACCAGCCGCCACTGCTTAAACTCCCAAAAATGCTGGGTGACAACGTTACCTTAATGTATATTGTATACCATAATGTCATAGTGCAGAGTGCAGAGGTTAGTATATTTCTATAGTACACATAGCATAGGGGATGAAGAGAGAAAAACTTATACAGTGTTTAAACCTGTGCCGGAAATCTCTCTTACTTACTCTATTTAAGGACCATGGAAAATGCTGCAGCTATTGAAACATTCCTCGAATGCAGTACGTGATACTAAGTTGTATGATGCACAGAAACATCACAAACCAAAAGCAATTTCCCATGAAATGGAATTCATATTGATATAATATAGGAGAGTAAAATACTTATTAAGTAAAAAAAAATCACAAAAACATTTACCCCGAAATAAAATTATTTAACTCACGGCTTTTAATAATAATTGATGTGAATCGAGCCTATTCAATAAAACTGGTATGCTAGATACTTCCGGCAGTTTTTGGGGAGGCGTACCAAGATACTTTTGAACATCACATCGAAACGAGTAAAATTAAAAAAAAAAGTTTTCACATGGTAATGGTAAAATTTTACCCCATCTCACACCTTTCAAATAGGTACGCCAGACTCTTTCGGCCAAATAAAGCTGGTAAGCCAATTTTTTTCTGTTTATTACAAAATTTCCTATCGAAGGTAATATAATTCTTTGAGATTCGTGATAATGGTAAAACATGTTTGCTTAGGTTTGCTTAGGTAATACTTTCGGCTTAATAAATCAACGCGTACCGAGCTCATTGTGTTCGTATGACTGTTAACTATCAATTTACATAAAAAAAAATTTCATTCCGTGATGACGGGACTTTCAGTGTCACCGGCTCCGGGACTATTAGGTACGGTATATAAAATTTTTAATAAACTGGGTTGATTCTGCAGTAGGTTCTTTATGAAACATTTTTTAAATATTTTGTAAATAAAACTCTTTTGCTTTTTAATGTTTCAAGTTTATTAAAGTATGACTCTACATATGTTTCGCCTTATTAGGGCTTTTTCAAGAGTACTGATGTAGTAATACTAAAGTTAGGAAGGATCGTTTACAAATGTATATACCTGATTTTATTACCTAATTGCTTTAAGATTCTTATTTTGATAAATCTTCGGGAGGTCCACGTCATAAAGATGATAAATATTTGTCAATTATTGGGGTGTTCTGGAACTTTTGTTGGTCATTTGTACAGGTTGTTAAATTGTTTTTTAAAGATTTTTTAATTTCTAGTTGTTCTAATAGATCTAGTCTTTTGCCATTATTTTCATGGTGAAGTAATTTAATATTATCTAAATTTATAAAATGATTGTTTTCTATACAATGGGAGGACATCCCAGAGTTTTTTATATTGTTTAAAATGGACGTTTTGTGTTGTTTTATTCTTGTTTTCACGCTTCCACCACTTTGGCCTACATATATAGCTCCACAATCGGCACAATTTATTTTGTAAACTCCCGATTTGTCTAATTTGTCAGTTTTGTCCTTATTGTTTACTAGTAGCTTGCCCAGGTTTAGTTTATTTACACATATAGTTCTACAGCCTAAATTATTTAATCTGTTACAAATCTTATTGGGAAATTTAGAGGTATAGTTAATGAA
Source organism: Philopedon plagiatum (assembly GCA_963971165.1). Classification (NCBI taxonomy): domain Eukaryota; kingdom Metazoa; phylum Arthropoda; class Insecta; order Coleoptera; family Curculionidae; genus Philopedon; species Philopedon plagiatum. Next base: position 117,128,973 of record OZ020189.1, read on the forward strand.
TTTAAAGTTGTTATTTTTTGGTGGACTTATACTATAAAATTCCTTTCTTAATAATTTTTTCTGTTTATTTTTTAACATATTATCAATTAGGCTTTCTTTGTATCCGTTGCTTTTTGCTATCTGTTTTATGACACATAGTCCTTTTTGAAAGTTTTCTTTGATTAGTGGAAAGGTGACTAATCTGTGTATGAAGCTGTGGAATGGAGACAATTTTATTTTCCATGACTGTTTTGATGTGTAATGTATTGTTGTATCTGTGGTTGTTGGTTTCCTATAAATGTCAAATTCTAGGTGGTTATTTATTTTTTTAATATTGATATCTAAGAAGATTATTTCGTTGTTAACCCCTTTCTCCATTGTGAATTCAATATTTTTATGTAGTGAATTTATAAGGTCCAAAAACTGATCTAAATTTCTATCTGTGCCATCCCAAATGCAAAAAACATCGTCTACGTATCTGTTCCAATAGAAAACATTTTTGACGAGAGGATTACCAGAACTAAAGATAGACTTTTCTAAGTTTGCCATAAAGATTTCTGACAATAAAGGGGGTCCACCTTTTTAAATTATTGAAAATTGATTATTAAATTTTTAAATTATTAACATCCGGAAAGGTATGACCTGTCTCTAGACATTGTTTGGCGAAGTTTGAATTTTCTTTGTTCTTTGAATGAATAGATTTTATTAGGGTGTTTTCAGTGTGATTTGGTTCAGGTTTGGGTGTGTTCTGCAGGACTTTTTTAACTTTTCCTTTGGTTAGATTTCAACCTGGCATATGGGTTAGTGACAATTCTACTTCACATACTAAAGTTTCTGTTACGTTAACTTAAAAACTTATAAACATGGAGGTACCAAATAACAGTACTTTAGTATCCTTTGACGTCACTAACATGTTCCCCAACATCCCATATTCAGACTGTATTAACATAATCAAAAACACACTAACAATAAAAAACGTAAATCCTGTCATAAAAAACGAAATGATTACTCTTTTTGACCTCAGCATGAAGGAAAACTATTTCCAGTATGATAAAAAATTTTATAAATAAAAAGATGGCTTAGCAATGGGTTCATCACTAAGTCCTCTTCTAGCTGAAATCTTCATGTCTAATTTGGAAGAAACTTTCTTAAAAACTGAATACGCAGAAAACATAAGTTTCTGGTACAGATATGTAGATGACATTTTAGTATGTTTTACCGGTAATGATGCGGATTTACAACTAACTCTAAACACCTAAACAGTCTACATCATAAAATTAAGTTCACAATGGAAAAGGAAAAAAACCACAAAATTAATTTTCTGGATATTACATAACAAAACATAACAAAAAAGGACAAAGAATTCTCATTTGATATTTATAGAAAACCCACGTTTACAGACACAACAATTCCTAATCACTCACCCTATCCCACTTCCTAGAAAACTGCAGCTTATAAATAAGTCTATGATACATAAAGCTTTCGCAATCCCTTTAAACGAAGACAGCCGTAAAAATGAATTAAATAATATAATTAAAATAGCCAAAAACAACGGGTTTAACTCAACCACAATAAATACATTAATAAACAAAAACAAATAACTATTAACCAAATATACCCTCGTATAAAAACCAATGAAAAGTTTCAGTATGCTAAAATAACATATTTTGGTCCAATCTCTGAAAAAATAGCACACATCATCTCAAAAACTAACAAAAGTAGCTTTTCCACCAGCACAAAAAATATCCCAATTACTCTTAAGTGCCAGAAGTAAAACATCACCCCTTAAAAATTCAGGAGTTTATAGACTAAGTTGTAATGAGTGCAGTAGCTCGTATATAGGCCAAACCGGGAGAAATTTTAGCGTTAGATTTAATGAACATAAAACATCTTTTTTGTTAACAAAGAATTCAAACTTCGCCAAACATTGTTTAGAGACAGGTCATACCTTTCCAGACAAGAATAATTTAAAAATTTTGTATACAGTTCCTAAAGGAAAAAAGCTTTATATTCTAGAATCAATTGAAATTTCTAAACATAACAGAAACCCTAATATTAAATGACCAAATGGACCTGTGGAATTTCCAGCTATTCACAGTCCTTTATAACGATCAATAGCCTTCCTTTGTTAAATAGTTCCTAAACACCGGTCAGAGATCTATAGAAATTCTAAAAATAACCCTACAGTGTTGACACATTGCAAGATGGCAAAGGACGCTTGGTAATCGTCGGACTGAAAGTAGAATATACCATTAAATAATATACTGAAGTTGAACCAACTGCCCCTGTCGGTCGATCCGTTGTACTAATAATATACTAATAATATATAAAAGTGCAGGGTTTACTATTTTCCTGGCGTCCGAAACAAAATTTTAGATTTCAAATATCTGAAGTACTATATGCACGTGGGTATAGTTTCTATGGCAATAAAACAGAGCGTCCGTATACGGACGCTCTGTTGGAACCGGACGCTTGGAAGATAGCAAATCGTTAATGTACGGACGCTCGGAGTGTAGTAGGATAAATATATATATATATATATATATATATATATATATATATATATATATATATATATATATATATATAGTAGAAAAATGGAAGATTTCTTGGCCTATAGGTAATATAATAAATGTAAATGCGAAGATTTACTTCTTCGCTAGTGCAGCGAAAAGGCCGTGAATGAAAAATAAAAATAATGAGGACTATCTTTGATTCTGGTCTGGGTGACCTCCTGCTATCGATTTCTGGGCCCTTACACATCAGCGGGCAGGCTTACACCCAGGGTGGCTGAAGAACAGACGATTTGACCAGAATCAAAGAGAGTCCTTATATCCAAAATGATCGGAAAGGATGGGTAAGATGTAGTGGCTCGCGCCAACTAGTTCACCCAGTGTTGCTCCAAAAATGTTTGGCTGCTAACACAATAATACTCGAAAGTATGTCGAATGTCGATTTTCTCGACGTCGACGGTACAAATGCACCATTGTACAACAATAGTAGAAAAATGGAAGATTTCTTGGCCTATAGGTAATATAATAAATGTAAATGCGAAGATTTACTTCTTCGCTAGTGCAGCGAAAAGGCCGTGAATGAAAAATAAAAATAATGAGGACTATCTTTGATTCTGGTCTGGGTGACCTCCTGCTATCGATTTCTGGGCCCTTACCCATCAGCGGGCAGGCTTACACCCAGGGTGGCTGAAGAACAGACCACGATTTGACCAGAATCAAAGAGAGTCCTTATATCCAAAATGATCGGAAAGGATGGGTAAGATGTAGTGGCTCGCGCCAACTAGTTCACCCAGTGTTGCTCCAAAAATGTTTGGCTGCTAACACAATAATACTCGAAAGTATGTCGAATGTCGATTTTCTCGACGTCGACGGTACAAATGCACCATTGTACAACAATAGTAGAAAAATGGAAGATTTCTTGGCCTATAGGTAATATAATAAATGTAAATGCGAAGATTTGCTTCTTCGCTAGTGCAGCGAAAAGGCCGTGAATGAAAAATAAAAATAATGAGGACTAGGTTTGATTCTGGTCTGGGTGACCTCCTGCTATCGATTTCTGGGCCCTTACCCATCAGCGGGCAGGCTTACACCCAGGGTGGCTGAAGAACAGACCACGATTTGACCAGAATCAAAGAGAGTCCTTGTATCCAAAATGATCGGAAAGGATGGGTAAGATGTAGTGGCTCGCGCCAACTAGTTCACCCAGTGTTGCTCCAAAAATGTTTGGCTGCTAACACAATAATACTCGAAAGTATGTCGAATGTCGATTTTCTCGACGTCGACGGTACATTTGTGTCAATGGTGCATTTGTACCGTCGACGTCGAGAAAATCGACATTCGACATACTTTCGAGTATTATTGTGTTAGCAGCCAAACATTTTTGGAGCAACACTGGGTGAACTAGTTGGCGCGAGCCACTACATCTTACCCATCCTTTCCGATCATTTTGGATATAAGGACTCTCTTTGATTCTGGTCAAATCGTGGTCTGTTCTTCAGCCACCCTGGGTGTAAGCCTGCCCGCTGATGGGTAAGGGCCCAGAAATCGATAGCAGGAGGTCACCCAGACCAGAATCAAAGATAGTCCTCATTATTTTTATTTTTCATTCACGGCCTTTTCGCTGCACTAGCGAAGAAGTAAATCTTCGCATTTACATTTATTATATTACCTATAGGCCAAGAAATCTTCCATTTTTCTACTATTGTTGTACAATGGTGCATTTGTACCGTCGACGTCGAGAAAATCGACATTCGACATACTTTCGAGTATTATTGTGTTAGCAGCCAAACATTTCTGGAGCAACACTGGGTGAACTAGTTGGCGCGAGCCACTACATCTTACCCATCCTTTCCGATCATTTTGGATATAAGGACTCTCTTTGATTCTGGTCAAATCGTGGTCTGTTCTTCAGCCACCCTGGGTGTAAGCCTGCCCGCTGATGGGTAAGGGCCCAGAAATCGATAGCAGGAGGTCACCCAGACCAGAATCAAAGATAGTCCTCATTATTTTTATTTTTCATTCACGGCCTTTTCGCTGCACTAGCGAAGAAGTAAATCTTCGCATTTACATTTATTATATTACCTATAGGCCAAGAAATCTTCCATTTTTCTACTATTGTTGTACAATGGTGCATTTGTACCGTCGACGTCGAGAAAATCGACATTCGACATACTTTCGAGTATTATTGTGTTAGCAGCCAAACATTTTTGGAGCAACACTGGGTGAACTAGTTGGCGCGAGCCACTACATCTTACCAATCCTTTCCGATCATTTTGGATATAAGGACTCTCTTTGATTCTGGTCAAATCGTGGTCTGTTCTTCAGCCACCCTGGGTGTAAGCCTGCCCGCTGATGGGTAAGGGCCCAGAAATCGATAGCAGGAGGTCACCCAGACCAGAATCAAAGATAGTCCTCATTATTTTTATTTTTCATTCACGGCCTTTTCGCTGCACTAGCGAAGAAGTAAATCTTCGCATTTATATTTATTATATATATATATATATATATATATATATATATATATATATATATATATATATATATATACAGGGTGTTTCATTAAGGGTGATGAGGTACCATATCTCAGGAATTGATACTCCAGGAGCTTTGGAAAAAAAATCTCAAGAAGGAAAGTGGCCAAGAGAAATTGCTGGAAATAATTTTTAGTTCCTAACTCTGCCGCTAGGGGGCGTAATTGCTGTGGTCATATATAAAAAGACATTTTTCTGGAAAATATCCCTAAAAAGCTATCAAAAAAATATTACACTGATAATTCTAATAGAATTCTACATCTTTTTGGTTTAACACTTTTTGCTGTAAGATGTAAAATTAGGGCGGGAGAGGAAGGGGAAAGTCTACTGATAAAAGTGTCCATAATTTTGGTTTGACAACCGAATTTGATGAACTTGGTCTCATTTAAGAAAGGAAGGCTTGCTAATTTAAACGAAATAATAGCTGTGTTACATTGACTTTCGCGGTACTCGCTAGAGGGCGTTATTTGAAGAACTCCTTATTTTTTCAATTTTTCTTCGAAATTTTAAATGGAATGACATAGTTATTATATCATAATCGAAAAGTAGAATAAATTTGCAAAGAGAAAATGTAAAAAATTCGATTCGATATCTTCATTAGTTTCGGAGTTATAGCTAAAAGAATAATTAATATCATGTTAATTAAAAAAATAAATTGTTTTTATGTGTCCGTGGTCAAGCGTGCCATGAAAAATAAAAAAAAATATTTTTAAACTTTTTATTAAGTGTGATACCTGACAGCATATTCACGTTCCGCAAGAGGAGCATTTTCAAAACACTGAAAATATATGGCCAGCATATCGTAAGCCTCGGCGCTGGTACAAGCCGTTTTTGAAAGACGCAGCACAAAAGTTGAATAACGATAAACTCAAAATTCACAAAAAATCCGAGATAAAACTTGGACAGATACTTATCAAAGATTGATTAGAGTGACATTTCAATTAATTTGCTTCCCTGAAAACCTGCCGATTTTGTTTCATGGCTTACTAGATAATTTTTTAATAATACGACAGGTAAGTAAATTAAAGGCAATAGTAGATAATGGAATAAAAAGAGAAAAACACACTTAATAAAAAGTTTAAAAAGGTTTTTTTATTTTTCATGGCATGCTTGACCACGGACCTATAAAAACAATTGCCCTTTTCAATTAATATGATATTAATTATTATTTTGGCTATAACTCCGAAACTAATCGGCAGGTTTTCAGGGAAGCAAATTAATTGAAATGTCACTCATCAATCTTTGATAAGTATCTGTCCAAATTTTATCTCGGATTTTTTGGGAATTTTGAGTTTATCGTTATTCAACTTTTGTGCTGCATCTTTCAAAAATGGCTTGTACCAGCGCCGAGGCATACGATATGCTGGCCATATATATTTTCAGTGTTTTGAAAATGTTCCTCTTGCGGTACGTGAATATTAGGTATCACACTTAATAAAAAGTTTAAAAATATTTTTTTTATTTTTCATGGCACGCTTGACCACGGACCCATAAAAACAATTGCTTTTTTTAATTAATATGATATTAATTATTCTTTTGGCTATAACTCCGAAACTAATGAAGATATCGAATCGAGTTTTTTACATTTTCTCTTGCAAATTTATTCTAATTTTCGATTACGATATAATAACTATGTCATTCCATTTAAAATTTCGAAGAAAAAATGAAAAAACAAGGAGTTTTTCAAATAACGCCCTCTAGCGAGTGCCGCGAAAGTCAATGTAACACAGCTATTATTTCGTTTAAATTAGCAAGCCTTCCTTTCTTAAATGAGACCAAGTTCATCAAATTCGGTTAAGTCAAACCAAAATTATGGAGACTTTTATCAGTAGACTTTCTCCCTCCTCTGCCGCCCTAATTTTACATCTTACAGCAAAAAGTGTTAAACCAAAAAGATGTAGAATTCTAGTAGAATTATCAGTGTAATATTGTTTTGATAGCTTTTATAGGGATATTTTCCAGAAAAATGTCTTTTTTTATATGACCACAGCAATTACGCCCCCTAGCGGCAGAGTTAGGAACTTAAAAATTATTTCCAGCAATTTCTCTTGGCCACTTTCCTTCTTGGGATTTTTTTTCCAAAGCTCCTGGAGTATCAATTCCTGAGATATGGTACCTCATCACCCTTAATGAAACACCCTGTATATTTATATATATATATATATATATAGAATTTTGCGTTTTGTGAGAAATTCGCAATATTGTACGGGGTACTGAACCCTATATGCGCGAGTCGAACTCGCACTTTACCGCTTTTTTATGTCACACAACCTGGGCAACGCCTATGAAAAAAAATATTTTTATCAAAATACCGTATACGCACGTATTTATTTCCGGCCTCGACGCACACTGGTCGATTTTCTCCAAAACGCGGCAAAAATATTAGTAAATAAAATAAAGCGCACAAAATGTTTTAGGATATTTTATTTGAGTTATGTAAAGCCTTTAAAATGTCAAATTAATGTTTCAAACCTATATTTATTATACAGAGTGAAAAAATAAAAAGACTAAACTGCTAAACTGACTCTGGCATATTAGATTAAATTATTAGGTACAAATCGAGGTACAAATATTAACTTTCAAAAACGAAATTATATACACATGTGGAATTAAATAAAATTTTAACTATTTTACGTAATTTATACAGGGTGAACCTAAATAATTTTCGTTGAAAACGTATTTAAAAATTTTAAATTAGTCTGATACTAAATCTACTGAATTCTATTCTATTATTACTTCCTATTATTACAAATAATACTATTATTTGTAACTGTGCCTTTTTAAAATCATTACGTTAAATCAACTAATAAATCAATGAATGTCAAAAAAACATTTATACATACAAAACGTTTACTCATGTCAACAATTTTTACTCAAAAAAATTACACTAAAAACGTATGTAATATGCATTAAATCTAAAAAAAAATCTCATACTATTCTTTGTCATTGTCACTTTTTAATAATGTTAAAACACAAACAAAGATAAATAGATAAATAAATAAAATAAACAATACTCTGTGGCTATTAAAAACTGATCTTAATACTAAGTATACTATTAGGTAGTATTTTAATCTAAAAAATAAAAATGTTAAACAATTTTTTATTGAATTTTTTATATTTTAAGGGACATTTGGGGCTTTCAGTAAATTAATGGCTTCTCGAAAAAGAGTTCTATTGCGTTTTGGGGGAGTTTTCCTAAAACTTGAAATTAGTGGGTCTGAGGAAACAAGGAGACGATTAAAAATGTCTCTTAAATTATCTGTTCTAGAAGTTTTGCGTGAAAAATTTAATCTAAATTTTTTAATGTCTTTGTTTCTCGCCTCCTGTGCCTCCTCAGATAAATGACCCATTGGAACTAAAAAGGAATCTATAACTTCTGATCCATGAATAAGAATTCTGTGTACTACTGAAGATGGCATGGGAAACCAAGGATATAGTAAAGTGTATAATTTTGCAGTTTCCAAGGTATAATCTTTGAATTTTGTAACATGAACATCATAACCAGATGACAAGGTTTGCAAAATGATGTGAAATTTGTTTATGAGTTTAATATCAATTTTTAGTATGTCGGCAACCACGGGAGCATTTTCAAAAAATTTCCTTGCAGTGTTTCCGTCATTAGATGAGCCGAAGCCAGGTTTTGGCTTATCCACAATTATTCCAATTTTGGAACGTAACTGTTCCTGAATAATTTTTTTCGTTTGTGCTACGTTTAGCTTATCTTCAGTACTTCTAGCTTGCCATTTTTTAATATAAATTTTGTAGGCTAAATCTAGCAAACATTCAAAAAAACGTATCCAGGCATGTAGTGTGGATAGGCCCAGTTTTAAGTAAGTATCATCTAATATTGATCGTTCCAAAAGTAGATCAATGTTGTTAAAATCTTTAGATGAAGCCCCGCATAAAAAGCACTTTTGTGTAGATGTATTCTCAGCTAAGGCATTACCAACCTTGACATCGATCATTGTTAAGTACAGTTCGAAATCTATTTCAATGTCATTTTCACCGCAAATACAACTAAAAGGTATAAGATTAGCTATTTGATAGTCCAAATTTTGTTTTACTTGTATAGTTAGTTGAGTTGTTTCTTTAGCAAATTGTAACTTAATGGGGCGACAAAAACGTGTTGAAGATGGCCTGCAGTTTTGCCAAAAAATAGTATCAGATTTTTTATCGTTTCTAGAAAGAAGTCTTATAGGTACTAAGGATGTAAAAAATAAGGAAGAGTCTGAAGTATTCGATGCTTGTTCAAATCTTTGTTTGTATTCAGATTGCCCTGAAGTTCCGTCAAAACCGTATTTGCAAATTAATGTTAATTTTGTGTTGTTGGAGGGACATGGACGTTTAAGTAAGTCTTCTTGTAATTTTACCAACCTTTCGCAGATATGGTTAAGTAGTGATTGTAAAGGAACTTCTGCCAGTGTTTCCGATACAAACATTTGCTTAGGATAACACCTTTTTTTAGCTTGTAATACCTTATCGTAAGAAGGATAAATATGACAATTTTTACTTTTGACCTGTTCTCTAATCAGTTTATATTGGCTTTTAGTGAGTTGAGCCTCAACAACCAGAGATAACGCCTCATCACTGTTCAGTTTAGTATACGTATGTTGAGATTTTTGAACTGCCTGTAAATATTCCCCAGCTTTTAACGGTTCCTCACTAACAATTTTTAAAACCTTAGATGTATCTTTCTCACCCTGAGAACGATATCCCATTTGTGCGGCATACGCCAATTCCTGTGGGGTTGAAAATTTCCGTAAATTTTCTGTTTTAAGTCTTTTTGTTCGGGCACAACAATCTTCAAAATTTAATCTTTTGCGACCTTTATTAACCTTTTTAGAAAATCTAAATTTTGTCTTTAACCAGTCTGAGTTGTCATCAAAAAATCTGCCTTTTTTTCGAGCAGCTGATTCCCATCTTTTTTTAAAATTATAAAAAAACCTTGAAAGTTTTGTTTTCGTATCAAACGGCAATTGATCATAATCAATTAATTCGGCAATTTTAAGCTTTAATTGATTATATTTTGCGTCAAGACTTTTTTGGGGAAAACTTATGATCATTTCTGAAAGTTCTTTATTGCTTAAAACTAATTCTGATTTGACTTCTTCTGCAAAAAAAAATGAAAAAAACCTAAGCTACAGAATACGAAAAAGGTCATACACAAAATATTACCAACACAAGAAACAGGGAACTTTAAAAATCCAGACATAAGAAAGAGATTGAGACATCATTTTAGAGGGGGAATGGAAGGGGGGGTTAACTGTCAATTTGTGAAAGGAAGAGGGGTAAAAAACAAATTCTTGTGTGTATGCACAAGCTTATATAATATTATATATATATATATATATATATATATATATATATATATATATATATATATATATATATATATATACATATATACATATATATATATATATATATATATATATATATATATATATATATATATATATATATATATATATATATATGCTTTAACAAATATAAGTAAAAATAACTGAAAAGATTATTTTTACGTAAAACATCAATTTACAAAAAATATGTTTTAAAAAAATGGCGCAAAAATGCGCAATATTTTTTGTCACAGTTTTTAAAAGGTATCTCCTATATATCAGAAAAATTACATTAGGAAGCGGGAAAAAGAGCGAAACAGTAAAAAAAATAACTTAAAGGTAATTTTTTGATTAAATCAGAAAAAAAAAGTTCCGCTGCTTGTTTTGTTGGTCATTTTTGCTTTTAAACTGAATGCCAATTATTTGTTCATATATATTTCAAGAAAGCATACCTTGGTGAATGTCTTCCATGATTTTTATGATTTCTGTAATAATACACACAGTTCTGGAGAAACTTAAAATGTTACGATTATTCTTCTAATTCGTAATACTTTTTGACATAACTTAAATTAGTTAGCAAACTGACGGTTCTTTCTGACAAACCAAATGCTACGCGATGTGTCAAAAGCCATGGCCAACTATTGTAAAGAAATTAGGCTATATACGATGAAATTTTGATTTCATGCGTTAAAATATATAACGTCCATTTAATTCCACATATTTTGGAAAATCGACCAGTGTGCGACGCCTCTGGTAACAGATCAAAAGTGGCCAAGTTTAGATTACTTGAAAGCAATAAAGAATTTCATTTCCTCCTTTATCCTTTTCTCCATACTAGAAAAATACTGGTGGAGATTTGTTATATTAATTTTATACGGCGCCATAGTTTTTTGAAAAGCAATCTATATAGGAATGGAAGGAGGTTATCTTAACATACATGTCGTAATCAATATTCTTGTAACCTTTATTCGAGTACTACATCTTTATAATTACAAAAAATACTATTACTGATCTCCGAAGACTAACATGCTAACCGTTCTATAGTGTGACAAACGCACAATCTGGAATATAATTAAATCTTATAAAAATACTTTTTAAAAACAAGCTTTTATTATTTACATGTACTAAAACGAAAAAAATAAGTATACTTTTTTCATTGTGTCAATGCTAAATACTATTTATAAGTGGACGTAGTTCGCGTGGGAGGATCTTAATAAAAGTAGTATCAAAGTTATCACTGAAGCAGATATAATATATTATGTTATATTTATTGTCTTCAAAGGTTGTAGCGCGCGAAAAGTTCATACAGGCATTAATTTTGTTTGGCAGAACTTGTAAGTTGATACCTAAGTATGTATTTTTTTTTCTTTTCTGTTCACGCGAGAAGCTTTTAAGACAATAATCTTAACATAATATATTATATCTGTTTCAGTGATAACTTTGATACTGCTTTTATTAGGATCCACCCACGCCAACTACGTCCACTTATAAATAGCATTTAGCATTGCCACAACAAAAAAACTATACTTATTTTTTTCGTTTTCATAGATCTAAATAACAAAAGCTTGATTTAAAAAGTAATTTTACAAGATTTTGTTTTTAAATTTTTAGTTACGTGTTAACCTATGCATTTCTGATAATGCATCACTATTACAAGAAATTTTACCTGTTATCGTATTGTACTCGTCAAGCCCTTTCATTTAATGCCCATATCAAGGGGCTTGCTAAGAAAACGGTAATCCGCCATCTTGTGGCGTCCGCCATATTAGGCTTAGAATGACGTCGCGCATCTTATCGTATTCTACTCGTCAAACCCTTTCATTTGATACAAATGTTAAGAAGGTTATGAATAAAATGGTAATTCGCCATCTTGTGGCATCCGCCATATTGGGTTTAGAATGACATCAGATAGAGTATCGTGTTTTACTCGTCAAACCCTTTCATTTGATGCCCATATCAAGGGGATTGTGAAGAAAATGGTAATCCGCCATCTTGTAGCGTCCGCCATAGTGAGTATAGAATGACGTCACATAGCTTATCGTATTCTACTCGTCAGACCCTTTCAGTTGATACCCATATCAAGGGGATTGTAAAGAAAAAGGTAATCCGCCATCTTGGGGGTCTGCCATATTGGATTTAGAACAATATTAAATATACTATATTGCACTGTCACCGGACTTATACACGTACAAAATTTCAGAGCTCTAACTTAATTAGTACCAGTCGTAATTTTGATTGCAATATTTGACCTAAACATACTATCATACATACAAACATACATACATACTAACAGGTGAAGTTAAATAAAAGCTTGTAAAAAATCATAATTAAACTTCGGAGCTTAAAATGGCAATCACTTGCCACTATCTTCTTAACCAAATGATTTCCTGGCATAAAAAATACAGTTCCTATACATTTTGAGCATTTTAGTGTACCGGGTCAGCCAAAAAATACAGATACCGAAGTATATTTCGCAGGTGTTTTAAAACATTGTGTGGGTACTGGGTAGCTATTTATGTAATATTAAATAGCAAATTTCAGTTTTACCTACTATATTATGTTGTCTATTTTTATTTATATATATTTCAGTTAAACACAATAAAAACCTTTTTAATATTTATTTTGATATAAGTTTAGTGTGCGTAAATGGCCGTAGTAGTAGATATCATATTTTAAAAAAGTAAAATCTTAGAAAACTTAGAAAGTCATTCATTATAACAGCTCACAAAATAAAATACGAGCATGTATAATAGGTTTTGTGTGACCAATCAGAATAAAGAAAAAAATAGCTTTAACGCGCACTGCCGCACTTAAATTTAAGGTCATATTATAATCTAAAGTAAGTACGGCTACTAACTTGGAGATTCTTTTGAACTTGTAACAGTATTTTGAGTTCTTTCTCGCCATTTATAGCTATTCTATTGACAACTTCACATTTTGAATGTTCCACACTGCCGGTTGAATCAAAACGTTTTATTAAATTTTGAAAACTCCGAGGACTGGGTGTTCGCAGCTCAGGATATTTCATCCTGTATAATCTTTCGGCAAAAAGACAATTTTTATTTGCCACGCCCAAAACATAAATAATCACATCGATTAATTAATTTTTGGAAAAATCCATTTTGAGTATAAATAACTGGACAATAAACTTTACAGTTAAAACGTTTAACTTTAAAACCGATCTGATTCTTAATGATATCCACTAATATTATTTTCATTTGTTTTCCATCGCTACTGAGATCCATTGACAAAAGATGCTAAAACGAGAACAGAAAATTCAGAAAAATCAAAATATTTCAAAAACTATTAGAGATAGGGATAGAACATTCTTTACAAAATGTGAAGAGTTTTTGACGAGCTATAAGATGACAGAAAAATATATATTGGGTGTTTCATTTGAAAAAGTGACATTTTTTAATTAGAAGCTTTCTGATTTTGGACCTAGAAATAAAACACCCTGTAAATGAGACGTCAAATATTTCAAAGTAGATATGTTTTCTTGACTTAATTTACTTAGGATACAAATTATGAACCCCTTGGAGTCAAAATTTAAGTAGTATTTTTACAACAAAGAGATGCTTGCAAATGCTAAATCATTACAAGTCGAATTATCATGAAAACTATGACTTTTTCGTATAGTAGTAAAAAGTTATGAAATTATACATAGAATTCAAGAATCCATTCAAATACAGGGTGTCCCATTTAAAAAAATCTAACTTTGTGATCTACTTTCTGAACGCATCCTGTATAATTCAAAATATTTTTTAAATGTGCAAAATATTCTACCATACCTTAACACAAAAACCTATTATTGACAAATCTTATCTTCAAGGCACAAAATTACTCTGCGCAATCGTTCACTCACCTGGTACTACTCTCTGCGATGATGCTGAAGCAAATGTGCGTGCTGCTGTGCCGTCCTTGGGTCAGTTTTGATAAAAATGTTATTAGAAACTGTTCGTAATGGGAAAAACGCTTTACAGGGAAACATATTGTAAATTAAGCAGATAGTTTAATGCATTGTAGAATATATTTATTTTATATTTTGAAAATGGCACAAAAATCTTTATTTTAAAATCTTTTCATATAACATATATCTTTTAAATTTGACCTTATAACTGTCAACTCTTATTTATTTTTTCACATTTTACTATTTGTAGTTCTCTTTTATACATGGCATCACAAATAGGTAAAAATAAATTACAAATTTTACAAAACAGGGAATGTAATAAATATACAAAAATTATAGATATGTTACAAAAACTGGAATGGATGAATATTAATAATTTTAATATTAGTTTTAGATCATAAAATGAAACAAGGATATACCTACTACTCCATATTTCAATAATTTATTTCAAACTTTTTCATCGTTATACAACATACATATGTAGTTATAAAACAAAACCAAAAAAAAAAATGCTTTTGTTTTGGAAAATACCAATTTAATGAGTAGTCATAATTCAGTGAGTATTTTTAATGGTTTATTGAATATAATATTTTTGATAATGGATTAAAATCTATCAACAATATTATAAAATAATAATATTTTGGGGGAATTTATAATTTAAAATAATAAAGTTAAAAGTTTGTGATGTGTGGGTTTATCAAACAAACTATCGGTGGTATAAGAAGAATGGGGAAAAAAGTATTCTTTTGAAACTAAAATGATGTAATCTAAATCATTATTATGGCAGTGAAATTCGATTTTTGTATTATTAATAAAAAGAAAACACACATTTTACCTACTACTGGCACAAAATATATTAAATAAATAAATAATTAAATTTATTAAGTTCGTATAAAATTTAAGCAGTACTAAAATTAAGAAAAACTATTTGATAAGTCAAGATCTATCTTCATTTAAACATTTTTAACCGCAATAAAGAAGAAGCTCATTCATGGAACATGACCTATAACAACACTCCTCGACAATTCCTCTTCTTCGCCGTGTGTGTGCCAACATAGATTTTGCTTTTTGCTTCTTCAAAAACGGAAAATCAAATTCCATGGCATCGTTTACTTCATTTTCGTAGTCATCGTAGTTTATGTAATTTGGAAAATTGTCTAGATCATGCGCTGTAAAATAATGAGAATTAGTATAGGATGTTCTTAATAAATTTTAAGGCCGAATTATCCACGTGGCATCCACGTTGGCCAACTTAATTTCATTTTAGTACAATTTATTGCTATATTTTTCCTTTGTATGAATATTGTGACAATATTAACCGCAGATTCGTATTATATAGGTATTTTTTAGCGTATTAATAAAAGTTTCAAGATATTTTATGATTTATTTTAGGAAAACAACATTTCAAAGAATATTGAGGTCCTAGTAACAGAAAAAATGTCACTTTAGATCTTTTAACATACTAATCTTCTCAATGAAATCATTATACACGTTATAACTTTAAATACTTGACTGAAAATGGTTTGCAGAATATGAATCAATACTTAATATACTTATATTGCTATTGTTAACAATTTTAAAGCCGAAAAACCAAGTTAAAATGAAATTGGATTGGCCAACGTGGACGCGGAGAATGCTGCCTTAACCTTATGACATGTTGGTTAGGCTTGTCATTTCTAACGATTTTAATGCTAAGCCAAATTATTACAAGGAAATAATAATCTTTCATTTCTCTATAAATCAAATAGGAACCACTTCATAGGTTTTTGATGTTTTAAATTTAATTAATTGTACTTTTCTGGCTTACACTTCCCTGCAATCAAGGAAGTAAATGCTTGGCAATAAAGTAGGTAATACGTTATACTTCGTTAAAATTTGGTTAAAGATTTGAGAGACGCAGATATCAACTGCTGCTATTATTACTAGCATAATCTTTTAGCTAATACAAAACAGGAATATTAAATTTTTTGCAATGATTCTGTCAATAGTAGTTATCAAGCCGGTTATCTCTTTGTTCGTGCTAATTAAAGTAATAATATGTTATCTAATTGTTAAATTACTATTTATGTACTACAAGTGTTTCATCATTACTGATGCATTTTTTAATAAGCATTTTCATTACTTTACAATGTGTAGTCATAAGACTGTTATTTAACAGGATTGAAACAATGAGAACATAAAAGCTTGATACCGAAATCATTAAGCATACTATGAAAAATTCAAAGCCCTGCGCTGCAGGCAATTCAAACAGCTAAACATTATCATGGTTGACCAACCCTAGTTTCAGTTAGAGATGTCAAACTATCGATAGTGGTGGCGTTCGATATATCGATAGTGACTTGGCCAAAATATCGATACTATCGATAGTATTATAGATAGTGAAAAAAAAGTAACAAAAAATAAAAACATTTATTTTGAAAAATAAATAAAAAAGAAACAGTAATTTTGAACACACAAAAAGCACTAAACCAAAACCTTCCCTGGAAAACAATAAAAAAAAAACGCAGTTTTTGTAACCCTTCTATATAGAATAGAAATAACACCTTGAAAAAATAGTTTAAAATAACATATAACAAGTTAAACTTTGGTTATAAAAAGTAAAAACGTAACCAAAAAACCAAAATGTCTTTAGGAACAAATATTAGAAATTTGACGTACACGTGCGAAAATAAAAGTAAAAACCTATCCGCTTAATAAAAACATACTTTTATGTTAACCACTTATTTTGGCTTAAAAATATCAACTGATTAGCATGTTTTGATTTTAAGTTTGATCGCCGGTCACTTATAATTTGACCTGCCTTGGAGAAAATTCGTTCTGACGGAACAGACGTCGCTGGTACGCACAGGAATTTTTTTGCCAAGTCGGCCAACACAGGGTTGCTTTGCGATTGAGTATTCCAAAATTCAAGTGGATTAGTATTATTGGGCAGCACTCTTGACTCCAGATACTGGCTACGAATGAACTAAACGAACCGTAGTGTGGTAGTCTGTACCAGTGAACAGCCAAACGCGACGCGACGACACGAAGTACAGTACAAAATAAATAAAAATGCAGAAGAGCACAAATAACCATCAATAATATGGGAATTCCCAGTTTCCGTGTAGATAGATGAGATGTTGCCGATGTTGTCAGTTGCCTCTATCGATAGTTAAATACAAACTATCGATAGTTCGATAGCGATAGTTTTTGTACAACTATCGATATTATCGATAGCCGCTATCGATAGTTTGACATCTCTAGTTTCAATATTTTATCCGAATGTGTTTTTCTTATATTTTTATATGTAAAAATGATTTCCGGTAGCAGGAATAATTAAATTTACGTACTCGTTTCTTTAAATTGCCAAAGTTGAGAAAATAGCAACTATAAATATGTTACCAAAAAATCGAACGAGATATGTTTGAAATGACAATGTCGGCAGAACTGTGTTAGATTTGTGCTTTCTATTGCGCAATTGGAATAGAAATTTATTTTTAAAGTAGTATAAAATAAGTAAGTAGGAACAAATTTGTTTATCTTTGTAGAATGATAATACTAATCAAAATTTAAGCAAACTGCTGTCATTTCATTTACTGCGTAAATGTTAAATGTGTCGACCAGAAGATATAAAATATAAAAGTAGCTGAAGGTAAGGTAAAATATAGTATTAACCTCGTGTGTAATGGATATTACTCACTAGGATAACTTACTACTCGCCTTCGGTTCGTATTGCAAACTATTATCCTTATGAGTAACTGCCAATGTTGGGCGTTCGAGAAATATATATCATAATTAAAATAGATGTATTTTTGTTCATTGTAAACGTCTTCTTTTTGTTTTTGTATCGTGTTTTGTAAAACAGTAAAACAGTTTTCCGTAGTTTAAATAAGTAAATCGTATCTATGATTAAGCACTTTTCAGTATTTATTCAGCGGGATGTGATTATGGTACTTTGCACCTTCGTATATTTTAGGTCTTGTAATGACTTTTAAACCTTTTTATTTTATTAATACAAATTTTGAAATTTGTATACTTCCAAAATTAATTTAGCATAATTCTATAAGAATCTAATTTTGGTAGTCACCACGTTGGTAACACACACAGGTAAGAATTATAAAATTCAGAGCTAGTGGTATAATACGTAAGACATATTGTTTATTGTTATTAAAGATAATAACAGGGAAAATGCTTACCAAACTTTTTGGAAGGTGAACTGTATATATTTCTACATATTTGTTCTAGCGTTCTTTCCAATAATGGGCCGCAAAGTTTTTTTCCATTTGCTGGATATGGCGAAGAGTTTATTTCGTAAATTATGGTGACAAAAAGCAAAAACAAAATGATCTTCATATCTGTAAAAAACGTCTTACAAAATTTGCGCATAACAGGATGTAAGTGTGGTAATTATATAACTAATAATATATTATAGTAATTTACTTACCCTATGTGAACTAACTACGAAACGGTAATAGTTATTGTTTGCTTCGTCCATGCTGTTTATATACTAAAATATAGGTGAATATGAATATTAACGAAAAGCTGATGAATTGACAAAGATTATTGTAGACAACTGTAAGGTTGAGCCAAAAATAAACCTTACCGTGTCATCATCGTAAATTTATGTGAATCTAATGAAGGGATTTTAACTATACTCCTTCTGGCCCAGATACATGGGTTAAGAATATATAAATTGTAAGAAATACTGCTTCACATTTAAACCGCTGAAAGTAAAAAGGGCAAATATTAGTTATTAACTTAGTCAAACTAAAAAGGCTGCAAGTTTCCAAAATTCTGCTGTATTGTAAAAATGTCATTTTTAGTCTATTTTGTTAACTAACAGGATTCCATTACTTAAATAGAGCCCCTTATTTCCCAAGTGGTTCAAGTTTTCAATTTTTGCGAAATAAAGACTTTGCATCTTAGGTCTCTAGAAAAATACAGATGAACGTTGACTTTTATTTCGCTTTTATTTCCACTACATAGAAATAATAACTTTCTTGTGTTAAGGAACTACAATTAGATTACTGTTCAGATACATAGTTGAATTTTAAATAAAACAATTTTTTAAATCATTATTTTATATTCATAAATGGGTAGGTACATTTTATTTAATATAAACTTCTCAAAAAAATTAAAGGGTCAAAGTTTTAAATGCCTATAACTTTTTTAGGGACAACGGTATTTTAAAGAAATTTGATGTAGGCATTACTGGAACATTTATTTTAAGGAACTGTTATAAAAACGTCATATCACGATAACAACAATCGGATAATTTAACAATATGTTGAAAGGAACCGAAAAGTAAACTGAAAACTCGCATGAACAATTTTGAACTAACAACTAAAACAACAACAATCTTTAAAAAATTTAAACAATAAGTAAATCTAATATCGAGTAAACCTTCCACCAGCTTGAATTACGGTAGCGCATCTGCGCGGCATACTGCGAATTAGCTTTCGTATGTTTTCTTGGGGAATGTGAAGCCATTCTTCAATAAGGGCTTGTGCAAGTTCTTCTAGCGTATCTGGTGGATGTAGGCGCTTACGAATACGTCGCCCAAGTTGGTCCCATAAATGCTCTATCGGATTAAGGTCCGGACTGAGAGCTGGCCATTCCATAGTGGTTATGGTATTTTGGCGCAGATATTCATTAACAACTCTTGCCGTATGGGGTCGAGCGTTGTCCTGCATAAAAGTGAAATCTTCCCCCACGGCATGTGCTTGAGGCCGCACTTGTTCTTCAAGGACTTCATTAATGTACCTCTCTGCCGTAAGAGCGCCATTTCTAATGACAACAAGTTCCGTACGACCATTTATCAAAATGCCTCCCCAGACCATGACTGAACCGCCGCCAAAAGCTACGCGTTCATTAACACATGCTGGTAAAAACCGCTCGTTTGGCCTTCTCCACACCCTAACTCTTCCATCATTCACCCATAACTTAAACCTTGACTCGTCTGAAAACATGACTCTGCTCCAGTGCCTCAATTGCCAATTTTCATGTTCACGTGCGAAGATCACCCTCCTTTGTTGATGATTTCTGGTTAACTTTGTCTTCCCGAAGTCGATTTCTAACAGTTTCGTCACTCACCTGAACTGCTCTGGCTCTGGAAAGATCCATTTGAAGGCTGGAAGCGGTTTGGCTACTGTTACGAAGTGCCTGAAGTCTTAGAAATCGGTCGTCTAGGGGGGTCGTTTTTCTGTGGCGACCCTGTCCTGGTCTCTTCAGCAACATATCGCTGTTTTCTTCCTTCTTGTATTAAAGTAACTATTCTTGCAACTTCTACTGGATTGAGATGTCTTCTCATTGCTTGTTTCACCACGTTGCACCAATATTTTATGGTATGAATAAAAAAGAAAGTAGCTGGCAATAGCTGAAAAATAAATTAAGTCGTGCAATCACTAAAATTATCGTTCAAAGTAAAGGTGTTTATTCACTGTTTCTTGGAAACGCAAGAAAAACAAATGAATTTAGTGAAATATGATAACTGAATGGTCGATTAACAAAATATGTTTACATCGACATTCTAGTTAATTTCGTGAGGAAGATAAAACGTTTAAAAAAGCGACCCTTTAATTCTTTTGAGAAGTGTATTTAGACAAGAATAAACCAAAACAAATGCAATTAAGTATCAAAAACTATTTTTATTGACAATAATGCAAACATATCAAAGTATTTTGATGCTTTTGCTACTGCCATACTTAACTACTATACGGAAATTTTTAAATTCGAAATATGAATCGTAGTTTGTTAAATGGGCATCAGTCAGGGAGAATAAGTTTTGAGAAAATTGAAAAAAGCTGTTTAAATTATTATCAAGGGATAACAAAATAACAATTCTAATAATTTTAAGATGTTGTATATCATAAAATGTCTCCTGTGGCCGAGTTGGTACGGCGCCAGCTTTGCAACCGAGAGGCGCGGGTTCGAATCCCGCTTCGACCATGGATATTTTGTGATTGTTAATTAATTATTGGAAGGTGGCAGAGGATTTCTTCCTCGACCGAGGTGGTACCACCCGACACATCCTCTTAAAGGGCAGGTGAAGTTCGTACGGATGTTTCCAGCTCTGGATGTGTGTGTGTCGGATTTCTCCAGTACACCCACGGTACTTAGTACTTAGACTTCGGTCTTCGTGGGCTGCCAGAACATAAAAATATAAAAAATATACTTTATGTGAGATAACTGTTCTTTTAGATTTTGAATGTTGATGACTGATGCCCTTTTAACAAATTGAAAATTTTCTGGGAATAAAAGTCCTTCTGTAATATTTTTTAAATATTTAATTATCATTAAAAACTAAAAAAAAAACACTGGTGAGTAAAATATAACTTGGCCTCTATTCATCTTCTTGAATGTTATTATTCACTGGCCGGTTTAAAATGTCTTCATAAAATGGCTGGTGTTCATCCGGCACCTACTGCTTAAGTTTGGCGAAATCTGTCATTTTTGAAGCTTTTATGGGAACTTTTCCGGTTGCATATGGACACCTATTTGGCGGGACAGATGCATCTCTCTGAAGGCTCATAAAAAATGTGTGAGAGATGAGACCGTTGATCGAAGGGAATGCCTTTATGCAGCCTTTCATGTCATGATCATAAACAAATTGATACAGGGTACTCACTGCAAAATTTATTTTATCCTTCCTTGGTTTGTGTTTAGTTTCTTCAGAAACGGCAGTCTTTTTATAATAATTTTTCCACCACATTTTAAAGTCCAAAATGTCTGTCGCTTTAACCTCTTTGACGTGGAATTTGCCTGGTTTGCCACTCAAAATAATGTGTTCAGTTATTTCATGCACGTTGAAAATTCTGTCATGTTTCCTTAGTCTTTGAGGAATAATTCCAAAATCCCTGTCACAGGGCAAAAAACTGTATCCCCTCACAGGAAAATAATGTTGAATCTTTTTAAATCTAATACCTCATAATAGCCTGATTTTTATTCTGGGCTGAACAGTTGTCAGAGAAGAGATGAAGTTCTGTAATCTCCACTGGTATCTGCTTTTAGTAGTCATGCACAAACGAGCATACTTCGTCAGGACCTTTCCTCCCTTCACCTTCATGGTATACATACAAAAAACTGACTTTAGCCTTAATATTAGAGATGGCGAAGACGTTTACAGTTGCTTGGCGAAGATAAAAAAGTTGTGGAACAGGGACTTTAGGCAGAGAAATGTTTTGCATGAAATCAAAAGCCAAAGATAAAACGTTATCTTCTTTCTTACCATCATCCGATGCTTCATGTTTTAAGGCTGAATACAATTTTCTACTTTTGCGCTTATGGACTAGTAGTTCAGCCATTGCAGTGCGTTTAGCAACTTCATTTAAATGGCCGAAAGGGACTAAATTGTGCACTCCTAATAAAAGTTTTTGCTTGGAAAATAAATAAGATTCACGTTATGTAAAATTTAATTTTTTATACAGGGAGCATAAAATAAGTTTTATCACTTTATTTTTTTAAAGTCCCAACCATTCTCTCTCACACCTTTAACCAGAGTACTAGTTCCTACATATTAAACAGTAATGACACTTATGGACATGTTTGTCAATATCTTTGGTAAATGAAGCAATTGTTTAATTTAAAATACTTCTCATCAAAATGCTGTCACTGAACAAAGGATTTTTATAGCCCAGTATTATGAGGATGGCCAAGTACCACACCGTTATATCATGGAACAATTTAGCGAGAAATTTGTAGGAATCCCAATAACTGAAATGACACTCTACAACACAATACAAAAGTTCCAAAGAACTGGATCGGTTTTGAATCTCAAGAAAAAGGAGAAATATATCCAAAACGATGCTGCCACAGTTTTAGTTCTTCAGTCTGTTAGAAAAACTCCTATGATATCCCTTAGAAATCGTGCTAAACATCTTTTAGAAGTTGTGAAAAAAACTCATATTCAGATGATCTTAAAAGAAAGTAAATTATTTCCATTCAAATCCCACTTTAACCAAACATTGGAACAGAAAGGCTACATTTTTGTTTATGGGTGGGAGACCAAACTTTAAGTGGAAATATCAATTTTTATAAATTTATTATGTTTTCTGATGAATGTGCATTTTCTACTAATGGAACTGTAGCATCCCAGCACGTTAGGTACCGGTCTCGAGAAAGCCCCGAATTTAGATTATTGAGGCGAATACAATATTTTACAAAAGTGAACGTGTGGTGCGCGATATCTGTCCATGGCATAATAGGCGCCCGAATGTTGTTTAATAACACCTGGATACATTTGTTAGCGATTAACTCGAAAATTTGCCATTAAATTTTCGCCAAAAAATGTATTTTCAACAGGATGATTGTCCAGCACATTGCGCTCGAGAGGTAATAGAATGACTTAACCGCGGATTTGGTCCAAGATGAATTAATAGAAATGGCCCAACGTTGTGGCCCCCAAGGAGCCCCGACTTAACGTTAGCCGATATGATTCTATGGGGCCGTTTAAAACAAATTGTTCATGCCACCCCAATACCAAATAATACTGACATGCTAAAAGGCAGAATTACTCAGGCTGTTCATTCAATAGCCCAGGAAGAAATCAGAAATTCCTTCAGATATCTAAGGAAGCAATTAAAAAAATGTGTTGAATATGAGGGTGTAGTCTCTGAATTTTTATATCTTTATTGTATTGTTTAGTTTATATCATATTCTTCTGAGTTTATGTTCGTATTATTTAAAAATTGCACTTAATTAAGAAGTATTTTTTAATGATACCTTATACTTCGGCTTAGGGTTGAATCTAAAACATATTTCGTATTTGTTCATTGGTAGAAAATGATAAACAAGGTATGTTTACTCTTACACAAAATAACGTCTTCGTATTTTTTATGCGGCCTGTATAAAAAATTAAATCTTTCATAACGCGAATCTTATTTATTTTACAAGCAAAAACTTTTATTGGGAGTGACATTTTTACATATTCTGCAAAATTTGGTCCATTTGTCCTCTTCTAAACCCTATTCACTGACATACCTTATGAAAAAAATAGAAATTATAATAAACATCAACGTTCAGAATCACTAAGAAGGTCTAAGATTTATTACTGGTTTAAATTAAAATCTTCTAGTTGATCAGTTATGTTTTGACAAGTTTTGTCCTGCCATTGTTAATAAGTCGACATTAATGACATGAATTTTTCTGATATTTCAGCGATTTGCTTGGTTTCCAAATGGGTTTCATCTTGGAACAGGTTGCTAAAATGAATTTAGTTCTATCATTGTCGAAAGTACAGGGTGTCCAGTTTTCGTGTGTTTTCATATACCAGCTCCCTTATTATAAAAGATAGAAAGACGGGGTTTGCGGCTTATTGTTTTATTTTTTTATGAAACTTTCATTGCCGCAAACGAAATTTTCATAGCCCTCTCAGTTTCTGACATACAGGGCCATTTTCAAATTTTGTCATTTTTGACTCTCCCCTATATCTCGATTATTTGATAACTTATCAATAAGGTAAAAATGGATTTTTAAATAATTTTTTATTTTGAATTCAGTGGCGTAGTTAGTTTTTTTCTAAAACGTTTTGTTTATGAGTTATGACCCAAACTTATGTATTTTTTAATGGGACACCCTATATATTATTTCTTTGTCTTGTTCCTCTTTTTAAGAGCTTTTCAAAAATATATAACAGTCCATATTTTTTTCTTTTAAAAAGGGACAATTTCAATATTTTTTTGTAAAATTAATCATTTTTCGAATAATGTCTATGGTTATGACTATGGCTATGCCCGCAAATAAAAAAAAAATGAACAACACTATTTTTATTAAACATAACTTTAAACGAACAATTAAGCAATTATCTTAAAAACAAAGAAGTGATTCGTGTCTGTGAAAATTAAAATAAATTGTCACGAACTTATCACTAAAATTTCCAATATAATAATTTTTTATATTACAAAAATTGCTCGAATTGAGCTCCATTGTGTTCTAAGCACTTTCGGCACACCGTTTCGATTCTTCGCAATGCATTTAGCAAAGTAATTGGTCTTCCCTGCAGAAGCCTAAAGGTTTGATGTGTAGCTTCCCGAAGTTGATCAATATTGTGATATCGTCTCTTATATATCTAATTTTCTATATACCCCCATAAAAAAAATCCAACACAGAAAGATCAGGTGATCTTGGAGGCCACCTGACAGGTCCATTTGTACCAATCCACTTATCGGGAAATGTGGTTTCTAAATATTCTCACTATTCGAGAATTATGATTAGGTGCGCCATCTTGCTGATAATAAATTTCATTTAAATCAGCTAAAGGAACATCGTCTAATAGTTCCATTAGTGCATCTCGCATTATGTCTAGGTGCCTAATGCCCGTTAAAGTTCCTTCATAAATAACATATTTAATTTTAGTGCCAAAAATAAAGCATGACACGCTAAATCCAAACCGACCTTGTCGTTCTCGTGGAAATATTACGTGGTGATTCTCTTGGGACCAGTACCTTGAATTGTTTCGGTTAAGGATACCAGAACTCGTAAAATATGCCTCATCAGACCATACCACCCTTCTTTCAAAATTTGCGTTTTCCTGCAATATTTGTAGGTACCAGTTGCAAAAAATTATTCTTCGTTCTGCGTCACCGGGATGCAAATGTTGGACGAGATGGAATTTATATGGTTCAAATTTATATTGTTTTAGTATTAACTGCGTCCTTGATTTTCTAACCCCAACTTCATCGTATACTTTTCTGCATGATATGGATTGTTGTACCGCAACAGAGGCCAAAACATTTATTTCTTCTTCTTCCCTATTTTCCTTATTGTAAAAATTAGGCCTTGGTCGTTTAAAAGATCCGTGCACAATGAGATTGGCTTGGATATTTTGAAATATTCTTTTATCCGGTTGTTGCCTTTCTGGATACCTACGAAAAACGTTATGTATCAAAAATCTAGTAATAGATAACAATAATTATGATTAAAACTTTTTTATTCTTAT
Organism: Philopedon plagiatum; assembly: GCA_963971165.1. Taxonomy (NCBI): domain Eukaryota; kingdom Metazoa; phylum Arthropoda; class Insecta; order Coleoptera; family Curculionidae; genus Philopedon; species Philopedon plagiatum. The sequence continues at coordinate 117,155,159 of OZ020189.1, forward strand.
TATTAAGATTAATGGTATCTACATAACAAATGGGTTTGAAACTTACCTATAAAATACAGTGCCGAGGCTGCGTTCGCGTCTTCATTCGCTCGGATAAAACAAACATACATATCGTGTTTTTCATAATTTTCATATTTATTATTTTCTGCCATGTTAAATAAATTTTCACAGAAATAACAAATAAACTAACAAAATCAAACAAATGCCAATAATATTAGACAATAATCCGTAATGGCGCATTTACAAAATTTTGTTTTCTGTCATGTCTATCCATGATTGATCATGGCCTTCTAGATTCTAGATGAAAAATGATTAATTTTACCAAAAATATTGAAATTGTCCCTTTTTAAAAGAAAAAAATATGGACTGTTATATATTTTTGAAAAGCTCTTAAAAAGAGGAGAAGACAAAGAAATAATATATAGGGTGTCCTATTAAAAAATATATAAGTTTGGGTCATAACTCATAAACAAAACGTTTTAGAAAAAAACTAACTACGCCACTGAATTCAAAATAAAAAACTATATAAAAATCCATTTTTACCTTATTGATAGGTTATCAAATAATCGAGATACAGGGGAGCGTCAAAAATGACAAAATTTGAAAATGGCCCTGTATGTCAGAAACTGAGAGGGCTATGAAAATTTCGTTTGCGGCAATGAAAGTTTCATAAAAAAATAAAACAGTAAGCCGCAAACCCCATCTTTCTATCTTTTATAATAAAGGAGCTGGTATATGAAAACACACGAAAACTGGACACCCTGTACATACTGAAGTTGCCCCTTTCTTTATAAATTTGCAAAACAAAACAGAAACAAATTCATAGTATAAAACGTGGTTGTCTTATTCTTACTCTTGTCAGTTTAAAACTTTTGGTTGTCAAATTTGACCGGACTAGCGTTGGAGAATCTTGTCGTAAATCTACGAAAATAGTTTTAGGGTTAATTAATGTCTTTTGTCAGCATTACTGCAGGTATTTCGAGTTTCGCCACTGATTGTTACCGTTTTTGGACTTTTTCTGTTGTTTTTGTTGCCTTGCTGTATCGTGTTCATTTGTTGACTATTTAAGATATTTTTGGGTTTTTTTCTTTCCCTAACTTATATAACCATTCGTTTAGATTATGAGACGCTGTTTTCTAGTTGTTGTAGCTTTTCTACAGTAAATGCCTTGGTACCAACAATTATTTATTGATTTTCCTTAATTTTTGGAATTGCTGTTTTCTGTTTTCTTTTGCTCTTATGAGATGATTTTGTAGAACTGTGAGTTCCTTTACATAATATACTGTTTGTCTACGCTCAATAGTTCTCGAGGTATATTTAAACAATGACAGTCTGTAATTTCGCAGCCTATAGCGTACCAAAGATAAATCTTAGAGAAAAACGACTTGCATGTGCCTATATCTTAGTTTTTAATTTCTTGTTTAAAATGTTAACTACCGGGTTATCAGAAAATAAAAAACGGTTAGAGTTAAACCGGCAGTTAGCGTTATTAAAGAGAGCACGAAACGTTAAGATAGTGAAATGTAAATCATTTTTCTTTGAGATATGCAGGTAAGTAACAAATTGCAATAAATACTATTTTTCTAAATCTCGATAACTAAGTTTTAGCTACATTGCTTCATGCAAAGTGTATTGAGAATATTCAGTACTATTAAAAATTCAATAAGATGTTGAGTGCACTATTTAAAAATTTGTTAGCTGGCAACCTTACATCTTCTTAGAGGCTTGCTGAATGCAGACCTGCCCAAGCCAAAAAAACTTACATCTTAAAAATATTGTTAAAGACCAGATTCTATGCCTTTGATAAAAATTTTTAAAATAATATGTCTTTATTACTTTTCAAGATATTCTAATGAATAACTTTAGATGATAAAAAAAATTTAAATATTTTTTGTAGTTAAAGCAACTGTTAAAAAACTATTTTATAAATGAGAGGAAATCACTAGTTTTAAAAATTGTATGCACAAGAAGCTACGAAAAATATATAGGGTTGTTACATTTTTTTACGTTGGTGTAACTCTTCAATTTTGACTCATCGGAGTCACTATTAAAATATGTTCGAAATCTTAACAAAACTTAAAAAAAATATTTTAAAAACTGGAAATAGTTATTTTTGGCAGTGTGGCTAAAACTTTAGAAAACTTGAGTGCTGCTCCCCTGCCCTATTTTTTTCTTAACTTAAAGGAGTATATATTAACCTTGAAACCTGATTTTTTATTAAATAATCCTAAAAAATACGTAGGTGGGTAGAAATGGGTAGTTAAAATTCCTTCATTAATTCGCCTGAAGTTAAGATTATGACAAGGAGAGGTCTATTTTGAGTATGACCTTATAAATGTCTTTAACGATCTTTACACACTGATCAACTTTTCATTAATATTCATATACACCTATATTTTAGTATATAAACAGCATGGATGAGGTAAAAAGCAACTATTATATTTTGGTAGCTAGCTGAAATAGGGTAAGAAATAAATACTTCTAAAACCTATAACATTCATTATTTAGAATAATTTATTTTCGTAGAAATGAGGACCATAGCTTTTTTGCTTTTTGTTAATATAATTTATGAGATAAATTCTTCGCCATATCCAGCAGATGGAAAGAGATTATGCGGCCCATTATTGGAAAAAACACTAGAGCAGATATGTAGAAACATATACAGTGCACCGTCCAAAAAGTTTGGTAAGCATTTCTGTGATTATTAACATCTAATATACAGTTATCATCAGTACATTTAAATGGTTACTTGTTAAAATAAGGTTGTTATAGTAATTTACGTTTTTTTAATATATACGAGTACTGTAATAAGATCCAACGTACCTGTATCATATAACATTTTATTTTCAACCATACATTTTGTAATGTCGACATTATTGACTTTTTTAAAATTTGGAGAGAGAAGAGTCACTTTTCTGTCTTTTTATTTCCCGTCCTCGTTTCCCGTCCCGTAAAATTTTAAAAGAAATACATATTTACAACAGTTACCTATTTATTTTTTCTAAAATTATGTCTACAACAAGAAATTTACTTGTTAAAATTAATAACTAAATTTGCGTTATTACCGAACTGAACTAAACCGTCGACTAATTCAAAGGAATTGTAAAGATGCTTTTCCTACGACCATCTATGAAAGTGAGTAAAAAAGCACGGTTAACTTGGCGGGAAAGTGCCTCATATCACACGCGTGTTGAAAAGTACTTTGTCGACGAATGTCAATAAAAACCTTTATTGTATGTTCAATAGTAATTTCGGAACATAGTGCATTGTTTTTTACACATTTTCATTGTGCTTCAATCACCATGGTGATTCAACTACAAAATTCCCAATGTGCACGCCATAGTAATCGCATAGCAACGCAGACAATGCAAATAAAAAGTAAATGACAATTATTATTTTGACATCTTAAAAAGAAAAATACTACTAATCCCATTTTATGTAACAGTAACATTCGTAGAAAAAGTATAGTGTAAAACTCGCATGGAATGACCATTTCCTACTCGTATGATTTGCAGCACTCGCCTGCGGCTCGTTGTGCAATATACTATTTCAACACGTGTGCCGAAAAGTACTTGTCAACATGACATTGAAATATATGGTGCCAATTTCATTTGTTTTATTTTCAGCACACTTGATGAAAATGTTAGTGTTGAAAGTGAGGGTTTTAAAAGACAGAAATTGAGGTTTTTTTGTAAATATTTTTGTGGTCGTAGGAAAAATATTGTACATTACTCCTGTGAAAATAATTTTCGCACACTCGTGGGACAACATTCCCACTCGTGTGAAAAATGTCACTTTCAACCCTTGCTATGTAATATACTATTGTTGATTTTGATGCTTTTTTGTTTATATAACATAGAAACCATTAATGGCTATCTTGATATTTGCGTAAGTACAATGTAGCAGGTCTTTTCCAATTTTTTTTTGTGAGAATCCGTGGCAATGACAGAATACAAAAATTATAAATATTAAAAAATTATGGTTGAAAATAAAATCGTATACTATCCTCGGCAAGAAATTTGATTACTGTTTCGAGACTTAAGTTTATCTCGACTCGACGCTACGCGTCTCGATAAACTACATCATCTCTCGGCAGTACTAATCAACAATTTCCCGTCTGGAACTGTAATATACTATTATTTCATACTCTCTTCAAAATTCTTTTTAAAATGAATAAAACATTATAATTATTGACATTTAAAAAAATATTAGTTGGCAATCTAACAATCACATCACCTTAACGATATTATAGCCACTGTTTTCCATAGCTAATTATGATTGTCGTTGAAAAATAATTGCTTCCTAATAACAATAACATGATAGTGTTGCTAAGCAACACATTACGATATCAGATACTGTAATGTTCGATTTACCGGCCGCAAATGAGTTTTGGAAATAGTCATTTACCGGACAGTATGAAGTAAACTCAGTTTTTAACTTTCGAGGTATAAAATTACATTATAGATATAGATAGATAGTGCTAGAAGAAGTTTAATAATTCAAAATAAAGGTTTTAATTTCATTTTTAAGTTTAGAGGCTTTATTAATTTGCTTGATAACCAGGGGGCCATCCTAATATGTTCAATTTGCGTCATATCCAAAGAAAAACGATAGTATTCATTTTTTCAAAGGCTGAGCGCTTATTTCAAAACGACCAGCCTAGCTTATTGAACATTGCCATGATTGACGATGAGCACATAATAATCGAAAGTGTTTATTGTGGCATTTTAGTTAACATTGTGTTGTGTTGAATCGAAAAACAAATATTTGCTATTAAAAAGTGTTCAATTCCAAGGACTTAATTGCTCTAAATTTAATTAATAACATTGAAAATACAAATAATATAAGATATGCTGTTAATGTCTTTTGCACAAACACGTGACAGTTGTTTCCAAACACCGTTTTAGTAAAACGTGTAAGCTTGTCGACAAGTCAGTGTTAATTAAAAGATCACGTTATATGCATTAAGCACCTCAAAATTCGTTGCAGAGGTATTTACAAGCAGTAATTGTTTCTTGATACAGGCCGCTAATGGTACTGATCGAAGAAAAACTTTCACGATGAAAAAGAAAATAAGAAAAAGAAATAAACGGAATATTAACGCCCCAATTAACCCCAATGAACAATACGATGTATTTTGGCGTATTTAGCAAAAAAAAATTGTATTAAAGATTTTCGCTAACATCCACTAAAAAGGTTTAAGATTTAGTACTGGTTTAAATTAAGATCCTCTAGTTCATCAGTTATGTTTTGACAAGTTTTTGTCCTATCATTGGTAAGAAATTGTCATTAAAAACTAATGAGTTATTCTAATATTTCAGCGATTTGCTGTTTCCAAATGATTTTCATCTTGGAACGTGTTGTTTAAGTGAATTTATTTCTGTTATTTTGGAAAGTACGTACTAAACTTGCCCTTTTTACAAATTTGCGAACAAAAACTCGGAAGCGAATTCATAGTATATAACTTAGCTGTCTTATTCTTACACTTCAGTCAGTTTAAAACTTTTGGATATCAAATTAGACCAGTTTAGCGTTGGAGAATCTGGCCGTTTTTTTTACAATCAGTATTTCTACAAGTATCCACTCAGTTAACACTGGCAAACTATGACAAGCAAATTATGACCTTATTTCTCGGTCTTGCGGTTTTCTGTTTATAATTACGTTTAAACATGGTTAAAATTCGAAAGGTTGTTTTCACTTCATAATCTGGAAACCTGCAAATATTTATATTGTGAACGTGTTTATTATTTTTAAGAAGCAAGATGAAAATCTTGTTCAGAACTAATCAGTACGGAGATTTCGCTTTTTAAGATTCTCGCTAATCGAAAGCATGGCTTCAGTATTATCTTCTTTTTTTAGCCATAGCAACAGTGATCTGATCATCATTAACGATAAAGTACATACATAAATCAGTTAAAAAATATTCATTAAGATTTTAAAATTAAGGTTTTTCAGCACATCATGATTTGGACAATTTTCCGATTTACATTAACTATGACGACTACGAAAATGAAATACCCGATGCTATGGAGTTTGATGTTCCATTTCTAAAAAAGCAAGAAACAAAATCTATGTTGGCACACAAACGGCGAAGAAGAGGAATTGTCGAAGAATGTTGTTTTAGGTCATGTTCCTTGAATGAGCTTTTATTGTACTGCGGTTAAAAATATTTCTAAGGGTTGTATAAAATGTATAAGGCGTCTGCCTTAAACATGCCGGCTTATAAAATACAATTTTGTTATTCTTATAAGACTAAAATCGAACTTCTTACAATTAAAATTTTATTTTAGTTATATTAATGTGTGATTCTCTTTGCGTTTGATGAGATAAAATTTTATATTAGTAAAATTCTACTTCATCAAACGTACATTATGTGATGTGAATTAGTAAGAAATTGAGGTTTTTTTGTGCGAATTCTAGCATATAAAATAAAATTTAGAATAATGGGCTGGAATACTTGTTTTATTTACGTACTGCTGTTTTCAAGTTTATTTTCTGTAGTAATAGTATAACATAAGATATAAAAAACGTCCTAAAAGTATACCGTGGAATGAATCACGCATGTCTTCAATTATTACTCTTGAAAGGTAACATAGGTAAAAGGTAGGCGAATGAAAATAGAACTGTCAAGTTCTGAAGTTTTTATGTTTAAGAAAATTAAATATGGCAATCACGGCAGAACAAAAAGCTTTTATGATCAAAAGTTACTTTAGAAATGGTAGAAGGGTTGATGGTCATTGGATTTATTCAACACGGGACGCCATTCAGGATTTTCAAACAGAATTTCCGCACATAGTCATGGGTTTCTATCCCAGCCTCGCCAAGTTTTGTTTAGAGAAACAGGAAGTGTGAATAGAAAAGAAGGCAGTGGGAGACCCAAAGTTCGCACTGCACAAAAAGTAGAAGAATTGAGGCAAATTGTTAATGAGCACCCACAAACCCCTATTCGGCGTTTAAGCCAGCAAGTAAATCTGCAAGACAATAATGAAATGCGACCTGCATATGCACGCTTATCGTCTAAGTTCAGTCCAAGAATTGTTACCATACGACAAGCCGCAGCGAATGCTATTTTCAGAGTGGTTTATGGATAATTTGCATAATAATGACAACGTATTTGAAAAAAACTTTTTTACTTAATGGATTTACCTGTCTGGTTATGTAAATTGTTAACAAATGAGAATCTGGAATTCTGAAAATCAACATTTCTTTATAGAGAAGCCTCTGCATTCACAGAAGGTTGACGTGTGGGCGGCCATATCAAAAAGAATGTTAATTGGACCGTTTTTGGTTGATCGGACTCTCAATTCGGCGCGATTCCGTAATGACATTTTGGAAAATTTTGTAAACGCATTAGACGATGAAGAGATGCGACAAGGCTACTTCCAGCCGGACGACGCTCCAATTCACGTAACTCTTGATAATTTAAATTTTTTGGAAGAATTTTTCGAAGATCGAATCATTAGTCGCAATTAACCAACTAGGTGACCACCACGGTCCTGCGATCTCACGCCGTGCGACTTTTTTATGGCCACACATTTAAAACTCGGGTTTCAAAACCCCTTGTCAAAATTTAGAAGACCTACAGGCTAGAATTACAAATAAATTTCAGAAGATTAACAACTCCGCTGTAAAAAGAAGAATGAGAACAACGTTAATTTTCTTAACATTAACATACGCAATATTACACAAAATTAGATTTTTTAAAAAGTTAAAAAATGTATGTTTATTTTTTAGAGTACTTTTACCTAGTCTCAAGGTAATAGAACCGTATAACAATTTTTCTCCATTACAAACTTTAAACCACCCCTTAGGGGTTGATTTATTAAAAACTGTAAAACACGTGTTTAAACAGTTAATTTTTAGGGTACTTCTATGAACTTTCAAGTTAATAGAACCACCTAGTATTTTTTCTCCATACCAAGTTTCAACCCCTGTTTCAACCCCTTAGTGGTTGACTTAAAAAAAAACTTTCCTTAGTGCACGCTTACGTTGTATAAGAAACCTCTGTGCAAAATTTCAAGATACAACCCGAGCAAGCTTGAGAAATGAAAAAAGAATTCAAGGGTATCGTGTAGGGTGTCAAATGAAAGCTTATTGAAACACGAATTCAACAATATACATAAGATGTATTTTTGTATGCTATTTTTTAAAACATTTAAAAACGCTTAAAAATTGCTGTCCCCCACCCTTATCACCTAAAGGATAGCTCAGAGAAATCTAAAAAAAATCATGCATTGAGAATTATCTAATTGAGTCAAAATTATCAGGATTGGAAAATTGTAGCGCAATCAATTATTATAAACAATTTAATTGTTGATTTCCTCATAACTGCTGAATCATTGGTTTTAGAGAAAAAGTTTTTCCACAAAAAATATTTCTCACGATGTAAGGAACATAAGGAACAACTTTTGTCCTTACACGTTTTTCAGGATTTTAATTTGGCTTAGTCAAAACGCGAGTGCATTACTATTATTGCTGTACCCCACCCTTGTCACCAAAAGGATCGCTCAAAAAAATCACGAACATTGAGAATTAGGTGTAGATTGAGCCAAAATTATCAGGATTGAAAAATCCTACCGCGATCAAGTTTTATAAACAATTTAATTGTTTATTTCCCTATAACTGCTGAACCATTGGTTTTAGAGAAAAAGTTTTTCGGCAAAAAATATTTCTCACGATGCTTACATCGTGCATAACACTTTTTGTTCTTACACATTTTTAAAAAATTTTAATTTGGCTCAGTCGAAACGCGAGTGCATACTATTAATAAAGTGGGAGCTGATGGCACGGAACACTAATTGTGCAAGTATAGCTTGCACTTGGCCGAATTTTTATTTATCATCATAACATGTCATTTACTTGAAATTTGATTTTTATGATAAAACTTAAATTAATTTCATATAGCAAGTAACTAAATAATTTTAAAACTAACTCTTCAATATTTATTTAAATTAATTAGACAGACAGGGATAAAAATATCTAAAAATGTTACAGCTTCTTGTCAGCCCAAGAATGCTAAACTCTGTTAAAATACACCTGATTTAAAAAATTTATAAAACTTATTCTTAATCCATTAATATGGTATTATAAAATTATTTTACCTTTTACGTTTTCTTGCTTCACCTAAAATTTTTCGTACCTGCAGGAGGTTGATAAAATAATAGTTTTATGAGAGACATTGCATATTTAATGTTTCTTTATAAATTTAAAGTAAAATCCAAAAACGTATACTACGTAAAAAGTCATTTGGTCAATAACGCACCTAAATTTATTTTCAATGATCTACCTAATATATTTTTTTGTACAACCAAAAATGGAATTATCTTTTCTTTTAAAAAAATGCAAGTTCCATTCGAAAACGTTCGCGCGGAAGCCCAAGCTGTCGCTTCTCGTCGATTTGTTTTTCTCGGATATAACTGTGTTAAATAAATTTAATACTCTGAAGAATGAGCGACAGTGCATTTGTCAAAAATGATAATGATAATGATATTTTGAGCACATAATTCTCTGCGTAAAAACAGCATGTATTTATAGCAAATTTAAATACCTCAGTTTTAATTACGGCATGTTGATTAAGATAGTAATTATTTTATTGATTCATCGGTTGATATTAAGTTGCGATTTTAATTACATGCGAGCCAGAAGGCATGTAGTTAACATTTTTTAAAGTTACCAACCCGCATTTTAGTGCCTTTTGGTTCACATAATAATATTTATGTAAAACTGACACATACTGACCGTAATGAAGTAATAAAATATTGAAACCAACTGGCTGAAAGGCATTTTTGGGGAAATAGGTTTTTACATATAGGTAACCAACATGGTACGATGCTTCACATGGACATTTTTATGTTGCCTTAAATATTAATTGACCTCGCAGGTGATTTTTTGCCAAAAAAAAAAGGCAAAATACCACTCACAAAACTAATTACATGATGTGCCCTATCTGTCAAGTATGGTGTGTGTTCAATTAAATCAATTTTTTTTCTGCAACTTACGAAAAACCACATCTACAAGTAAGTATCATAAAGGACGATAAACTAAATATTATGTTGCATATTTTACTGATCACTAGCTACAGTCGTGACCAAAATATAGATACATTTATCCTTAGAGAAATCATTAAGGGTGTCACAAATCCTTCGTTGTGCTGCGATAACCAGAAGTAATATCCTAATTATTTTTGTTTGTTATCTTAACACAATGTGCATTACTTGTGTAAAATGCATTAACAATTATCTAAAGTTAAAGTAAATATGAATAATGCCATTTTATTGTGGCAAAAAGTATTAACTTCATTACAAGTTTTTTCAGGAAACATTAGGATAAAAATATAAGGTGTTCAAATACTTTAAAAAAACTTCTGTCATATTGTTTTGATCCTAATGTTTCTTGAAAAAACTTAACTTCCAATGAAGTTAATACATTTACGCATATAAAATGGCAAAATGGCATTATTATGATTTATCGTTAGATCATTATTAACGCATTTAACACAAGTAATACACATTATGTTAAAATAACAAACAAAAATAATTAGGATTTTACTTCTGGTTATCGCATAATTAGAACATAACCAAGGATGTGATATTTAAAAAAAATGCAATTGGCCAATATCTGCAAAACCGTAATACTTTGTCCTAAGGTAAGTGTTGCTAAATAAGTTCTTAATATCTTACTATATCCCATCCTAAAAGGTTTGCATCAACTTACAAAACACCCATATATATATATATATATATATATATATATATATATATATATATATATATATATATAGGTATAAGTTTAACAAATTCTCGACCGTACCATTGGGGATAATTTTCGGGAATCGGTCTGTATCAAATAAATCTTAGAACACATTAATTTATTCTACAATGCTCTATATTTCGCCATTTATTTATGGCTTCGTCAGGAGCGATAGAGCGATAGAATGAGAGTTTAATATTTAACATTGAGCCACGTTAACATAACAAAAACTTTCAACATAATTACAAAACAATGACTAGACCATGCTCACACTGCCCATCTTAAAGGCGACAAAGTTGTCTTTGTCAAAGACATTTTCAGCTCCAGCACATTCGCTGTGTGCCCACAAGAGGCAACTCTGACATCTTATCCAAATTTCCCCTCTCTGATCATGGGATAATTGAGCTTTATAAAAAATACAGGCTGCGTCGTCATCGGTGGGATTTGAACCCTGTACGCTTAACTCGGAATCAGATTCTTCCTCAAGGTTTAAAACCTCATCTGAGCTTGCATCGCTTTCTGTAGAATTTTCTTCGTTATGAACTATACGTCTTTTAACTCGTTGCCTTTTTTGAATTGGACCTCTTCCACGTCCCTGACCTCTTCCAAAATTTAACCCCTAAAAGGGTGTGAAACTGGGGTTCACACTTTGTATAGAGAACAAATATTAGATGGTCCTATTATCTTGAAACTTCATAGAAGTGCTCTAAAAGAAATAAAGGTTTAAACGCGTGTTTTATAGTTTTTAATAAATCATTCCCTAAGTGTGTGCAATGGGAGTTTAAAGTTTGTAATGGAGTAAAATTGTTATACCTCGAACGAAGTCGCGGGCAAAAGCTAGTTTTTTAATAAAGTAACAGCATTTTCACATTATTCTTTTTCTGTTGTTATATCCCGATTTGTTAAAACGCCTATTACTGAAAGTACCTACAAGCTTTCATTTAGTCACTTTATTGTATAATCAAAAAACTTACACATTTACACAGGATCCATTTACTACATACTGCATTAATTAGTTTTCAAACCACTAATTATGTCCGTACTGAATATCCTTATTAATATATTTAAAGCGAGTACATCGTTTATGATAATAACGGTTGCTAATTAACAATTTACTATTTTTTAAATAAAAAGGAAATGAATGATTAAGTACGACCAGGTGAACCCATAAAGTGTTTAATGCGGGTTTGGAAACATGTTATTATTTATTATTAAATTGTATCTCTTGTGAAATGTTTATATCAGAAGCAATTAGTGGCTAAGACCTTTTAATTCTAGAAAAATTCTTTATACAGGAGAGTGAATAATAAATACGTTACTTCTGAAAAATAACAGACAATTTTAATTTCTAATGATAAAAGCTCCGTCTTCCATCTTCGTGCAACTAGACTGCAACATGCCGATGCGTGAAAAAATGTATATAATTACTAGAACTGGAATAAACATCTCAATTAATCTGCTAAGCCAGAGTCTCGTGTTTTAAAATGGTAATACAGTTACACTGTTTATTCCCGGCTTGTCCACCATGTTTAAATCAGAAGTAGGTTTGAATAAATCATTAAATAATTGGAATGGCGGTCATCAGGGTCGATAATACTTTGGCTTTACTGACCCTCTACATTCCCCACATATACAAAACTTCACTGCAGAAATCAATGCTTTACTTCTAAAAAAAATCCTAATGATGAAAAACTTTCTCTTCGATCTTTGTGCAACTTGCCGATAATTGAAAAAATGCATATAATTACAAGAACTGGAATAAACATCTCAATTATTCTGCTGAGCCAAAGTCTCTTGTTTTAAAATGGTAGTACAGTTACAGTGTTTATTCCCGGATTGTCCAACATGTTTAAATTAGAAGTAGGTTTGAATAAATGATTAAATAATTGGAATGGCGGTCGTCAGGGCCTATAATACTTTGGCTTTACTAACCCTCTACATTCTCCACATATACAAAAGTCAACTGCAGAAATCAATGCTTTACTTCTAAAAAAAATCCTAATGATGAAAAACTTTCTCTTCGATCTTTGTGCAACTTGCCGATAATTGAAAACATGCATATAATTACTAGAACTGGAATAAACATCTCAATTATTCTGCTGAGCCAAAGTTTCTTGTTTTAAAATGGTAGTACAGTTACACTGTTTATTCCCGGCTTGTCCACCATGTTTAAATTAGAAGTAGGTTTGAATAAATCATTAAATAATTGGAATGGCGGTCATCAGGGTCTATAATACTTTGGCTTTACTGACCCTCTACATTCCCCACATATACAAAACTTCACTGCAGAAATCAATGCTTTACTTCTAAAAAAAATAGTAATGATGAAAAACTTTCTCTTCGATCTTTGTGCAACTTGCCGATAATTGAAAAAATGCATATAATTACTAGAACTGGAATAAACATCTCAATTATTCTGCTGAGCCAAAGTCTCTTGTTTTAAAATGGTAGTACAGTTACAGTGTTTATTCCCGGATTGTCCAACATGTTTAAATTAGAAGTAGGTTTGAATAAATGATTAAATAATTGGAATGGCGGTCGCCAGGGTCTATAATACTTTGGCTTTACTGACCCTCTACATTCTCTACATATACAAAAGTCAACTGCAGGAATCAATGCTTTACTCCTAAAAATCCTGATGATCTAAAACTTCCTCGTCGGTCTTCGTGCAACTTAAAATAAATTAATTAATTCCTGAGGATATAAAACATCCTGTCCTATCTTCGTACAGGCTTCATCATGCCGATGCATGAAATAATGTATATAATTACTAGAACTGGAATAAACATCTCAATTATTCTGCTGAGCCAGTCTCTTGTTTTAAAATGGTAGTACAGTTACAGTGTTTATTCCCGGATTGTCCAACATGTTTAAATTAGAAGTAGGTTTGAATAAATGATTAAATAATTGGAATGGCGGTCGCCAGGGTCTATAATATTTTGGCTTTACTGACCCTCTACATTCACCACATATACAAAAGTCCACTGCAGAAATCAATGCTTTACTCCTAAAAATCCTGATGATCTAAAACTTCTTCGTCGATCTTCGTGCAACTTAAAATAAATTAATTAATTCCTAAGGATATAAAACATCCTCTCCTATCTTCGTACAGGCTTCAACATGTCGATGCGTGAAAAAATGTATATAATTACTAGAACTGGAATTAGCTCATTAATCTGCTGATCCAGAGTCCAGAGTCACTTGTTTTAAAATGATAATACAGCTACACTGTTTATTCCTGGTCCTGGGAGTATCAGACATGTTTAAATTAGAAGTAGCTTTAATTGAATGATTACTGGCCCTCTACATTCCCCACATACACATATGCAGGTTCTCTGCAGACCGATTGCCTTTACAAATTTTAACAGTTTTACTGGTTAAATCTACAAATCATCAAATATTAATTTTACTTAGCCTAAGTTTGCTAAGAATATGGAAAGCAGTTTGTGTGCATGTGTCAATGGTGCATGTATCAATAGACTAGTCGTAATTGGAAAATGCTTCCTAATAAATAAATGTACATAAATACATAAAACCCGATTTAAATCAACCTAATCATAAAGTTAACATCATTCATACTCGCCGTTAAAAAAATTTAAATTGTTTTTACCTAGACACTAGCAGGCGCGGCCCGTCCATAAGGTCATTTGGTCAATGACCCATCTAAAATTTTCAGTGATCTACCTAATAATTTATTTTTTAATTTTTTAAAACCAAAAAATAATCTTTTGTTTCAAAGTTCCATACGAAAAGTCACCAAGAAAGAATCAAGCCAAGACATCGTCAAAGGATATCCAAGCTTGCTCCGGGCTGGGTCATATTTTAAATTGATCTTATAGGTTTATATGGACGATATAAATTCATTAAAAGTAAGAGAGAAACAGACATACGCCCTTTAGGAAGTTAAAAAGAGACACAATTGGTCGACGGCCCACCCATAATATCTGGCCACTCCCACTATGAAAATACACTCAAACCGCCCCCTAAAATATACTATTTCAAAACATTTGGTTCGGAAAAAGAAAAACTAATTAGGTACCCAACATGCGAATTGTATTTGCATCGTATTAATAATATTAATTAGTAGTGGTTAAACATAAAATAAATACGATTTCTGTCAGGCCAGCGCTAGGCATCTTATTTAACGATATCGGACCGATTTTCTTATATAACGAGCGTAGTGCAGCGTTATAACCGCAGCGAGTTAATCTCACGGTCGCGGTTTCGAATCCGTGCTGGGGCAAGAACTTTTTTTTTAATTTTTTGTTATTTGAAAAATTAGATCGGCTCCAAAAGGTGTATTGGCAACAAGTTGTTCCTCGATAAAATATTTTTAAAATTGTTAGATTGTTGGCAATCTCATATTTACTACAGCTTACAGCCTGCACGTGCGTAGACAAATATCGTATTACTGTGTCTAGTCGCCAGCATTGTATTTATTAAAGAAAACGGAGTTTCGGCAGCGTTCCTAATTTTATTTTACAAATAATCATGCTTTTATCTCAGAATTTTGTTCTGTTTATATTCTGGGATTTTAGTACAAGGCGCGACATCTATTGAAGAGACGCTAAACTTATCACAACGGAACCCGCTAAAATCTACTATTTTAGAGTATTAAAACACATAGAAAAAAAGCCATAAACAAACAAGTGATGTGTTATTGTTCGCTTAAACAATAAAAAGCCATGGGTCTTTATAAACTGCTTTTATTTCCGAAATATATCTACAAATTTTTGTAGACGCCGAGCTGTGTTTTCATCGTTACTGTGTACATTGCTGGTTGCTAAGCAGCACTAGTAATTAAACAGAGGGCGCTACTTATTTCCAAGGGTGCATCAATTAAGCCGGGTACACACTAATACTAGGCAAATTAGCATCTAATAAAACTAATATCTAATACATCTTTCCCCTTTTAGATTACAAATTCAATCTTTTTACGGGTTTAATCTGGCGACCTGATTTGGATGTAATAACTTTATTATTGAGCACAGATTCTTCACTGGATTTAAAACTAGAGTTTCTGGTTTTTTCCGAATAACCAACACTTTGATTACGAGGTGGGCTATCAGTAGACTTTCGAGTCTCTACCGGTTTTGACAAGTTAACATCAATAAAATCATCTTTAACACAAAACTCATTTTTAGACTGTCTTAAATCTACACGATTTCATCTGACACTTTCACCATTAAGTTCAAATCGAACACCACAAGCCCATCTATAGAATATTGCTGCTTGCAATCCTGACATAGTTAGGTATTTTCTTATAGTGGAAGCTGAATTAGAACAATGTCAAGTTGATGGTGATACATTTATCTGTTGGATTTGAGGTACTATTTTGTTGAAATCAGCAGTTGAACAACATTTTGATGCAAAGAAATTTGGAGGCGTGAATGCTCTGTTATGTTGTCTTGAGGTTGTTATTACTGTGATATCAGCCGTCAATGTTATAATGTTTTTAACTGTCCTATAAGGTTGTCCTTTTATTGTTTTGAGTATACCCTCAATGTTGGGAATATGCCCTAGCAAAAGTTTAGTTGCATTGAGGAATTTATTTTTGTATGCAACTGGTGATGTTAGGTAACATAGCATGTTAGTCATGGGTCCAAGACTCTGAACCATTGACGATCTTCTTTCGGGTGGGAATCTTATGCCTTCTAGAAGGATATGGTGGACCCTAGATAAACCAAACTTTGATACAGGATAAGATGTGGATGTATTGTTTTCCTTTTTAATAGGGAATTCAGCATGTCCAAGTCTGAGTTCCTTCATTCGAAGTCCAAAACCTGTAAGAAAATTTAGATAAGGACCAGCTATCCCAAACCAATCTTTTCCTGGGATTGGATCGTCAGGGAGTGGCAAAGGCACAAATGTAGTAGCTGTTGAAGTCCCTGACTCTGTGGTGTCCATAGATTGAGGGGTGGTTCCAGATGGACCAGGAGTAGAGGTTGTTGGTTTCTCAACTTGAAATGTAAGGCCACAGATTGAAGCGCTGTCCTTCAATAATAATATTACGTGCCCAATATTACACATAAATGTTTTTCCTTTGTGGGTAATAACAGGTACTCCAGAGAAAGCCTTAGTGTGCAGGTTTGACCTAATATTTGATCCTTGTTGTCTGCAAATGTTGTAAGCAGTGTGTAATATGTTCATGACTTGGATGGCAACTGATACATTGTAGTAAGAAATAGTAGGTGGAATAAATGCAGAGAATAATGCATTAAAGGATAATGCAAAAAATTGAAGTACCTTTTCTTTGACTTCGGGTTTTTGTTCATATCGTGCTCTTCTTGCTGATGGGACTTCCAATCCATCATCAGGGTCTATTACTCTTTTCTTTCCTTGGTTTGACATGATTCAATTTCTTTTCAATTTCAATTTGATTGGTATTGTACAGTCTACAGAGGAAGATTGAGAGCCTGTTCTTGCTCATAAATCTCTCCAACTGGTTTTATCTTAAAACTATCACTTCCATAAGCTACTAGCGTAACATTAGATTTTTCCATTTTATTTTCATAATCACCAATCTGCTTTGTGATTGCACTCACATAAAACTCATCATCGGGACTTTCTTCTTCTTCTTCTTCTAGGCCTAGCTCATGCACATTTCTCTGCCTGACATCTCTGTACGCACTAGATTTAGCAATAAAATTATTCAATTGTCCATTTTTGCACACTGTTGCGAAATGGTGTAGTCTACTACATTTCTTGCACTTTTGACCATAGGCCGGACACTTTCCTTTTGCATGTTTCAAACCACAATACATGCACACTTGCTTATTAGCCGACAATTTTCCATCTAATTTCCTGCTCAACTGCCCTTTATTTCTAACTGCATTTACAGAAACTTCTCCCTCATGCTGTAGGACCTTAGACTGTGATTTACTCACTTCTATAGTTCTGCAGAATGAAACTGCTTTGTTTAAAGTCAAATTAGACTCTCTAAGAAGCCTTTCTCGTAGTTCCTTGTTTGCTGCTCCTATCACAATTCTGTCACGAATCATGTCTTCAGGATCCTTGTAACCTGTGGTTTTTATTCCTTTACGCAATTCTGTCAGAAATGAATCAAAGGTTTGGCCTTCTTTCTGGACAATGCTATTAAACAGATACCTCTCAAAAATGACGTTTTTCTTAGGTGCACAATATCCTTCAAACTCCTCTAAGACCGTATTTAGCTCCTTTTTCTTGTCATCATCAAAGCTGTTAAATAAATCCATACCATCATCTCCTACTAGGTTAAGAAAAACAGCTATCTGCTTATCCTCAGATTTCTTGTCTAATTCAGTTGCCAATAAAAAATTCTCAAATTTTTGCTTGAAAAGCCGCCAGTTTTCTGCAATATTACCTTCCAAACTCAGCTGTTCGGGGGGCTTAAACAATGATAACAAATCCGCCATGTTGATTGCCTTCTACACGGACTCCACCACAGCGTAGTTTACACCAAAAACTCCGATTTTTCGCGAGAATCGAGGACTACACGCGGAAACTTTATTAATCCAGCCAACCTGACACCATGTGTTATTGTTCGCTTAAACAATAAAAAGCCATGGGTCTTTATAAACTGCTTTTATTTCCGAAATATATCTACAAATTTTTGTAGACGCCGAGCTGTGTTTTCATCGTTACTGTGTACATTGCTGGTTGCTAAGCAGCACTAGTAACTAAACAGAGGGCGCTACTTATTTCCAAGGGTGCATCAATTAAGCCGGGTACACACTAATACTAGGCAAATTAGCATCTAATAAAACTAATATCTAATACAAGTGATACTAAAAGTCATAAACATCAAGAGTAGTAATGTTCAATATTCTGCAGTACCTACCTATTGTATGATTTTTGCAGTGTTTATTTGTAGGTAAATAATTTCTTGGCACATTATTAAAAAACCTTTCTTAATTAAAAAAGTGTATTTTGCTTGTTGCGTTGATATCACTTGTGGGCCACAAAATTTTGATCCACCTGTAAAAAAACTCACGGGCCGCGCCTGGACACTAGTAAAGCTGAATTTTGCTTAATCCCATAATATACAGGGTATCCCATAACTAATGGGTCACAGAGCAACTGGAGATAGTATTGTTTTTCGAAATGATACTCATTATGGAGATACAGGATGTTGAAAGTAAACGTTTATTTTGGAAAACAAGGCATAATTTGAAAACGGTTCAATGTATCGAATGCAAAGTTAGCATTATTATATTTTCATGGGCGAGAAATAAAAATTTGTGAACATTTAAGTTTCACAATAGAGGGACTAGTTACATACACCGGGTTTAATAAACCAATGATTTTTTGTCTTACCTGTAATATCAGGTCAGTTTTAATCGAAGTTTATCAAAGAAGGGATATTTTTAAGCTAAAAAGGTATACTAGCACGATCTTGGTATCTCTAACCGTTTCCGAGATATTTCCGTTTAAAGTAATTAAATTCATATTTTAATTAACACAGTGCAATAAATAAGAAACTGCAGTTAAAACAAGCTAGTTCACTTTAGTAAATGTTGAAGGTGGCCACCGTTTACCTCAACGCATTTTAACCGAATTGTTTTTAATTTATGGTATTATCTTAATTAAAATATCAATTTAATTACTTACTACTTACTTTTTTATGCATTGTGATGTTTAAACGCAAATGTCTCGAAAACGGTTAGAGATATCAAGATCGAGCAAGTATACCTTTTTAGCTTAAAATATCTCTTCTTTGAGAAACTTCAATTGAAACATACCTAATGAAGCAAAAAAATCATTGGTTTATTAAACCCTGTGTATGTAACTAGTGCCCTTTATTGTGAAACTTTAAAATGTGCATAAATTTTTAATTTTCGCTCATAAAAAGATAATAATGCCAATTTTGAATTCGATAAATTAAACCGTTTTTAAATTATGGCTTATTTTCCAAAATATACTTTTACTTTCAACACCCTGTATCTCTATAACGAGTATCATTTCGAAAAAACTTATATGACTTAATCGACTTAGCTTAATGACTAGTATCTCCAGTTGCTCTATGGCCCATTAGTTAAGGGACACCCTATATAATGAGCTTATCGTTAAATTCTAAATTATGAAAAGGTGCGCGAAATTACAAACACTTTTCAGTTATATATTTTTTTTTAAACAATTTATAGACAGGGCCGATTTAATCACCCTTCTACTTGTATCATACCTTGCTGCACCTGTGTAAAGTAACCAAAATTCTGCCGATGAAAAATAATGTAGGTTGTTGTAATATTTCATTTTAATGGCGCACTTTACAAACACTAGTTGCATACAATGTTAACATGTAGAGGAAAACAAACTGCGTACATAATTTAAAATAGTAAAATTAAATAACAAGAGAAGATAATCTTTCAACAATCATAGATAAAAGTTGAGTTTTGATTGGATTTGATTTTGAATGAAATGTGTTTTTTTATAATTGCAAGAGTTTGTTTTCATATTTTCGCGAAAAAGCCCGACTCCGCAGGAGGAGGGCATTTTCGTAAAATATGAAAACAAACGATTGCAATTTGTAAAAAAAACACATTGAATAAAAAAATTATCTGGTTATTTTGATGCACGAGTGTAATTTATTTGAATATTTCCCAAATTAATTAAGAACTCGAATCAAGTAAATTTAAATATTTTATTTAACAGAAAATACTAACAATAAAATTAAAATGCTTAAAAATTACAGAATTGCAATGAACAGTACAATTATTGTAATTAACAATATTTTGCTTTGAATTCGTAGACATGGTGGTTGATGGAGTCAACGAGCGAGAGCTTATTTCGGCGGGGGACTCTATTGAGCTTGACGGTTGGTCATTGTCCCGCATTTTTTCAATCAAAAGCATATGGTGGTTCTCATCCATCTGAATGTAAGGCGTCAGTGACTTGATATTTGAGTGTCCACTTAGTTTAATTAACTGTTGTTCTCCAACACCTTTTTTGGCAAGTTTTGATACGGCGGTTGCTCGTAAGCTATGATTCGTCAGTTTGATATTTTTATTGGTGAGGCCGGACTTTTCCGCTTGTGTAGAGGTCCATTTATTCATCAAATTTCGTCCAACCGGTATGCTTTTGTACCATTTTCCTGATTGCCAGAAAGGATTCACGGTGAGAAAAAGTCGCTCGCATTTTATTGCTTGTCTTTTCTGCATGAATTTCTTATATAGTCGGATAGGGCAGATATTCGGGTTTACTTTATTCCTGACCAACCATTTCGAGGATGCGCAGGGCTTATCTCCTCCTTGAGTAGTCTTGGTAAAAAGCGGATTGTACTCTATTCGTCCCGTCTTCTGACCCGCGTGATCCAGTTCTTCTTTAAGATAGTTTGTTAAACACCTTGGGCCTTCTCCTCCACGCCAGACCAGCTCGTAGGATAAAACAAAAAACATCTTTTTTTGCAAACCGTCGGGGGTTTCCTCGTCGCATGTCTCTATTATTTTGATGAATTCGTCGTGCTTTAGAAAAACTGAGCTTTGTTTTCTTTTTTCCGGCTCCTGCTGTAATTGTTTCCGCTTAGCATTTTTGGCATCACGGGATGATTTGAACTGAATGTCACTGAATGGGTTGAAAATAATATTGTAATCTCTGTGATACTTATTCATCAACAATTTAGCGGTAACATTCCATATAGTTTTGACAGTATAATCTTTATAGTCCTCACCATTTTGCTTTTTCATATTAAACGCCCAGTCCTTCAAGATATCTGCCAGTTTTGAAACATTAGTGTTTTCATCAAGAACGTGCCCCCTTTCCTTGCAAAAACACATGAACTGCCGCCAAATATAGTCGTGATTTGATGCAGTATTCTTTGGAATGGCTTCTGTTATTTTCTGCTCTATTTCGAGGATAGATTCTTCGCCAAAACGAGACATTTTTGTAGTAAAATTACGTCTACGGAAAAGTTCAATAGCGTTGTTTACAAAAAAACAAAAAAAGTTACGTTGCCACGGGTTATCCCAATTCAAAGAGATAGTTATTAACAATTCTTGACAAAATGAAAGGAAAACATTCGTTGACATTGACTTTTTTGTCTGCTGTCACTCAATAAGATGACGTTAATTGTCAGAATATTACATTTTTTGACGTTTGTTAACAATAAAATCCCGTTTCGTCAACAATATAAACTTGCGATGCAATTTTCGATTTCTGGCAGTGCTGTTTTCGCTGTAATTTTGCGAAAATTGCATTTCTCTTATAGGAACTTTAACATATGAGGGAAATATTCAGCCAAACATACCCCGATACCTAAGCAATTCCTGCATATCCCTCAATTTAGGATATTTAGTATTGAAAATATCGTGGAAGGTTACTTTTTTACAGATCAGTGCATACTGACAACATGTTATTGAAAGGTGATTTATATTTTTTATTGAATGTGATTGACTGGTGGCAACTAAAAAATTTAAATGTATTGCTGGTCAACAATGGATCGATGCTGTTATGATCAATTTCTTGATCTCGATGATCAGTTTTTGGAATACAAGAATCATTTTAAATGTTGCAAAATTAAATAATGTGGCTAAAGTTTTAAAATGACACAGTCTAGCTTTCTTTACCTTAAAATTCCTAAAACTTTCTTTCTGGCTTCAGTTTTAGAACATAAATATGTACTCATGTCATGGTCTTTTTATAGCAGATGTCCAACAGTTAATTGGTCGTAATGCAAACAAATAGTCTTATAATATGCATTTAAATATCATAAGGTAATTAAGTAGCTACAATAGAGCGTATTATTTGCTTGCTGCTAACTATCATTATTCATCTCCTTTTGTGCTGAAGACATAAATCAATGTTCAAATTTAGTAATGTTAACAAAATGGACTCTAACACTTCCTTTGTATTAAATATATTTCATTAATCACGGAGTTATTGTGATTAATAGAAATTGGCCTTTGACTGCTTGAATTGTAAAGTGTAAAATACAAGAAGTTGCATTAGGTATGCCCATAAATCTTATAATTAGCTTAAGTTATATAAAGTATTCTGTATTTACATATTGTGATTTACTTCTTTATTTAATAAATTTTAATGACAAATTATTACAAAAATTAAAGTGATAGTTTTATTAAAAATGGATTCACAGATATTCCGTAACATTTTGGAACCGAAACGCTACGGAAAACAGAAAAACCACAAATGGAAAAAGCTGGAGAGAATTAATGGGGTGAAGTGAGTGAGTATACAATTTCCGAGAAGTCTACTGTCCTAAAATTATTAATGATAATACAGATTTTTTCAGGTCTGAATTTTTAGATAATTATTTAGGAAATGCTGTGCTGTTTTATTGAGAGAAACAATTTAAAATTTTGAAAATGCTACAGATAGGTGTATCCACTTGATCCTAGGCGTTAGAGGGGTTTTGTTATTCCATTTTAGTTAGAGATGGGTGACTTAAACCTTTGGTGCAAATCGATTTGCAGGTCAACATCATGAGTGCAAGATGAACAAGCTTCAAGTCCGGTCGAATGTGGTGCTAGTCGACTTTCTCACGACTTTTGTCGTGTCGGTCATTTCGCATGTTCTTCGAATAAATTAAGAAAAATAAAACGAAAAAAGAGACCAAAGATGTCATAACAATCAAGGAAAGCTGAACTATTTTTCTCTTTCGTACGTACACGAAATTGGATATGGGATACTGTGGTTGGAAAGCAACTTGGCGCGTACGAACAAAAGTATATACACGTACAGTTTGCTTAGGTTCGACCTGACGTAGTGCAAGTCGAATAAATCGACTCAGGGTATGTCGACTTGTTAGTGGACGTCCCCCATCTCTAATTTTAGTGGTGCTAAAACAAACTGTTGGTTATCAGCACCTGTTTGCTCGGAATATTTTAATAAGCAGTTGGTTACCTGTATATTTGATGGTGAATGGTACGGCTAATAATAAGTGACAATTAAATTATTACATGCTTTATATACCCACTAATGTGTATACCTTCATTTGAAGCTAGTTTAAGTTATATAAATAATTGTCGGTTTTTAACAATTCATAACAGAGAGGAATTCCTGAGATTATATTTAACATTGATAGTAACTTTGCTACCATTTTAGCATATAAATTAATTTTTCTATAATTAAAACTACATATTTAATAATATCAACAAACGTGTTTAAATCTACTCTTAATTTTTATGCTTAAAACATGACATTTATTGTTTCTATACTGATTTCAAAAATTTATAATTTATTGCCTTTCAATTTAGCCGTTTCTTAAAAATTTAAGTTTTAAATTTAAAAAATTATCTGTTAAAAATATCTGGATAGCCATGAATAAACAAATGCCTCACATGCAAGCGCGATGTTTTGGTTTTAATTAAAAGTCATTTCGAAGTTCTAAAATGAGTTATCCTGAAGAAGAGAAATACAAAATAATAACATTATTGCTACAGGCATTTGTTTAGTCATGGCCATCAAGATCTTTTTTTATCAATTTTTAAATTCAAAACTTAAAGATTTCAGAAACGGCTAATTTGAACATCAATAAATTAATAATAATTATTTTTAAATCAGGGAAAAAGATCTTATTTACTGAGAAGTAATATACAGGGTATTACATTTAAAAAAATGTAAGTTGAGTTAATTTTTCTAGTTATCTTTAAGATATTTTAAAATTTCCAAAAGATAATAGATGAAAAATTCTACAAGTTTTGTATTTAAAGTTTTCTTCTGTTTCCGATAGTTAAGGCTGTAGGCGGGTGTCAAAATATAATGAAAAACCCGCTACATATCTATTAAGCTTAGTAACCGCAAAAAATAATTTCATTTGTCTTGTATCAACTGTGCATTATTTTCCGAATAAACGTATGTGTTAAAAAAATCACACAGCTTGATTCTTTTGGCCTAGCAGTGCGAGTGAAAATAAGTAGGCTATGGAATAGCGAAATCTGACAAATTGCTTGTGATTGGTTCACAGGTGGATGACGCTTATTTCGTTTGTTATTATTTATCAAGATAAATGTCATTAAAAATAAATGTTTTTAAAAATATTTTGGAAAGTATTTTTAAAGTGTTTAAATATTAAAAAGGTATGAATACGGATAGCAGCGTCGGAGATTTTATGGAATGTAGTACACCGAATGTCGCAAGCAGATGCAGCAAAAAGTAAATCCTTTGATTTGGCAAAAAATCCTTGAATTTGTTATCGAATAGGAACTAAACTAAAATATTTCGAAATTATTAAACCAAGTAAAAAATACTTTATTCATACCCTTTATTAATTACATATATTAAAACTATCTTTTCCTGTTATGCTCTTAGAGCCGGCCTTGTTTACAGTTCTTGCAAATTTACCGGGTTTTATTACAGCTGTAGGTATCGATAATAGTTTATTGCAGGCAATAGGTCAACGAAA
Organism: Philopedon plagiatum; assembly: GCA_963971165.1. Classification (NCBI taxonomy): domain Eukaryota; kingdom Metazoa; phylum Arthropoda; class Insecta; order Coleoptera; family Curculionidae; genus Philopedon; species Philopedon plagiatum. The sequence continues at coordinate 117,180,243 of OZ020189.1, forward strand.
GAGCTTGAAACGAGTTTTAAGTAAAACCCGGGCATACCTGAGCACAAAACTACCACGATAATACAGATTTAGAGTTGTTATTGTTGCCACTTTAGCGATTTTAAGGAAAGACCAAATTGGATAATTTTCACTTACTAAATACATTCTTGAATATAAAACTACATACAAAAAAAGTCAAAACAAAAAAAAAGCTAAATTATGACTGGTGTCTATATCATGGATATGTGGTATATTTTTAACTGTTCGAATTGTCTCTTTAGCGTTATGAGCTTCTCAAAGCATTGGTAATTAAGTAATTTTGTTATTGAAATTTCATGTTCGGATTGGCCTTAACCTATTAAGTAGCGGGCTCATTACTGTACACTGTGAAATAATGATAACGGTTACTTATCAGAAAATGCGTAACGATATTATCGAGTAGTCGTATATAAATATTTTTGTTTAATCAGTTCTTGTCTAAAATTGCTTTCTTAAAGTGTTTTATTACCTCAGGGTTGTATTACTGAGCAACTCAAATAATATAGTCTTATATTTCTTTACAATTTTTCCAAATGGAACTATAACTTGGAACACGCAATCATAAATAATACAAGAAGTTAACTATCAGATACGCAGCCGTAATAACCTCTTTATTACATTTAGTGGTGTCAGACGAATAAATTTAATAAGGCAAAATAATAGCAAGATGGAAAGCTAATTACAGGTAGTACCACTACTGGTTAACGCCAGGAGCGTGAGTGGGCACATTTCTTTCAGATATATTATAGCTCATCTTAATCGAATACAGTCAACGATACCACTGATGGCATCGATAACAATTAATTGGCTGCCGATTACCCAGCGTTATTGAGATTGGAGTGATTGCCGGTTTCCAAGCTATTATACTTTTATTCGATGAGCATTAACAGTCTTATTTAGTCAATGATATTGCTGTTTTTGTCGATCAGTACTTTGTTCTGAAACGCAGTAGGGGTCTCTTTATTTTGATCAAGTAGTAAACTGTGCGGCATGCTGGACTACCATAAAGCAATATTATCTTATTTAAGTTAGTTACCAGTTATCCCGTCGAGAATAAAAAATGTTACATGACTAACATATTTAATAATAGCATTTAACAAATGCAATTATTACTGCTTGGATTTTCCTTATTACAGTTTAATTAACTAACATGTTTTTCATCCGAAGGCTTGATTCCTAATAGTATTATAAGTAATCTTATTTACTTGGGTAATTTTTTCTATAAAACCTTTTATGGGAATTCAAATTTTAAGTTATAATCCAAGAGACATATTTGTGGCATAGCGGACAAAAAAAATTATGTTGTGCTCTTAGATTAAAGTATGGGACATTAAAGAACTAACGGAGAACGCTGGGTCGGGTAGACAGTAAGCTTTCATCCTTGTTGGAGACCATCGGACTGATGTAACCCAGGCAGCTCCCTCAGTAGCAGTGTCACATAGTCAATACTTTTTCTAGAATAGAAACGGTATAAAATATGCGCCAACGCCATCTGTAGGAACTACTGTAATGCAAGAATAGATCTCACTAAAGTAAGCTGCTACTGTTGGATAGGCAGCACATAATACAACAACATGACAGCAACAGCAAGAGACCCGGTACCGGAACTGAATATTTGCGCTTCGCTCTATATCTCCACTATTTTGGTTGTACTCACCTGGGCTCGCACCACACGATCCAACCGGAAGCTAGGCTGATCCGTCTAAAAGCCAAAATATCGATATAAAGGAAATGTTTTAGTGTCTGTAGTGGGTTCACAGTAGCAGCTTACTTTAGTGAGATCTGCTCTTGAATTACAGTATAGTTCTTACAGATGGCGTTGATTCATAATTTGTAATTGTTGTGTTCTAGAAAAAGTATTGACTATGCGACATCAACATTGATGTCTGATGGGCTATATCAGTCTAATGATCCCCAACAAAGGTGAAAGCTTACTGTGTACCGGGCCCGGGGTTTTTCATTAGTTCTTGGACCCCGTACTTTAATGCAATGGCAGAACACACAGTCTTTGTGGCCGGTATGCCACAAGCATGTTCCTTTGCTTACATATATTACGGATACTAAAATCTTTTCTTTGTAGGTTATAATATTACTGGCAACAAGCTACATACATAAACTATACAAAATAGAAATTCCTACTACCCAACCCAACCCAACCTGGAAAAAAAAATAAACACCTTTAGGTATTCTATTTATTACTTTTTCTAAACAAATTTTACATCATTTTGTCGACAGTTTTTAAATTTGAAGAGAGAAAAATGTGTTAGTAGAAAGTTATAGGCATTTGAATTTTTTGTAATTATATTGTAGGTTTAAAAAATTCAAAAGACTATAACCTCCTACTAACATTTTATTCTCTTAAAATTTAAAAATTCTTTATTCAATGATGTAAACTTTGTTTAGCAAAAATAATAAATAAAATACCCAAATGTGTTAATTTTTTTCCCAGGGGGCTCACCGAAAATTCAATTTTTCTCGCAAATTACAAAATGCTTTTTTCCTTACCAAAACATTCCCAGTGGGCTTACTATTAAAACCCCCTAAATTTGATACAGGTACTGTAAGTAGGAACAGAGATATATAACTTTGAAATTTCACCAGCCGCCACTGTGTTTCACCATTGTTTAGTGATTCCTGTAATAATTGTGATTATTTTGTGTTTCACAATATGAATAGTCGTCATTAATTAACTGAAGGCGAAGCAAATTAAGGCATTGGCTTGCTACTTGGAGGTGCGCGACAGATTGTCCCCTGTGTAGCTAATCGGTTTAATGTGTCTCAAAGTGTGATTTCCCGTCTGAACAACCGATTTAATGAAGAGCCTCAACTGTCAAGGAGAGGCCAAGAGAAGGCAGGTCAAGGTCAACGAATGCCAGGGAAGACGGATTAATAGTCAGAGAAGCTAGGATGGAGCCTTCAAGAAACTGCACGTTTTTGAGTCAGTACCTTTTCGCTGCCAGGAGAGTTCGTACAACCCCGCGAACTATCTTAAATTGTTTAAGTGAGGCAGGTCTACATTGCTTGCCTATAAGGCGTCCTCCTTTGACTGAAGGACACAGAGCTCAACGTTTGATTTGGTGCAATGAATGGGTAAACTGGTGTGATGAGTGGGATACCTTGATATTTACAGATGAGAGCCGCTTTTGTATTCGTGATAACAGAAGTACTCTGATATTGCAATAAGTTACCTTGTTGTCACTGACATTGTCACCACCAAGAGTGCCAGACAAGAGAACAATATCTGATTTACTAACAAAAATTGGATCCAACAAGGAAGAACTACACTTTGATATTCGTGTTGGTTCATGTATAACCTGTGAAAAGCCAAAAGTATCCATCAATTCAAGTATTGGGTTTGAGGCATTCACACTTAGGAATTCTATATCTATTCAGATCTCCCAAAACAGCAATATAATCACAAGATGGTAGTACTTCAGAAAAAAAATCATCGAGTGGTTGGGCGCAGTTAACATTATTTTTTGTGCGATAAATCACACCAATAAATGACATTTTACTAATTTTAACTTTTACCCAAAGATTCTCAAATCCATCAATTTGTTGTGGCATAAACAATCTTTCAATATGATATATGTTTTTGATGTAAATTGCTACACCCCCACCCCTCACCTGAGGACGATCACATCGAAGAAAATTATATCCAGGAATAAGAAATGGATTAGACGCAACATGCTCATGTAACCATGTCTCTGTTACTGCCATGACATCAAAATCGCCAACCTGCACTATACTAATAAATTCCTGAAAACCTATAAACATTGATCTAAGATTAAGATGCGCTAACTTAAATACGCAATTTTTAGTACTATCAGTCATTTTTACTTTGTCTTAGTGTCTAGAAAAATAATCAATTTTTTGATCTTGCAACTTTAATACCTTTAACATTGAATGGGAATTTTTGTCAAGAAGTTTTAACAGTAATTTTTGAGTTTGTGATAATTTTAGACAATTTACACATTTCAGAGCTTGTGATTTACAGTCTTTGTGGGAATACTGGTGATGTTCAGAGCATCTAGAACACACTTTATTTGATTTACAATCCTTGGCATAGTGTCCAAAATAAAAACAATTGTAGCGTTGGAGAATGCCAACATGATTAAAAATAGAACATATGGACCATCCTAACCTTACTTTTCTTTGGTTCAGTAGAAACTTATGTGTCCTGGGATCCGTTTCCAAAATTAAACCTATATTTTTGTAGCTGTTTGTAAATTTTTTGAGTATCTTCTTATGAAAATCTTCCTTAACTTCTACTTCGTTTGATTTGATAATCTCATCAATAACGGACTGGTCATCATCTTCCGTACTGATATCTTCACTATTTATATTCACAATCTTCAACTTTGGCTTCTTTCGATTTGGCAATTCAACATTATATTTTCACCTAAATTATGTTTTAGTTTGTCCTGCAGCTGAATTATCTGGTCTTTACTTTCACAGTCAATAACTACAGCTCCGTCATGAGCTTGACGGAACTTGGATATATTTAGCCCAGACGGATCAATATTTCTTCGAATGCCCTTTTTGGTTATTTGGCTTCCCTGTTGTTTTTTAGGCCTAATAATAACTACCGAGTTTGTTTTCTTCTATTTTATGACATCAGAATAGAGTCCTTTTTGTAACAGATTTTCACTGTAGTTTACCTTGAGTAGATTTCCAGCTTTGGTATCCTTTATATCCATTTTAATTTCTTCAAGCATCTTTAACATAAGGGGCAATTTTTTAACAAATATCGTGCAGTTTTTACAGACAAATAGTAAGGTTCTCTTCTGCAAGGGCATACATTTAACTTCCGATGGTGTTAACTCAACACAGGATTTATGGATGTATTTTTGGCACACATCACATTGGCACATACTATCATTTGCATTTATAGCTATATCACATTTTAAACAGAGAGTTTCTTGTTGTTTTTTTTCAGAAGCATTTACGTAGGAATTCATCTTAACCTCACTTATTAACAATCCCCATTTTACACCATATAAACAAAACTATTTTTTCGTAACAACAAAGAGTATTTTCTTATCATAAATTGCACTTGAAAAATATATATTTTTGCACTTTAATCACAATAAAATTACTGATGAAAATTCTGTCATGTACCTGACAAACATAACCTTAATCAGATGATAATTGTGTTACTAAAAGTAGGTTCGGATTGACCTGAACTTGTTACGTAATGGACTCATTACTGTGCACAGTAAAATAATGAATGTGGTTACCAAAAATGCCTCAATAGTCAATAATATATTATGTAGTTTTAGATCAACACATTGGTATTAAAATGCCAACTTATATGCTGTTGCACATATACAACATATTTTTAGAACTCCACAATGTTATTTTACTCACGCAACATGCTTCTAAGAAACATTTCTTGCGCCTAGTATTGATTACATACATGCACTTGCGAACATTTTTGTAAAATAAGTCAAATTAAATTTCCAGGTAAATAATTTTCTTCCGACAAAGGATTGTTAAAATTCCTGCTTTATAATTAAAATAGATTAAGTAATTATGATACTAATAATTGGCGTTGTGATTCCGATAATTGCATTAACAAGGTATTCTACCGATCTTGATTGCTAAAGGTAGCTTTTAAAATTGCGGCTTAAGTTTACTGGGAAAAATAAATGAGAAAACAATTTGGAGTTAAAAATCATTTCGATGTACCCGATGTTTTATAAAGACGTTCGATTATTCTGACATCGATCGTTAAACTGGGTGAGAAAACTTAGTTGCCACCTGAATTTGGTGTTGCCATGGACCGAATTTGATGTCGTTTATTGGTTACTTATTATCTTTTTACTATTTAAAAAATATAAACCTGCTGTTCCTCTCTCTTACATTTATAATAAAATAAAATTTATTTATCTACTGAAGGTTGATTGCTGAATATTTTAACTCTATTGGTCAGTTACAGCTTCTAGAGGCTTATAATCAGAATATGACTCTGCTTCCTACTACTATAGTGAATTTACCGCAAACTATAGTGATACTGAAAATCTCAGAAAATAACGTCATATCCGTTAAAAATTCTTTAAAAAATAAATTTTCTTTTGGCCTCGATAATATTAACACTCGAATATTAAAAACAATTTGAGAGAGCGTTACACTGCCTCTGACTTACTTAATTAATAAATTAATTGCTCAAGGCTAAAATCTTAAAACAAGTTTCTGTAACACCAATATATATTTATTTACTCAATACACGGGCGAACCCATTACAAAATTTAAAATTTTTTATAAGTTACAATATGCACTTAATACTAAATAAAATCTATTGTCAATTATTAGACATTTAAAAAGTCAAACAGATGTCAAACACACATTAAATAAAATTAAAGGTAAAGTAGGAATGATAAATTATCAGATGGCGGCTAAAAATAAAAAAATAAAAAAATTTATCGTAATAAACTATTTCGAATCTGACTGAGGGATGAGCCGAAGATGTCCATTTGAATCTCATTTGCGAGAGTCATCACACGATTCACGGAACTGAACTGTCCGTAAAGCGTGCGATGACTCCCCAAAGAAAATACAGGAACAACTCTAAAGCTTCTGGCAGGAACATTCAAATTCACCAACATCAGAAGCTCTTCACATTGAATCGCACCATGCAACAGCTTACAAATAAACATTTTATCAGAAATTCTTCGTCTTTCATTCAGTGCTTTGATATTTAGCATTCTCATAAGCATATTATAATCAATTTCATCACTAGGTATAGACAGCTTAAATCCCATATAACGTAAAAATTTTTTCTGTATGCGCTCTAGAGAATTGATATGATTTGAAAAATAGGGAGACCAGACACACGTGTTACTTTCTAAATTACTGCGCACCAGAGATATATAAAGAGTTTTTATCATAAATATATTGGAGAAATCGCTTGTGTGACGTTTGACAAATCCAAGCATCTTGAAAGCTCTGTTACAGCACGACTCAACATGGGCAACAAATGCAAGCTTACAATCGAAAATCACCCCCAAATCCCTGATATGATCAGCATTATCAATCATTTCATCACCCATAAAGTATTCATTCAATTGTGGATTACGTCCTCTGGAGAATTGTATATATTTGCATTTCTTTATGTTTAGTGTCATGTCGTTAACACTGCACCACTCCCGGAATCTAAGTAGGTCATCACGCACCCCTTCATGTGAATCTTCAGACTGTAATATCTTAAAAATTTTCAAGTCATCTGCATAAAGCAGAAACTGACAATGTTGGAAACAAGAAGATATGTCATTTATAAAAAGATTGAATAAGAGGGGAGCAAGATGACCCCCCTGAGGCACCCCAGAAGTGACATTGATTGTGTGAGAGAGAAAATATTTAACTTTAACAAGTTGCTGCCTACATGACAGGTAAGACTGCAGCCAAGAGAGCACTGGGCCATCCACTCCATAGTTAAAGAGTTTGTCAATCAACAGTGAGTGATCAACCCTATCGAACGCCTTGGAGAAGTCAGTATACAATGAGTCAACTGAAAAACCCTCCTCCAAGGCCCTCGATATGGCTGTATTATAAACCAAAAGATTTGTAGTGACTGACTTACCACTAATAAAGTCATGCTGTTGTGGAATGATAACATTTTTAAATTTAAATGTAAGAAAATCATTAACTAGAGACTCAAAGACTTTCGGAATTTGAGATATTATTGATATGGGACGGTAGTTTTCTACATCATCTCTGTTACCCTGATTTTTATAAATAGGTGATACGTAGGAGATTTTCCAGAGCTCAGGAAACATACCAGTGGATAACGACTTATTGAACATAAGCCACAGCGGTCTTGACAGGGAGAAGGAGCAGTTTTTTAAAAAATAGGGGGGAATCCCATCAGGACCCGGTCCCTTGGATACATCTATGTGAGTTAGTTTGTGATATATATCAGCAATACCAACAGTCAAAAATCTAACGTCAACAATATCCCTAAATGGAAAATTATTATTATGTTTAGGATGTACATCAGACGAACCAGGTGCTGCATACACCGAGCAGAAGTGTGTAGCGAAAAGATTCGCAATATCACCTCCATCGGTGCACGCAACACCTCGGTAGTTGACAACAGAGGGAATATTGTTATCATTTCTTAATGTGTGGATGTGTCTCCAAAAACTCCTTGGATCGTTTTGTATATTGTTTTCTATCTTGCTAATATAATCAGAATAGCATTTTTTTGTCTGAGATTTACAGAGAGATCTTAAAGTGCTGAAAATAATATAATCAGATTGAGAGTTTGTTTCCTTAAAGTTTGCATGAGCTTTTTTTTTCTCTGTAATATTTGTTTTAAGTTCTCGACTGAACCAAGCTGGAAATTTAAAATTGGTTTTTATGATTTTTTTTGGAGTGTATAAAAATATTAGAGAATTTAGTATATTATAGAAGTTACCCACATCATTATCGACAGAAGATGATAAGACGGAATCCCAATGAATATTCAACAATACATCATTAATCGCATCATAGTCAGTTTTATAATAATCATAAATTTCATTTTCATACTGTAATATTTCACAATGTACATCACATTTAAGACTCAGAACCAATGCTGGATGATGCCTATCACAGTTAATAATAATATCATTAGCAAGATCGACCCTATCACTAAGACTATCTGTAAAGACTAAGTCTAAAATTACACCATTAGCATTTTTAACATTATTCAATTGAAAAAGATTAAGAAAGGTGAATGTCTCAATAACAGACTCAGCAGCAGCACAATATCCCGATGTTAACACTCCAAGAGAGTCATTAGACCATTTTAGCTGAGGTAAATTATAATCACCAGCAACACATAGACTGTGAGATGGAAAGTCTTGAACAGCACGTTCAACAGCTGTACAATGAATGCTGTAATATTCAGATGATGCTTTAGGAGGAATATATACACAACAGAAGATTTTTTTAAATTGGGGTGTTTCAATCGCAACCCACACCTCCTCAGATCTCTCATCAGCCACATTAATTAGTCTACAGGGTAAGTCCTTAATAACTGCAATCAACACTCCTCCATTTCTAGTTTTACCCGTTAACTGTTCATTCCTGTCCATCCTAAATAAGGTGTAATTAGATAAATGTAGCTCTGCATCAGAAATACTGCCATTTAATGAAGTTTCAGTGAACATTATCACGTCGTAATCACAGCCAGAAACACCATTGCAAAGATCGGTCAACTTCGTTCTCAAGCCGTTGACATTTTGGTAGTAAACAGTTAGTTGTTCTGCCTCAAATTTTCTCGGTAAGGTTCTCTGTGGCGCCTGTGGAAAAAACCTTGATTCTGTGGATTCCTGCTATTCACAGCCCTACCCCCATCATACGGTTTAAAACCATTACGGAAAACAAAGTCGCTCACGGCAACATGCTCAGGCCAAAAAAGATTATGTTTTATTTCATCTTCGTATTTTGGTGGATTTCCTATCTTAAAGCTGCATGTTTCACCTTTAGAGCGAAGACACTTCACTATTATATCTTCATCAGTGATACTAATTCTGTTTCTAATGTAATTCAAAACTGATTGCGCAGTCGCACCATTTTTTATTCTATTCGCAAAGAGCCACTTTTTTGTAGCCACTCCAGACAGTTCATCGGACTCCCTGCTAGCACCATTGGGAATGGAATTTTTCTGACGAGATGGAACTCCTTGCAATTGTTGTTGCTCATTTGCATTAAAATTAGCAGCGGATTCAAGGATTGCATTATCCACAGCTCGATTAACTTGGCTAAGAGTAATTTCTTTATGTTTTTGTCGATGTCGATTTTGATTGTTTGTTTCTTCTGAATGTGAGGTTAAGGTTTTAGTTCCTTCTTCATTCTTGTCACATACGTCAGTTGAAAATGTGAAGTTTGCTTCAGTTGGTATGGCAACTTCTACATTTTGACCAGGGAGTAACGTTTTTGAACGTACTCCTGTTTTCACACAGGTATTTTTTGTGGATTTTTTCGCTTGTACCATCGCTTTCGGATTCGGAGATGCGGAGGAGAAGGGGAGGGGAACATTCGTACCTTTGGTTTTTTCAGCGTGTTTTTCTAAATTTTCGAGTTTTTCTTCTAGGAATTCGATCTTTTCTTGTAAAAGATCATTTTTTTCACGCATTTCAAGAACCAAATTGCACAAAAGACCATTATTTCCATGAAGAAATTGGTGTTTTTCCTCAAGCGTGCGCAGTTTGTCATCATCGCACTCTGAGCAGATTAATTCATTGATCCCAATTATTTTGAGACCTGGACATTGCACAACACATCTACCATGAAATATTTTATTACACTGAACACATATTACAGATCCTTTGGCTTTTTTATTGCATACACAACAAAGTTTTACAGAGACACTAACATCAGACACATCACTTGCCGCCATCTTGATTCTTACCAGGAATGATCCTTGTGATCCAGTAAATTATCGGCAAATTTCTATCCTGAGTAGCTTTTCTAAAGTATGTGAAAAAATAATATGCGATGTATTAGTTGACTTCTTTGACAAAACGAAATAATTGCTCCATACCAGCACGGTCTTAGGAAAACTAGGTCCACTGAAACAGCATCTTACGACTTATTAAATTTTGTAAATAGTCCCCGTCAACTATGATTCATATTCGTATAAAAACTGATTCTTTTTTTTTTATATGCCAATTGTCCAAGATATTTAGTCCAGGCGAATAGGTTTTCTGAACGGTTCAAATAAATAATAAAATAAACTCAGTATTTGTACAAAATTATTGTTTAAATTTATTGCAATCAGTGTATTTAAATTAGCTTCCACCTTTTCCCAGACCTTCTGAACTTGCAAAAAACCCAGAAAAATACAACAGTCGAAACATATAATTAATTTAATATATGCGCCCGGACTAAAATTCTAAAAATTTAGTCCGGGCGCATATGTTAAATTAGTTATATTTTTCAATTATTGTATTGATATATTTTTACTTGCAAGTTCAAAAGGCCTGAATAAAGGTATAAGCTACTTTAAATACACTGTTTGCAATAAATGTAAATAATAATTTTGTACAAATATCCAGTTTATTTTATTATTTAATTATACCTACGGTTCAGAAAACCTATTCGCCTGGACTAAATATATTGGGCAGTCGGCATATTAAAAAAAAATCAGTTTTTATATGAATATGAATTATAGTTGACGGGGACTATACACGGAATTGGTTGCTGGTAGGTACGTGATCTGTTTAATGTTCGATGTAACAAGAGCGTTCGACACGGTGAGTAAGGAGTTTTTACTACAAAAAAACTAGAAGCAAGTGGTAGTGTACTAAACGTAATAGACTCGTACATGACTGAAAGTTCAATGGTTGTAAAATATAAAAATTCAAAATCATCTGAAATGGATGTTACTTTGGTAGTGCCTCAGGGATCAACGTTGGGACCTCTATTACTCATGGTGTATGTGAACGATCTGCCTAGATTGATAAGCAAGGGTAAAATAACGATGTATGTCGACGACACCACTATTACTCTCTCAGAAAACACACCCGGCGAATTATTAGGAGCGATTCGTGTGTCAAGAATTTAAGATATGGTGCCACTGTAATCAGTTAATATTAAATTCTAAAAAACCTTTTGCGTAAACTTCAATATACAAAGACCGCTAACCCCAGAAAGTAAAGTAGACCTTGATATAAACACATCTTTAAATGCAAACTTTCTGGGACCATGGCTTGATGAGTCCCAGAATTTTGATATAAATATTGAACATGAATGTAAGAAAATGTTTTCTGCTTGCTTCCGCTGCTTCCAATCTATCGATTTAAATCCTCAAGGGATAAGCCTGGTCTGATAGCTTTATACTGTCTTATGGCCCACAGTCATAATATAGTATCTCAGGACAGGGGACTCCAAAGTAATCGCGTATTCGTGGCTCAAAAACGTATATTGCGTTTATTTGGCCTCAAACCGACTGAATCATGTAGATTGGGAGAAAACATTATTTTGACATTCTAATGCATTTCTTTCTTGGATGTACTCGTATGTTTAAAGTAGAAATCACGTATAAAATGAAGAGGGCAAATGCTTTGTATAAAATAAAAAGGACGAAGGTTCAACTGGATATTAGGAATATAGGGCTTAAAGGGGCCATTGATTTGTCGCATATTTGTGAACCTGTATTGGATCAAGGAGTTTTTTATCTTCAGACACATTTTAAAATAAGTTTTAATTTAATTTTTCCATAATATTTAGTTTATTTGAGAATGCTAACGAAATGTTTTTAATTTCAGGTCTGGTTTCAGAATCGACGTGCTAAATGGCGCAAGCAAGAGAAAGTCGGACCCCAAGGCCATCCATATAATGCATATCTGAGTCCAACTACGGGCGCCGGTTCGCCATCAGTCGTTCCTCCATCTCTTCCAAATCCTTTCAACTTACCATTTGGATTAAGAAAGCCATTTGACTCGCTTACTTTTCGTTATCCTCCTCATGTTCTTCCAGGCTACCTTCCTTCCCCTCCTTCCTATCACAGAGGCGGTCCGCCGTTCTTGCCTCCGTCAGTAGGATTGTACCCTTCCGCTAGTTCATTCCAAACGCTCTTGGCCAATATCTCGGCAGCTCAAAGGCCAAAGCAAGAATTTACAACGACTCCTCCACTTTCGCCTGGGACATCTGCTCCTGTACCGCCACCTCCCGACGTAGATCGAAGAAGTTCCAGTATCGCATCATTACGACTAAAAGCTAGAGAACATGAGCTTCGACTGGAGATGTTGCGACAAAGTGGTGATTTAATAAGTTAAATAATCCTTTATAGGAACTTATAAATTTTGTAGTATTTACTTATTTGTTTTTAACATTCCTGACATCTCATTGGAGAAATTTGTTAAAGATATTTATAAAAACTAGCATAAACTAAGCTAAGCGTCAACTGTTTTTTTTTTTTGTAAATTGTCCAAATTTACTATAAGTTAGACACACAGATATTTTTGTGGAATTAAAGTTTTCGGTCCGCTTTCTTGAAAAATATGTACAGGTTTTTTTTTTTAAAGAATGGGACACTGCCAATATCTCCCAAATAACTAAATTTTGGGGAAAACGCTCGAACATGGTAAATGATTTAAATATTTTCCCATTATTTGACAGTTTCTTTTAGTTTGTAAAGTTTACCTCTTGATACCTTCTGGATACCTTTTTTTAATAGCGACCTACCCTTTTGTTTGTGCAAATTGAGAAGAACTGGAAAAACTCCATTTATTGAACGTGTTACAAATGTCACGTAATGTTGTACACGGAGTAAAAGATCATTGATATACCTATCAGCTAAAAATTACATTTGGTTTTAACAGTTATTCAAAATTATCTCTATTGACAATTTATCTTCCTACACTCTAATGCGTTCCGCCAAAAAAGCAATACTAGCAGGGCCGGATTAACGGTGCATTGGGCCCTAGGCTAAAATTGATTTAGGGCCCCTATTTGGACCATTTAATACATTTTGTTTTAGATATTTTTTCATAAAATTTTAAACAAAAATGGTTGCTTTTTAAATGTCTTTATTTAAAAAAAGCATAATACATATACATCAAATAATAAGAATGACAAAAAACATTAAAGCATGGGTATCTTCATTAAAAAAAATATAGTATGTGTTGACTGGTACCTTATTCAAGTAAATATTGGTTTCCGTGATTTTAGAGCTGCAAAACTTTCAATAATTTTTTCAGTTTGAAATTTTTTAAGAAGATCACTTTCTATGGCCAATAAAGAAAGATCGTTAGTTTTTTCATCACCTAATGAATTTCTTTTATGACTTTTTACCCTTTCTAAAGTTGAAAATGATCGCTCCCCACTACAGTTAGTTACTGCCATCGATAAAAATATTAGTAGGAACTAATAGTTTTGTTATTATTGTATTTGTTATTATTATTTTTGGATTTTTATTATTATACCATGGTAAAAATATATTATATACCGTTTTGATAAATACGTTGGATTAAAACCCGATCTGGTTCGTAACTAAATTTAATGTTATCTATACTCGATTTGAAATTGGTTGATAGTAATAAATCATTAAAATCCGTCAAACACGTACACAGAGTGGTCCACCTAAATTGCCAAGTTTTAAATAGTATATACATTGAAAGTCTAGACCCTTTTGCATTTATTAAACTTTCCATTCCTATAGATCTGATAAGGGCGTCCAATACAAAGCTTAACCCGAGGCTCGAACAATAAGCGGTAGTATTCTACCTGTGATGTTTTGCACTCATGCACGTGCTTTCGGGTGGGTTTAAGTTTATATTAAACACAATAATTATATAATTTAGTGAACATTCGGATGTGTGGCATAATTTGTTACCCTTGTATTTGAATAAATATAATACTAATAACAATAAAGCAACTAATAAACAAGTAAATTTGGAAAAATGTTTCTATTTGAAATTCTATAAAATTTATAGTAAGTCATTACAGTTCTTCGCTTTAAATTAATCATCATCAGAAAATGAAATATCTGAGGGACTGTCTTCTTCCCCTAAATTGATAATAAGTGGTTCGACCGTTTTCTCCAGTAAACTATCCAATTGCCACATTTTTTCCTCCTCCTTTAGTACATGCTCTATACATCTTTGCCACTTCCCCGCGTTGACTTCTTGAAGCGCTTCTTCAAAGAGTTTTTGAACATCACTCATTTTATAAGTGGTATTTTTTCTAGCCACATAACCTTTCACATGAGCCCATACCAGTTCGATCGGATTTAATTCGCAATGGTAGGGGGGGAGCCGAAGCACTATTATATTTTGTTTTTTGGCCATTTCGTCAACAACATATTTTTGAAACCGATGTTTATGGGTGTTTACAATTGATAGCAACTCCTTTTTAACCATATTGTCCTCAAATTGTATTTGTTTCTCCACAAGCCACTCGATAATTTTTGCTTTTCGCCAAGCAGTTGTAGGCATCTTCTCCAATCTTCTGGAGTGATACGGAGCGTTATCTAACACAATGACGGAGCCAGGTGGAATCAGCTCTATCATTTGTTCTAAATACTCCTCAAAAACATCAGCATTCATATCCTCGTGGTAATCGCCTGTACGAACTGATTGGAATGATAATAGTCCACCTTCTAAAAATCCATTGGAGCTACCGATGTGAGTTATAATTAATCGTTTTCCTTTTCCAGAGGGCGGATTTATTCCTGTTGATAGACCGTCTAAAAATGCTTGCCGGTGAGAAGTCACATTTTTGTCTGTCCATATTTTTCCAACTGTGTAGCCTTCGTTCAGCCATGTTTCGTCCAAATAGAAAATTGTTTTGTTTTCATTGCGAAATTTTCTTATTTTTCTCAAATAATTACGTCTCCAACATACTATTTCATCTTTTTCGAGCAAATGAGACTTCCGACTATGTTTTTCCCATCTAAAATTCATTTCTCTTAGAACTTTCCATAGTTTATCTCTCTTGATTGCAGGAAAGTCTTCTTTTACTGCCCCTAAAACTCTATCCAAAGTAGGGATCTCCTTATTGAAATAGAATGAATGCACCTTTCGTCTTATGATGGCCTTTTCGTCCTCATCGATCGGTATTGTTCGCCTTCCTGGAGATGGTTTTGGTGGCGTCACGGTTCCTGTCTTTTCTTCCCGCATCAGCCTGTAGATGGTTGCTTTTCCAATACCTGTCATCTTTGAACAAAGTTCCACTGCAGAATCGATACTTATTGCACTTTTTTGATATCTAAGTGCATTAAATACATTAAGCACAATAATCTTTTCACTAATGCTTAGCGCTGATTTCGCAGCTCGCTTAACTGGAATAAATCCTGAAAGACTCTCCATTTTCAAAAATTACCCAAATGTGTGTCCTAGAATACTCGCATTAGGTTTGTTCGCTCTTAAAATGACTCACAGTTTTATACCAATAAGTAGAGGTACCTAATTTTTCGTAACTACCTGAAAAGTAACATTGTGTATTAATTGTTCCCGGAATTCTCGGCATAATTATTTTTACCTGTTATGACAATAATGATTACTAAATTATTCGGATAAGTAAATAGGGTTCAAACCGGCACGTCAGGTAGGTGCGCCTATGGAATCGGCTGCTAAAAATGATTTATTACTATCAACCAATTTCAAATCGAGTATAAAATCTAAATGCAATGAAAATATAAATATTGATCTACTCCTATCGTCTTTAATATTAATCGTTTAGCAGGTCAAAACCATCCCTTTCTTAAAAGTCCCATCCACTCCACATCTGGTTTTTGGCTTAAGGGTTCGTTTCCTAAGTAGGTAGGTACCTCTTAAAACACTCTCTATTCGGTTATTTAAAAGTATTTTAAAGTAAGTACAGTCTCACAATTTTTTACAACGTTGGCCTAATTAGGTAAATGTATTTTTTTCCGGTTTTTCTTTTTATTTTAGTCTATTGCATTAATTTCAAGGGCCCCCCGCAAGCCTTGGGCCCCTAGGCTATAGCCTACTTAGAATAATGGATAATCCGGCCCTGAATACTAGTCCGGTTGAATTTAATAAATCCTTTCTTGGAAGTAGGCCCATTCAAAAATTCTAGTGGAATCAGAACTGGAGACTTAGGGGGGCACTTTATTATTGGACATCAATCCGATTCACCACAAATTTCCCACGTTCATAATTCCTAACGTTTACTTAAACTCCATTTAAAATTTTACTACGGATTTAAAGTAGGTTTTAAGTAAGTAGAGTATTTTTTTACCTATTAATTGTATAATAAATTATGACATTTAAAAATCATGACCTACATCCAACCATCCTGCACCGTCATTTAAAAATCATGTTGAAAAACAGTTTGTCCTGAATTTTTAAATGAGAACCCCGAAAGGGTAGGTTGCTATTTAAAAAAATCCGTTGGCGCTGCCTCCCAGAAGGTAAACTTATCAAACGAAAAGGTACTGTCAAAACATAGTGAAAATTTAAATCAATTACCATGTTCGAAAAAATATTACCGGATACTACGAACTAACAAATATTAATAATGGAGATACTCCAACTTTTTTCAGAAAGTTAATTAAATCGTATAAAGGAATATTTGAAAAGAATGGAAGGCAATTATTCAACAACGAGCGGTTTTAACACGTTTTTATCTTTCCAGCGTCCATACTTCCATTACATTTAGTAATTATTATAAAAATTCGAAGAGTAGTAGCAAAGTCTTAAATATTACTAAGACGTATAAGGTTGTTAGTTTACTCTTTAAATTAAATTTATTGCAAAATATAATTATTAAAAAGTAAAAGAGTATAATAAAAAAAATTCTATGATTTAAAACTTCGCGTCGATATACTTTGTATCAAACATCAGTTCCATGTTACTATTTTTTAGGATATCAAATTTTAATAAAATATTAGTGTAACTTTTTCAAAATGATTTGTTCCAAAAGTTTCTTTGTACAATTGTAACTTTGTTTCTTTGTACAATTTAACTATGGTCAGGGGCGTATCGAAATCTCTATGTTGTGGGGGGGGGGGGGTGGGGTTGATGAGTGGAAGAAAAATATCCAACCAGCAAGATAAAAATCCAAATTTGTAGATTATTTTTTGCAAATTGTTTTCGAGCAAAACTGTTAACGATTTGTTTACAACTAGCCGAACTTTTTTTGCGTTTTCCCAAAACTGAACTGTCGACACCTTATGTGGTGGTACGAGGTTCTAATAGCCAACTCGAGTAACCACAGGGGGGTACGCCTCCCCTCCGCATGAATACGCCCCCGACAATGATAAAACTGTACTGATAAATATAAGCAACATTATTTTTTGAATTCATCTAAAATGTAATGTATTTGCAGGGCCGTAGCGCATAAGTTGACCCGTGTTCAAATAAATGGTCGCCCCACTCCTTAACAATATTTATTCTTAGGCACAAAATGTGTAAAAACGATCTTAATAATAAAAAGCAATTATTGGAAATAGACATGAATAATAAATTCCGCTTGCGAAGTGAGCCCTTCAAGGTTTTGTATCCGCAAACTCCTTGATAACCGATGATTAAGTCATTCCTGGGTCGTGTTCTCTTATAGTGTTTTAGAAGTTCTTGTTTAGAAATTGGTCGTTTTCCTGTTTCTATAGTCGCAGGTATTATCAGAAAATACGTAGAAGCACTACTGTATTTGAAAGAGAAGACTATTTTCATAAATATAGATAAGAGTGTCAATAGCGGTCATGTTTAAAGTTTTTTTCTTTTTTCAAATCGTTGGCATTTATACTGTTTAATTCCGAAAAGTTATGGAGGATGTTAAATGTTGAAAAGTGTCTTTTCAATAACGGAAACCTTTTCTATATTACAGCCAGTGTGAAACCCAAAATCTTGTAAATCAATCAATCCTAAAATTCATGTTCCTCGGCGAAGTCTCTCAACTAAGTCGCGAAATTTCTTAGTCGGCATTTCTATTTCAGATATGTTTTTATTATTCAGTTATTTATTAGAAAATGTATATTTTCGATTCTAAGCAGCAAGAAAAATTAATATTGTTACCTATTAGGCTGCCCCCTATATATTTTGGCCGTCCATGTGGATTGCACACATTTGACAATACGATGCGGCGGCCCTGCTAATATATACCTACCGTCGTCATTTGTTAAGATTTTTGTTTCTTATTATTTATTAATACAATATTTGTTAGATACATGTGTTAAAATTTTATTTATACTTAATATTTTATCAAGTCTGTTCTGTTGCAGAGTATTTACCACTTAATTCACTAGAAATATTTAAGTCTTAAAACAGTTCTTTTAATTGCTTAGCCATTGTAATTGTATCAATTTCAGATTTGTTTTATTTTTGTAATTGTTACAGTTACTTCTGTGAAGGTCAAAGCTTAAATACTGATAGTGAAATATTCTATCTTGCTGCAGGTACTTATAGTTCAATTCTTTTCGCGGATCACTTTAACCATAAGATTTTTGATGAACGTCAGTTCGCCACCTTATCAAGGTATTATCATATTATCATGTGAAAATTAAAAGCCTATCACCGAAGGAGTGTCTAAACGTTGCTTCTTACTAGAGACTAGAGAGAAGAACTCTACTTGATAATATACGGAAATGAGAGCCTTAGAATGGAATCAATCGATGTTGTCGGTTTAACTCGATCGAGCCATCGGCCCTTGACATTTAATTTTCACATGATAGTACATTTTGTAGCTAAGGGTCAGTATTTTAAGCCTTTTAAAACCTTCGACATTTTTTCAGTCAAAAGAATTAGATGGTGCAAAAAATTATTACTATTTTATGGAGGACTCCTTGTTTAATTTGCTAATTTTTGAAAAGCCGGCTGCACGCCATTTTGCCATCAGCAATAAGTAATAAAAAAAGCGATTTTTTATTTACTTGTCCATGTCTTCAGTATCTTAGTCGAACTGAAGTACGATCTGTAACTGTAAATAAACAGAACTTTGCTATTAATTTTTAATAGCACATGAGTGTATTTTGTCCTTTTGTGAAATTACGACGCAATAAAATTATTATTATTAATATTATTATTATTATTGAACAAGGTGTTTTCTTCAAAATGGTAACATATTTTTACAATACATGGTTTCATTGCTTTTAGCAAAAAAAAATGCCGAAAACTTTCATCAGTGTAAAGCCAGCCAATACCTGGCTCTAAACAAAATACAAAATGTCCGGGAATGTTTTTTCTTTTTAAATGTAAAAAGATGGAAATATTATTTCTAAAAAACAATATTGTCAGTGTTTTCACGCCTTCACAGCTCATAATTCACGTAATTTATGGAAGCAGTTCGGTTCTGATAGAAGCAAGCATGTTTCTAAGAGAGATCAGGGAACATTTACTGATCCAGGGACTTAATTTTTTTCTATGGGTTTATTTTAAATCAGAGGTTCTTTAGTAAAACTGATGAAGTTGAACCAGTTTAAAGAATAAATCTGTCTAAAAATTGGTGCAATAACTTAATTTCTATGTCGACATGTGGAGGGGGGAGTTTTGACAATGTTATTTTTGATAAAAAATAGTCCCAATTATTTACATTTAAATACAAAAAAAAGTAAACATACAATTTTTTAACGAAAGAAAGAAAAAAGAAAAACTTTTTTGACTGCCCTCAAGTTATATTAGCATCTACCAGCGCTAAATGACGATAGGCCAATTTAGCACAGGAATATTCTAACAGTGAAGTCTCCCTTAACGAACGGCTTGATTGGCACACATTCCCGATACACAGACAACTGTTGAGACACTATCAATTTACAATATGTTTTTCTAGTAAAATTGTTTCTCTTTTACTGACATCCTTTTGAATGGACGCGGACAGCAATTTTGGAACATTCAAGAAAATAAATCTGTCTTAATCGGACTTGACGCTCCGTTATTCCAACTGTTTCGGCCCGAAATGTTATTTCAATTAATCGCAGGTATCGATGACTCCCATTTTACTTTACAGTATAGACACAGGAAAATACATATAGTTCATCAAAGAACTCAAAATTTCATTTTGTACTTGTCGTTTAAATCGCACGCCTGAAAAAATCGACAGAAGTATTGGATTTTTGCGGAGCGTGGTTTAAAAGAAAACGTGCAAGATAAAATTTTGATTTCTTTCATGGATTTTATGTCTTTTTTGTGCCCATGCTGGATATTCATTGGTTTTTTTATAGCTAAGCTGAGCAAAAACAAAAAAATATATTATTACTCGTCTTAAGGCCACCAAAAATTTAAAGTTAAGTGCGAAGAAAAGTGACGATTTTTAACCATTTTAAGTAGTAAAGAACTTAGAAAATATATCGTTCCTGAAACTGTAAAAGGTCGTATGTCAAAAATATCGCTTTTGATTTTACTGTGTGTGGTAGCCAAAATTATCATATTTATAAGCTGAAAACAGTCTTTTATCACTTGGTCGTATTGCTCGGAATAGGTCGCATGTAATATAGTGATAAAGGACTGTTATAAATATGAGAATTTTGGTTGCCAGACACAATAAAATCAAAAGTGATATTTTTGACATACGACCTTTTGCAGTTTCAGGAACGATATTGGAAATCAAAGCAAACCTAATGCATTAGACATAATCATTTGCCTTTTTTATTGTTAAAAATAAATATTTCATTTTTTTTTTCTGGTTTGCATTCCATGTACATTTTATTGATTTCTTAATCACAGAAAAATCCTTATATTTTAGTTCTTTATTTTCGTTAAATGGACACTAATAGACAAACTCCCCTTGTCAGGACTTGTGCTATGCGGACAAGTTTTTGGGAAACACGTATCTGTATAAGGGAAATATTACTGTATAATGAGAGATTTATATCAGTTTCATTTAATATTTTATATAAAGACATTAATCCAAACCAAAATTATATTCTATAGTCATAATTAATTAAATAAAAAAAAACTATTTTATTTTTTATTTATTTAATGTAGCTTAGTGTCGAGTTAGATCATCTCTTGAGCTGTCAAAGATCACACTAACACAGCGCTGAATTGGCCAGTGAACGTTTATTTCTTATACGGTTCAATGCTAAGTTAGCCTTATACATTTATTACATCCAGTAAAATAAGCTAAAAATATCGTAAGCAATATTAACTTAGAATCGAAAAAATTTATAAAAGATATGTAAAGTCTTCCAAAAACAACAAAAAATTTGGTAATATTTTACCATTTTTAATTACCCAATTACTGTGTGTCATGTGAAAAGTATTATTTTATTTAAGTGTATGTTTTTAATTGTAAATATATTTTTTATACATATTAGTTTAAGCTTAGATTAGGTTTTTAAAAATATTAAGTTTTTATGATATATCGTTGAAATACTGTGAAACTGAAAACAATCCGTCCCTATGTAACACGAAAATATATGAAATAAAGAATGAGCAAAATCAAAGTGAGTTTGATTTGATTTCGTAGCATTTAATGCTGGTATTTCAAGTAATTTTCCTAAAATCATTTACTGCGTTATACAGGGCCCAACTAGCGAAATGATATTTATAATGCTTGTATAAACAGGTACACAATGAAAGTCGATAAAATCAAATTATTTTAAAAGCAGTTTGTGAACCGTAATACGATAGCTACAGAACCAAAAAAGGCCCATTTTTATAAAATATTTTAATAGTATAGTGTCTGTATTGTGGCATTATACGGTCATTATACAATTTATATAAGCATACTTAAATAACAATTATAATACTGTTATATAGATAGATACCTTGGGCTGCCTTATACAACACATTTATTTTAATAGGCATATAAAAATTGCATTATAAACATATTGTTTAAGCATCCTATAACACAGTATATAATGCATTTAAAAATATTTATACAGTGTTGTTTAAGGTGTTACAAATTCATCGTATGAACCTCATATAAGGGGTTATACAGATGCAAAGAGATCTATGAAAATTTGGTAAATCTTAAAAAACTTTTTAATTTTATAATATTGAAGAACTACACCAAAGTATCGCAAGAATAATATATAGCGTACCTTCAGCAAGGACGTACAATATGGATAACATTTCGTAATTTTAAAATGGCGATGTTACTTATTTAATATAAAAATATGATAATCATGTAATCATAGAATCTTGAATAAACCCCAAATTATACGATAATTTTAGGTGCGCCGGAAATTTTTCTGACAAAATATATATACTTTTGCAGTAAAAAATGCAAGCGCATTCTCTTTAACATAAACTGAGTGTATTAGGTTCAGTTAAATTTAACAAAAAAAAAAAAAAAAATTTTTATATTTAATATTTTGGGCAAGATTTAATAAGTAAATGATAAAATAACTATATAATGATGGTGTTTCTCCAAAAAATGTAGTAATTAATGGGTATTTTGCTTTTAAAACTTTAATGTTTCACAATGGCGTTAGTCGAAACAGGAAAATAACTGATAAAAACATGGCGGATTTTTTATACAATGTTTTTGTTCTTTTTGAGTCATTATACGAGGCTTTAGTTAAGTAATGTTGTCTAAGTATGCGCTAAAAGTGCCGTTCGTAGATACCATCTTTACCATTTTTGAAGCGTTGCCAACTTTTAAGTAGGCAAATGTATTACTAGACAAAAGTCGAGAAACCTTTTAAATTTTGGGACATCCTTGAGCCAAACACTTTTATTACTATACTGTCAAAAGTCATGTAGCAAAAGGAACTTGTTTGGCGTAATTTTTACCTCTCCATATTGTTATTATAATAAAAAAAAGTTTCATCATTTAACGGGCTGGATATACCAACGTTTTTGTTGTTTCTTTTTTTTTAATTGTTACCTTCATAAGCCAACGAGTGACGTTTGTATGCGCATTTTTTGATCAAAAAAATAATGTATTGATATAGGTACCTACTTACTTTGCCAGGATGCTGTAACAATTATTGTCAATAACACAGCTCCACAAAAAAAATCGATAAATTACTCCTGGAATATGACTATATCTACCATATGTTTTTGGGGTCGCTGAATCCAATTTCGGGGTCCATTTAACCCCATCACGTCAGGATTTTTCATAACCTCAAAAGAAAAACCCGAATCCCCAAGAAGCATGAATGGCTTGAACATACTGTGTTTCAGTGCCTTAACGCACAAAAGTCTTTTTCTTACGGGGTATGGGGTTTTAGGGTTATAGAATTTGGAGTCTATGAGGTTAAAGGGTTATGGGTTAAAGGAATTAAGTGGTTATGGGCTTGTAAAGTTATTAAACAATATGAGTTTAAGGCTCAACAAGCATGCATGACTCGAACATACTGTGTTTCAACGCGCATAAGTTTCTATCTTGCTGGGTTATGGGGTTTCGGGGTTATAGAGTTTTGAGGTTTTGGTGTTTATGGGTTTTGGGGTTTATGGATTTCGGGGGTTATGTGTTTCAGGAATTAAGAGTTTAAGGGATGAAGGAATAAAGAGGCTATGGGGTTATTGGGATTAAGTGATCAATGGATAGAGGATTTTTTGAGGATTCGGGTTTTTCTTTTGAGGTTATGAAAAATCCTGACGTGATGGGGTTAAATGGACCCCGAATTTGGATTCAGCGACCAAAAAACATATGGTAGATATAGTCATATTCCAGGGGTAATTTATCGAATTTTTTTTGGGGAGCTGTGTAATTCATTTTTTGCTTCTATTATCTGCATTATTTTATACATGATTTAAACGGTTTAAAATCAAATACTTATTTAATTAATTGCACAACATGAATCTTAACTTCTGTTTCGTATTTTTGTAGAACCCAAACACATAATCTTAAAATATTTACAATTCGGCAACCCTGTTTTCATCCTCGACCTCGTGCCTTAACAATTGTATAGCGCGTCGATAGACCACTTTATACAACATAATTTCCGTATAACGCATAAAAACAACTGCTTTAAATAAGTATTTAGTCGTAATTTTGTTATGGTCAGCACATTTAAAGGAGTTAACCTAAAAATTATTTTGTATCATCGTTTGTTTTGATTTAATCCTGAGCTTTTCACGTCGTAAACAATTTAAAAACAAATATGTAATAATAATTGCACGACGCGTCGTGCAATTATTATTACATATTTGTTTTTAAATTGTTTAATCATGTTTAAAATAGTGCAGACAATAGAGAAGGGCACAAAGGAGTTGACAATTGTTCCAGGATCGTGGGAAACTAACAATACCTTATTTTGGCCACGAAAATGTGCATACAAACTTCAAAAATAAGTGGATACAACTCCAGAACCAAATTGGTTCACAATGAGTTTCAAATTAAAAAGAAATTATTTGGGTTCTTTTAAAATGTCCACTTTGTTTAATTTTTTTTCCACTAAGAAATTTCTGTAGGCTTCATGTTTATGTAAGGATGAACGAAAATGAGGTTAAGTTGTATAACGCAGTGTTAGTACACGGTTTATTCTAATAAACTACATTTTAATGTTATAAGAATTTTATAATAGTGACAATTTGACAAGATTATAAATACGTTATAAAATAGTTGTAAAGTAGTTCTTTAAGAGTTGTATTCTCTAAATATATACCACTTCTATTAAATGGTTTGAAAGTGAGCTGCACAACTTGTTATAAAATGTATATAAAACTATTTTATAGTAGTTTTATTAGCAATTACTATACTATCTATACAGCTCCTGTATATATATCTCTTATAACTGTTTTAAAAAGGCTTTATAAAAGGTGATAAATATTTATACAACGCTAATAAAACGGAGATACATGTGATTGCCTTCTGTACTTTAATATTTGTTGTATATTAATTCTTACAACTATATTATGGGATAATTTGGTTCGTTCGCTAAAATGGTTTTAACTCCGGGCATTATAGAATTGACTTCTTCTATAAGGAGCACTAACGGATACCTATATAATACTTTTGTCCTTTTGGAGATCTATTTTGCTAGTTGGGGGTGAAAGGGGTATGAGTGCAAATATTTTGTTTTGACAAAAAATTTTGACAAATATTGCTTTATTTTCGTTAGATTTAGATGGATATTGTATAATCTTTAGGCCTGGGGGGGGGGGGGTTAACGCCACCCCCCCCCCCCGTGGCTGCGCCACTGTTTTATAGGTTTTGAGCTATTGTGGTATCACAGGTTTATAAAATGCTGACAATATGGCAACATCGCACATTACTGTGGTCCAAAACCAGCAGCGTTTTTTCAGCTTTCAATTTTTCAGCTTTAATCCACTGTCGGAAGCCGCGCCGGTTTTATTGTTGAAAAATAAAAACCGTTTAAGGATATCAACGCTTAAAAAATTTTAATTTTTACAAAAAAAGTGCTAGCAAACACTAAATCTGAGACCATCCAACTTGCCTTGCAATGGTCCTGGTAGGTACTTACACCTGGATCTCGTTCTTAGATGGACAAAATGTTTTCCTCAACTTGGACAGTAACTTGTCTTTGAGGTTCTCGGTTTTCAACATGGAGAACAACACTGCCGGTAAGACGTTGAGAAACATTCTTGGGCTGTCGTCTATTTGGAAATCGTTCGCTGTATAAACATGCTACCACAACAGAATTTCCCCAAGCTTAACTATAAGTTAATACCATGTCGTGATAGTGCCGCACAGTAAACATTTTTTACATTTAAAGTGCATCACACCCGTACGATCACGCAGACTTTTCTTACGTACACGCATACCTACACCATCATCGCGCAGTCGGCGCAGTATACTCTGCCGACTAACGGGAACGACTGACACTGACGAGTGAGGAGTACTTTTTTAATACGACGTAGATTGTAGGTCAGCGCGTCTCAGAGGCTTCCACCGGCTGATTTTTTAAGGGCGCAACGTTGCCAGATGTTTTGGGCGAAACAATTTCATTCAAAGTGATTTTCTTTTTCCTAGTAATTAAGGCGGGCATTTTAATTTTTGTTTTGGTATTTTGCTCAGAACAATTTACCTCCAGCCCAAAAAACTTTTAAATTATTTTCGTCAGAAATTGTGTATGTCACCATTAGTTAAAATTTGTATTATTTACAATAAGACCTATACAGTCACACACAAAAAAACAGTTTACGCTATAATATCACTAAACATATGTCAAACATGAGTCGCACACTTAAAAAGCAACATACACTTAAATTCTTTAGAGTAAAACATTTATTAAATATACATTTTTTACATTTATGACCATGAAAAATGGCAAGGAAACTCATCCGTGGTATAACAACATTCCACCAGAAGCATCTTCTTAAGTTCACTCTTAAATTTGTCACCGTTAACCTCGTCTTTGACGTTCAGATTCACTAAGAAGGTTTAAGATTTAGTACTGGTTTAAATTAAGATCTTGTACTTGATCAGATATGTTTTAACAGGTTTTTATCCTGTCATTGTTAATAAGGCGTCATTAAAAACTTATGAATTATTCTGATATTTCAGCGATTTGCTTAGTTTCCAAATGATTCTCGTCTTGGAACGAGTTGCTGTAATGAATTTAGTTCTATTATTGTCGAAAGTACGTACCTACTAAAATTGTCCTTTTCTTTATAAATTTGCGAAAAAGCTCAGAAATGAATTCATAGTATAAAACTTAGTTGTTTTATTCTTACACTTGTCAGTTTAAAACTTGTGGTTGTCAAATTAAACCGGACTTGCGTTTGAGAATCTGGCTGTAAGTTTCTTGGGCAGACTGTTGTATATTCTGCATCCTGCATTTATAGGAGACATTTTAAAGAACTCATGGCTGTGCTTATTTATTAATATATTATTTTCCCCCCTTGTATTATAATGATGATAATCCGCACCAAGCGGATAGGAATGTTTATTTTCATGTATATATATATATATATATATATATATATATATATATATATATATATATATATATATATATATATATATATATATATATATATATATATATATATATATATTATAAGAAGTTTTAAAACAAAAATGGAGTTAACAGTTAAAATCTTGTATTTTTAAATATTTATTCCTCGACATGACTTTTGAAATCCAAATAATACTTCTTATTATTCTCTTCTGCAGTATAAAAACTCTATGCACATCCCCGCTCATACCCCACACCACAATATTGTATGCTATTGTGGGATATACATATGCAGAATAAACTTGCAGTGTAAGGGAATTTCTTAACGAACTGATAAGGTAAAAGCTTTTTTGAAGTTCTTTGCAAAGGGCGTCAACATTGTCTACCCAAGTCAAATTGGTGTCACTAATTAATTGTGCCTAAAAACGTCACCCCCCCCCCCCCCGTGGCTGCGCCACTGTTTTATAGGTTTTGAGCTATTGTGGTATCACAGGTTTATAAAATGCTGACAATATGGCAACATCGCACATTACTGTGGTCCAAAACCAGCAGCGTTTTTTCAGCTTTCAATTTTTCAGCTTTAATCCACTGTCGGAAGCCGCGCCGGTTTTATTGTTGAAAAATAAAAACCGTTTAAGGATATCAACGCTTAAAAAATTTTAATTTTTACAAAAAAAGTGCTAGCAAACACTAAATCTGAGACCATCCAACTTGCCTTGCAATGGTCCTGGTAGGTACTTACACCTGGATCTCGTTCTTAGATGGACAAAATGTTTTCCTCAACTTGGACAGTAACTTGTCTTTGAGGTTCTCGGTTTTCAACGTGGAGAACAACACTGCCGGTAAGACGTTGAGAAACATTCTTGGGCTGTCGTCTATTTGGAAATCGTTCGCTGTATAAACATGCTACCACAACAGAATTTCCCCAAGCTTAACTATAAGTTAATACCATGTCGTGATAGTGCCGCACAGTAAACATTTTTTACATTTAAAGTGCATCACACCCGTACGATCACGCAGACTTTTCTTACGTACACGCATACCTACACCATCATCGCGCAGTCGGCGCAGTATACTCTGCCGACTAACGGGAACGACTGACACTGACGAGTGAGGAGTACTTTTTTAATACGACGTAGATTGTAGGTCAGCGCGTCTCAGAGGCTTCCACCGGCTGATTTTTTAAGGGCGCAACGTTGCCAGATGTTTTGGGCGAAACAATTTCATTCAAAGTGATTTTCTTTTTCCTAGTAATTAAGGCGGGCATTTTAATTTTTGTTTTGGTATTTTGCTCAGAACAATTTACCTCCAGCCCAAAAAACTTTTAAATTATTTTCGTCAGAAATTGTGTATGTCACCATTAGTTAAAATTTGTATTATTTACAATAAGACCTATACAGTCACACACAAAAAAACAGTTTACGCTATAATATCACTAAACATATGTCAAACATGAGTCGCACACTTAAAAAGCAACATACACTTAAATTCTTTAGAGTAAAACATTTATTAAATATACATTTTTTACATTTATGACCATGAAAAATGGCAAGGAAACTCATCCGTGGTATAACAACATTCCACCAGAAGCATCTTCTTAAGTTCACTCTTAAATTTGTCACCGTTAACCTCGTCTTTGACGTTCAGATTCACTAAGAAGGTTTAAGATTTAGTACTGGTTTAAATTAAGATCTTGTACTTGATCAGATATGTTTTAACAGGTTTTTATCCTGTCATTGTTAATAAGGCGTCATTAAAAACTTATGAATTATTCTGATATTTCAGCGATTTGCTTAGTTTCCAAATGATTCTCGTCTTGGAACGAGTTGCTGTAATGAATTTAGTTCTATTATTGTCGAAAGTACGTACCTACTAAAATTGTCCTTTTCTTTATAAATTTGCGAAAAAGCTCAGAAATGAATTCATAGTATAAAACTTAGTTGTTTTATTCTTACACTTGTCAGTTTAAAACTTGTGGTTGTCAAATTAAACCGGACTTGCGTTTGAGAATCTGGCTGTAAGTTTCTTGGGCAGACTGTTGTATATTCTGCATCCTGCATTTATAGGAGACATTTTAAAGAACTCATGGCTGTGCTTATTTATTAATATATTATTTTCCCCCCTTGTATTATAATGATGATAATCCGCACCAAGCGGATAGGAATGTTTATTTTCATGTATATATATATATATATATATATATATATATATATATATATATATATATATATATATATATATATATATATTATAAGAAGTTTTAAAACAAAAATGGAGTTAACAGTTAAAATCTTGTATTTTTAAATATTTATTCCTCGACATGACTTTTGAAATCCAAATAATACTTCTTATTATTCTCTTCTGCAGTATAAAAACTCTATGCACATCCCCGCTCATACCCCACACCACAATATTGTATGCTATTGTGGGATATACATGTGCAGAATAAACTTGCAGTGTAAGGGAATTTCTTAACGAACTGATAAGGTAAAAGCTTTTTTGAAGTTCTTTGCAAAGGGCGTCAACATTGTCTACCCAAGTCAAATTGGTGTCACTAATTAATTGTGCCTAAAAACTTTGCATTGGAGACTGTATAAATTATGTGATGATTAAAATTAAAAGTCAAATTATGTGCTATTTTATGCTTATTTTTTAGTTCCATGCATACACTCGTTTTGTAGTTAATCATAAGTGTATTCTTGTCACGCCAACCAGAGAACTCCCTTAGAACCACATTAACCCTATATTCCAATTCAGTGACAGTAGATGCAGAGACAATGATACTTGTATCATCAGCATACAGAAACACACGTCCGTAGCTTATATGGCCCGGAATAAATACATAAAAGAAATACAAGAGGACCCAATATACTTCCCTGCTGGGTACCCAAGTCAGTGTGAAAAAAATAATACTGTGCACCATTATTTTTTACTATAATTTGGCGTTCTGATATAGAAATGATAAAAACCATTTGTTGATGTTTCCCCTTATATCCAATTGATTCAGTTTATGACAGACGAACGTTTTATCTATTGAGTCAAAAGCTCTGGTCAGATCAAATAGCAGAGCAACCACTATATCATTGTTATCGATTTTATTATAAACATGTTGGATCAATTCTAGAGTCTCAGATTCCGTTGACGAGCCTATTCTGAAGCCACGATGACATTCAGACAACACCCTGTATTTATTCAAAAAAATAATAACTCTATCGTACATAACTTTCTCGCATATTTTGGAGAAAATACTTAAAAGAGAAATAGAACGATAATTTTCAATATTTTCTTGATCTCCTTTTTTAAAAATAGAAACTACAGGTCCTACTTTCAGTTCAGAAGGAAAATGACCATTTAGAACAGAAGCGTTTATTAGATCCGCCAGGTATTGTAAAATATTTGTATTAATCTCTTTAATAAATTTTACAGGTACCTACCTCGTCACGGCCGGTAGGTTTCTTATTTGATAGATTTTTAATCACAGTCTCTACATCAGCCCTCAGTACAGGCACAAAAAACAGAATAATCCAGTACTCTAAAAAAAGTACACGCTACCGAACGTGCCCCAGGAAAATATTCGTCCAGTGTGTTCTGTGCCACAGAAGAGAAAAAGGATGCCAAATAATTTGAGACCTCTCTGGGGTCCACCATTGATGCTTAGGGAAATCTGCTTCCTACCACCATGAGCCACCCTACCTGATAAATCGTTAAGAATGGTCCACGCCATTTTTTTTATCGCTTGCATTTGTAATCAAATTGTCAAAATAAAGTTTTTCTCAACCTTAGTGTCTTTATTTAGTAATTTTTTTAAGTTTCTGTAAGTACTGACGGCAGGAAAACTACTGGTGCTTAGCTGCAGCCAATTTAAGACCTTCAGTTCATTTAATTTATTACATAGACTTTCGGAGAATTGAACATTCTTTTAAACTTGTTTTTGATTTACATAATTTTAGGGGACTGGCTTGAAAACTCCATAGAAAATGATCCATAAAATTATTAAAGTTACATTCTGTCACTACAAAGATCTAGTGTTAAAGGGGACCTATTAAACAAGAAAATAAATTCCTGTAATGACTCACCATTGATTGATCTTATATAATAATCTGGTTTTGCATTGCTAATATTAGTATTATTGTCATTTAACTGGTTAAGAGTTACCAGTTGACTAAAATGATCCGATATCCCTAGATTAAAGTTTTTCACATCAAAATGACCAGGATAATTGGTAACTATATATTCAGTAGTAGAAAAACTTCTCTTTCCCCCAAGATTACACACTCTAGTTGGTTCAGCTATTACAGATGTCATTAAAAGAACAAAAAATATCCGACAATATTTTGCTCTGTGCATTTTTAAGGTTTTGCTTAATATTAAGGTCACCACATAGTAAAACATATTTAAAGTTTGAAAAAGTTCTGCTGGGGAATTCACTAAGAATGTAAAAAAAAACATCAGTGTCACCCAGAGGTACATTCAATATATATAATAATTTATCCACAATACCCAACCGAGCATCTCTATGGTCGACTCCATAGACAATCATTAAGATAGTCCATAGAGCTGCAAGAACTATAAACATTTTGTTTCACAAAAATAACAGATCCACCGTGGGTTCGGGTTTTTCTGCAATAGCCGCTAACTTTTACGTAATCATTCAATTTGACAGAGGTCAAATGATTATGGTGTAGCTAGTGTGTAGTTAAACACACAACAGAATATTCACTCTTACTTAAAAACAAATCCAAAATGTTAACTTTATTAGATAGACACTGACGGCCAGATTCTCCAACGCTAGTCCGGTCTAATTTAACAACCAAAAGTTTTAAACTGACAAGTGTAAGAATAAGACAACTAAGTTTTATCCTATGAATTTGTTTCTAAGGTTTTCCGCAAATTTATATAGAAAACGGCAATTTTAGTAACGTACTTTCGACAATAATAGAACTGAATTCATTACAGCAAACCGTTTGAAGATGAAAATCATTTGGAAATCTAGCAAATCGCTGAAATATCAGATTAATTCATAAGTTTCGAATGACGACTCATTAACAGTGACAGGACAAAAACCTGTCAAAATATAACTGATCAACTATAAGATCTTAATTTATACCAGTATTAAATCTTAAATCTTCTTAGTGAATCTGAACGTAAATGTTTTATAATTTTTTTTTGTAACTAAGAAGTTATTATTATATATTATTAAGAAATAAAGTGTTTAGTGAATCTGAACGTATATGTTTAACCACTTTTGGTTTTTCTAGTGATGGTACAAATCCTCGTCTCCGACTTGGATTTTTATTACATAGCCACCAGCACTCATGCCATTTATTACAAAAAAGCTTAGCAACTCATTTTTTAGAATTCTTTCAGAAAAATTAAATACCTATATGATAACCTACGGTATTAACAAAATTAAATTTTCTATTTATTAGTGTTGAATGTATTGATGTGTATACTATAGTCCAGAATCTACAGCTACAAGAATCAAGTACTTTTAATTTGATCAAGGTTTAAGGTAAGCATTGTGGTGAGTTTGGTTAAGTATTACTTTGGAAATAGAGTATTTATTCGGGTAAAAGAACGCTTTCTTTAGAAACTATTGGTGGTATACAGTATATTGTACGCATTAAAGTGCCGACATCGTCTTTAGTGTGTAATATTCCCGAAAATTACATGGCCGTTTATGGTTGATTAGATTAACACCTACTACAATAACAACAGGGTCTAATATATAACTGCAAAAACCTTTGAAATTGTGAGTACATCTCTACAAATGATGTAATGGATGAAAGCTCTTAATAAACCAAGGTGTTAATTTTTTTTAGTCGACACAACTGTTGAGATAATTCAAATGGAATAATAAAATTATTCTTTGAAATAAGTTCAGTTTCGGTGCTAGTGAAAGAATTGAATAATGTTTTCTTCAAGAGCATTGTAAGATCTTACGATGTTGCATTAGTGGTACATTCAGGGCCGGCACAACATTAAATTTTTACACAAGCGACTAAACATTATCGCGAGGTGTGGTCTCTGCATCCCTTGCGTAAAATAGATATAGAAAATTGTGAAAGACGTTGCTTTGTGTCATATTTCTTTGTTCAAACTTTTAAATTTACATAGACCTTTGATGTGATTTTTTTAATTGACACATTTTAGGGATATTCATTTACGCCTGCTTGTAGGTGCTCTGTTGGCTATTACTATCCATTTCTAAAGTTTTGACCCCTCAGTCTGAGGGTCAATAACAAAAAAACCACGGGGCAGAATAAACTGAAAAAATTACAGCTTGTTAGGACGTTATCCAAGAGTTTCTGAAAAAATTTGTATTATTGTAGTGTAAACGATATTGAACTTATTCATAATCAAGTAGAAAAAAACAACGATTTTACTGCGTTAATACTGATAAACGATTTTCTCATGTCTATATATTGGTTAATTTTTTCCCTATGTAAATGCAAGTTTGAAGGTAGATAGAAAAATATCTATACTTTCGCAAGAGATTGGTAGTATGTGTCTAAAATTGCATTTTTTTATTTTTTAATGATGTTTGTGTATCAGCTGTACTGTGGACAATTTAAAATCTTAAAAAAATCTTTACACTCGTAGACGTAGTTATTATTATACAAATGTATTTTATTACACAAAATTAAAAAAAGCACCTTTAGTTCTTGTAAAAATTGCAATAAATATTAAAAGCCACATAAGAAAGAGATGCAAAGTGTCAAAGGCCTTTACCGACATAATCACAGTACCATGGATTTATTATAATAGGATTCGATATCTGTATACTGTGAGCGTATCGAACGTGAAGCCTTATATTTTGTTGTTTGTTTTTGTTTTTGTTTTTCTCTTGGGGGAGCAGTTTACGAACTACGAACATAGACAAGACTACGAATTACTATGTAATTGAATCAAGAAGGGTAGTAGAAAGAGATAAAATAGCATTGGAGTGTTGGAGCTCAGGTTGAAAAATCACACCGGTGTGTCACCCGGCGATGATATCGAACGCAGCCCAGAAGTGTTGCTGTCTGGCTGGTTGTTTAGGAACACGGCTGAACCTCGGTCTGAACACTCTGTTACACGTACGGCTTTGTCTAATGAACTAGAAAAGAAAAAGTGCAACGTATAGATTTATATAGATTTATAAATGACTCGGAGCGACTTTAAATAAACACCTTTAGAAATAACATAACCTATAAATAATAAAACGTTTTTAACTTAAATTTATTATTATTTAGCAGAAAAATAAAACATTTTAGGGCTTTTATTACTTTTAGTAAATCTTGTGATGCTTCTAACTTATTTTTTGTACAAAAATACAAGGTAAAATAAGATGTGGCCAATGTTTGCAAATTGTGTTTACAGTGTCGTTTAGAATGGTTTGTTTTGGCTTCAAAGAATGTGAACTCATCCCGTATCCAGTCCTAATAAATCCATGCACAGTACGATGGCGTCGTCGTAAAGGTCGTATGGAGTCCGTAGGTCCATGTATTTTTATTTGTTTAGAATTTAATCTATTTGTTATGTATTGAAAAGATTTGTAAAATAATATTATTTAGTTGATTGTGGTTGTTTATATCTACTTATTGTTGATTTAAATTTTTGGTTTTAGTGGTAGATAGTAATTTGAAATTATTATTGTTTTCACACGATTTTTAAGATTATCTTGTTCGAATTTATATAAATATCTGATGTAATCTGAACCAAAAATACGGTATCAAACTACAGTCTAATAAGTTAAAATGTCTCGTCAGTGCAACGAACAAATGAAAAATATTATATTAAAAGTCAGAGCGTACTTTCAATCAGAGAAAGACAACGGTTTGGAAAATATTTTGACTGGGCAAGTGGTTAAAAGAACAGCAGATTGCCTGGGTATTAGTGAAAGCACCGTTAAACGTGTTACTGCGGAAGAAAAAAGTTCCGGTATTATTATACCATCAAAAGGGAGAAGTGGAAGGCCCCGACTGGAATGTGATGAGATTTTGCAGGGCGTCATAAGGAGAACAATATTAAATTTTTACCTGGAGCGTCGGTTTCCTTCTATAAAAGAAGTTTACCAGAAATTGAAAGAAGATGTCGATTATTTACCAGAATTTTCAGAAATGACTTTGTACCGATGGATTAAAGAACTTGGGTTTTCCTAGAAAAAACTAATTAATAAACCAATTTGAATGGAACAAAACACAATTGCTGCCAGAAGAGCGGAATTCTTATACGCCATAAAGAGATATCGTGAAGATTCTTGGCAAATATTTTATACAGATGAAACATGGTGCGGTGCAAATCATTCAAGGAAGTTTGGCTGGGTTGAAAGCGTTAATCCCACAAAACGGGATAATTTTGATGAATACAGAGGTGGTATACAGGAAATTAATGGCTTTAGAGGTGGAATAAAACGGCCATCAGGATGAGGACAACGGGTTATTATCTTACATATTGGTAGTAAAAATGGGTTTTTGGATGGCTGCCTGAAGTGTTTCGTTGGGAAAAAAAGTGCGGCGTCAGCGGATTACCATAACGAGATGAATAAACAACATTACGAAGAATGGTTTAGAACAGTGCTTTCCGTAATACCTGACAAATCAGTAATCGTAATTGACCAAGCACCGTAGCATACAATGTTGGATCCTAATTTTCGAAATCCTACAACTGCCTGGACAAAACAAAAAATAATAGAATGGATGTCCCAGCGAAAAGCAACATTGCCCGATGGATTTACAACGTTTAATGAATTAACCAAACCAATGCTTTTAGACCTATGCAAGAACTATCACTTTCCAAAAACGTATCTTTTAGATACAATTGCAAAGGAGTTACGTAATGATAATGTAAAACTTCTATGGTTGCCAGTTGCACCCTGTGAATTCAACGCAATTGAATTAATTTGGGCATATGTGAAAAATAAAGTGGCAAAATTGAATACTACGTTTAAAATCACAAATGTACTAAATGTGTGTCTTGAAACGATGCAGAACGTGCCAAGTTCTGTTTGGGAAAATTGCGTTGGACACGCTAATAAAATTGAGGAATCCTACAGAGAAAAAGACCACTTAGTTGATGTTGTTGTAGAACCATTAATTATAAATTTAGATGAAGATGATGATTCAAATGTAGACTTTAGTAATGAAGAAGGAGATAACGATCCATAAGTGTAGGTCTTCTTCGGTAAAAAAGAGTGGTGTAATCCAATCAGGTTATTTTTAGTTTTAGGTTTAACTAAATTTTGTCAGGGCTTTGTACCTTAAAAGTTAAATCAGATGTGATTCTACGTAAACAGGCCACTTTCACATATTTCTTTTATTATTAAGCAAAGGCAAATGCAGACAAACTTAACACAGCATTTGTTACAATTTTCCAAATATGCGAATCATAAAAATAAGGGAACATCAAAAATATTGTTTTTCTTTTAGGTGAATTATAAATAAATAAAGCTAATTGGCCTATTTACGTTACTCACTTTGAAGTAATATTTTTAAATTAATATTGTTCTACTACACACGTTCTGCCTATTTTATAGATCTTAATGAAACAATCGAAAATCGTTAAATACAAATAAATGTAAATATTTATCAATGTATATACTTATTTTTTCTTAATTGTACCAGTTACCTAATTTATCATATAGAGCACAAAAAAAACTTTCACTATATTGCATTACTTTAATGATTATTACCTTAACACCCATACTATTGCACCTTCGACGCCCCGCTCCATCCCGCAAGCTCAATGCTGCTATCCTTTACACAAATTAATTGTTTGTATTTACGTTTATGACAACTGCCAAAACAAAATTTTCGTTAAACGTAAAGTTACATCTCGTTATATGTAATACAAAAAAACAAAAATTTTTGCTGTAAGATTACTGGTAGTAATTACATAACCACAATCATTTTTTGAATATTACTACCAAACCTAAAAAAAAAAATAAAACTAATATTTTTTGGGACTAAAGTAAGGTTCACTTTATCGCCTGTAAAAATTAGTTAGGCCTGGGAGTACCAGTAAGGCACAATAAATTTTTACAATTGAGTCATTGATGAAATAGGGAAAAAATGGTGACAATTTTACAATTACCTTCCCATTAGAAAAGCACCAAGGCATCTACGGTTACAAAGTTTTACATGTGTAATAGAGACAAGTTACTTTACCGAAATATGTGAAAATTATATTTTTTAAAATTGTACTTTTTACTTTACAAGCTTCCAAACTGAGCGGTCACAACTTTAGAAATGGATAGTAGTTGAATATTCTTAATACTATTACAAATGTTTTAATGTAGTGAATTAAACGACAATAATTATATTATTAATCTAATTAGGGCGAATAGGTTAGATATCCAAAAAAAAATATGGATGATATTCCGCAGTCCATTCCTTATTTCTGTTTAGAGCAAAAACAGCAGGTCAAATGAACATTCCCTCACAAGGTTATTCTTAGACGTTCGAGTCACCGATTTGCCTGAAATTTGTCAGGTATGTGGTGGCCCATAAGTACAACATAATTCCAAAGCGCTAAAATGCACCTCTAAAAAATACGCGAGAAAATCACATTTAAAATTTGCTGGAAACTTTTATATATATTTTTTATTGCACGCCGAGCAGCCGCTATAGCGCAAGCTGTGTCTACGATCTTCAGGAGCTGGTTTTTTCGTTGCATTTTTCTAGCAAAAACTTATTCAGAAACCTTGCAATAAATAACTGCATCAATTTATCTGATTTATCTTTTGAGGAAAGATGTCATGGCTCTGAAGGGTCACCTTCGAATATGATCTGAGGCACAATACACACGCCGTATGAAGGGCTAACACCAGCCCCAACCATAGCTTGGTTGCGTCGTCTGTATGTACAAAGAACTCTTTTGTATGTACATATTTCGTGTTGTATATAGTGTGACACGATCGGCTTCTTTGACCTGTTATATAGACACAAAAGAATTTTTTGTTACTGCTTGAAGAATTTGTCGCCTTTCTTGGCTCGAAGCTCCGCAAGCGTTCGCTTGAGTTGCTTGGTAGTCACGCCAGCTCTGAGCACACCCGTGGTAAAGAAAATCGTACACTAAATTTCATGTATTTCAGGGTCTCGGTGTACTTAGAATATACAGGATGTCCGAAAAGTCTTAGTATGGGCAAATATCTTTGCTATTAGTAAAGATAGAGACACCAAATTTTAGGGGTATCCTATTGGTTATTAAATCTACTTTTTCATGTAATTTAACTTTTTCAACTCCCTTCAGGAGTTGAGGTCAAAAATTTTAAATACAAGCCTATGCTGTGTGGTAACTCATTTTAAAGGTCTTCAAAAAAGAGACATTTTACCGCATATCCAAGGCCTGTATCTCAATTCGTTTTTGACTTACAAATTTTTAAAAATAAAAATTCTATTTATTTATTTTATTGACGCGTTAAAATAGCTTAACAAAGGAGTTCCAAATAAATTCTTTTTTTCTACTATAATGTTAAGTGAAGTGATAAGAAGTGAGTTACAAATAATAAGTGCAATACAAAAAATTTAACAACAAAAGCTAAGGTGGTTTAGGCATATGGTCCGAATGAAAGAAGACACGACAGTAAAAGCAATATGGGAGTCAGAAACGGGGAAAGGGGGAGGAGAGGAAGGCTAATGAGAAGATGGAACGAAGAATTAGTAATAGTAATAGTAATAGTAATTTATTAACAACAAATTTTACAAACTGCCAAATTAAAATATGTATAAATATCAAAGCTATGATATGGCATGCAGTTTTGGTATTTAATTTATATTACCTACAAAGGTAAAAATACCTTGTGTGTAGGTAATACTTTTAATTTATAATTTGGTTTTTAATAAATAAATTTAAGTAACATTACGTATGGATAATAATATAAACGAGAAAAATAATTTCTTAAAAAAAATAAGTTTTATTTTTTATTATTATTATTATTCTGAAATTCTTTGATTCCATGGCCTTTCCATTATTTCTTTACATGTTATTATGTCTTTTATAAAATATTTTTTTATTTCTTTTGAAAATTTTCCTTTCGAATATAAATTAAAATCATTTGGTAAAATATTGTATATTCTTGTTGAAAGAAACTCAAACATTCTCTGAGTCACTGCCTTATGGCAAAAAGGTATTCTGTATCTCTGTATTTGTCTAATATTGTTTTGTTTTTTGATATTTAGTACTTCATCGAATTTTCTTAAAAATTTACAGGAATTTATACAAAATATTTGTGATAAATTTGGTATTTCAAGTTGTTTATATACATCATTAGTATGGCAATTTTTATATTTTCCCCTAATGCATCTAACAAATGAATTTTGTAGTATTTCCAATGGATGTAAATTGATTTTATATATCCCTCCCCATACTAATATACCATAGCTTAGTACTGAATGCACCAAAGCATAATACATTTTAATTTTGATTGATCTGTTAGTTAAATCTCTAATAAAATAAAATTTGGCTAAAACGTATTTTAATTTAGATAGAACGTATGCTACTTGTTCTTTAAATGACAAATGTTCATCAAAAATTACTCCTAAATATTTGATGTTTTCTTTTTGTTTTATTTTTGGGCAATTACAAAACTTATTATATATTTTACAGTCAATTTTGTGACTTGTTAAGTACATATTTTCATGATTTTTATCATTTTTACAGTTTAAAGTAAAATTAACAAAATTAGTTTTATCCAAGTTAATAACCATACTATTCAATGCATACCAATTTGTTAAAGTATTGAAATCTAATTTCATATTTCTATAATTTTCTTTCAAATTTTGATTGCTGTATACTAGAGCCGTATCATCTGCAAATATAAATATGTCTGCTTTAAAATTACAGTCAAATATATCATTTATGTAAATTAAAAAAAGTAATGGCCCTAAAGTTGAGCCTTGCGGCACTCCTGACAATGTTCTTAAAAAAGTACTTTTAACTGAATTTACTAAGGTGCATTGCTGTCTGTTGCTGAAGTAGCTTAGAAACCATTTTAGACACAATCCCCTTATACCAGCATTTTCTAGTTTTTCAATCATTTTCTTATGAGAAATTGTGTCAAATGCCTTTTTGATATCTATAAAAAGTCCAGTAACTTTTTTGTTGTTATCTAATTTTTCAGATAACAGTTTTGAAAACTGAATAAGTGCTAAATCAGTACCTCTGTTTTTTAGGAATCCGAATTGTCTATTATTAAAAAAGCTATTTTTTTCAAGAGAATTTAATAAATGATTATAAATAATTTTCTCAAAAATTTTTGAAAAAACTGGTAAAAGGGCTATTGGTCTGTAGTTTCCTAGTATATTTTTAGGCCCACCTTTATATATAGGGATTATTACTGATATTTTCATCTTTTCTGGAAAAACTGCACTTTTTATTGATAAATTAAATATATATGTTAAAATTGGACTTAAGATACCATTTAACTCTTTTACTATTTTTGGTGATATTTCATCGATACCAGAAGCTTTATTTACCTTTAAACTGTTAATTTCATTTTGAACTTCTTCCTCTGTTATAGGAAATAAGACAAATGAATTTTTTAAGGACTTTTTATTATAATTAATATTTTTAGGGTTACTTTTCTCTGCCTCCTTCGCAATATCAGGTCCTATTTCTGTAAAGAAAGGTTATTCGAAATACTTAAGTTATCTGTAACTATTTTGCCCTTGTATTTCATTTCTTTAATTTTTTCTTTAATTTTTGATTTATTTTCACACATTTCATTTAGAATTTTCCATTGATCTTTTAATGAACTGTCATTTATTTTATTGATGTAATAATCTGTTTTAGTTTTGATTATTAAATTATTAATCATCTTTCTATATTTTAGATATTTTACTTTATTATCGCTATTTTCTGGATGTTTTTTAAAATTTCGGTAAAGAGTATCTCTTTCTCTACTTAATTGATTTTAAAAGACCATTTGTCATCCATGGTTTTATTTTTTTATTTTTTGAAGATATTTTTCTACTTATAAACGAGTTTTGTATTTCCTTTTGAAGAATCATTAAAAAGTTGTTATAAGCTATATTTACATCTTTGGAATTTAACACTACACCCCAGTTTTTATTATTTAAACTGATTTTTAATTTTTCATAATCAATAATTTTTATTTCATTATTATCTTGTTTGTTGTCAGAAAAAATACTATAAAAATTCACCGAAATAGTTGAAATATAGTGATCAGTAATGTCAGTTCGAATTACAGAAGATTTAACGTCATAATCAAATTTAGATCTGAAAAAAATATGGTCTATACATGATCCTGGGTTTATTAAACCTGGTCTTGTAATTTCTTTTATTATAGGTATAAATCCAAATTCATAAAACATATTTAAATATAGGTTAACATTATTGTTTTGACTTAAAATATCTATATTCATATCACCAATAACTAGAACATTCTCATTCTTGGTGCTAATTATATTTTTAATTTGATCTATAAAGTTCGTTATTGAGTATCGATGCAATCTGTAAATAGCTATAATTTCAAATTCAATATGTTCATAATAACCTTCTATTTCTATCACATCAGCAGTGTTTATATCATCATGTTTATTTAAATTTAAAACATTTAAGTTTCTTTCAACAAATATAACAACTCCGCCTGATTTGTACGTATTATTACATTTAAAATATGAATTGTAATTAGGAATATTATATAAACTCATTTCGTAATCATAGATACATATTTCAGAGAGAACAATAATTTTTGGTTTTATCTTTAAAGATTCGAGATACAATAAAAAATGGTCAAAGTTTTTTCTTAAACTCATTTAAATTTAGACAAGAGAAATCTTTTAATTTTTCAAAAATATTTTTTTCATTATTTTTATCAACAATAAACGTTTTAGAAATATTATGTAAATTTATAAAGTTGAATTTTATTTTTTAAAATTTTTAAATATGACCAAACTACATACCATATTAGCAACTACAAATATCTTTTAAAGTTTCAATATCCGTAATTCGTATTGCTCTACTTTCTTCGTTTTCTCTAATAAATATTTTTCCATCTATGACCCATGTATACTTTATTTTTCCCTCTTTCTTTATTTCTCTTGTTTTTCTGAATATTTCTTGGTTGGCCAAGGTTAGATCTTCATTGAAATATATCTGATTATTACCTGAGAGACCGCATTCTGCAGTTGACAACGTTTTTTTAATTTTTCTTTTGTTCAGTATTTCATCTTTCTTTGTTTTTGATCTTAACCTCAATAGTATCGGAGAGTTTAATTTCTTTGCATTTATTTTTCTTACCTCTTTAATATCATTTCGTTGTATATCTACATTTATTTTATCTAATATATTTGAAACATTTTCAAATAGATTTTGATTTTCCATTGCTATTCCACTTATAATTATATTG
The DNA here is from genome assembly GCA_963971165.1 of Philopedon plagiatum. Lineage (NCBI taxonomy): Eukaryota > Metazoa > Arthropoda > Insecta > Coleoptera > Curculionidae > Philopedon > Philopedon plagiatum. The sequence continues at coordinate 117,222,818 of OZ020189.1, forward strand.
TTCTCCTTCTTTTCCTGCTCCATTGCATTTACACGATTTTTAAGAGTGTTAATTTCATTTTTTAAAAATCTGTTTTCTTCTATTACTTTTTTAAAATTTTTAGTAATTTCTTCAAATTTTTTTAATTGTTCGTCATATCTACTTGAAATAAAATTTATAGGTTCTTTAAGTTCCCTGTTATCATCTTGTATTTTGATTAAATTTTGTAATATTTCTTCTACAAAAAATTCGTCATTTCTTACCACATTTAAAGATTTATTTCTCGAGCAGTCTCCACAAGTCCAATGTTCTAATTTGCGGATATATTAAAAAGGAAAGGACTAAGCTGAACCCAAGCGAAAAGTTAAGCTAGAGAAGCAAATAAATGGAGAAAAATAATCGCCTCTACACCCATTGTGGAAGAGTATGCGGATAAGTAAGTAAGTAAGTAGTGTTTGGTTTTAAATGGATCGATCTGGTGGAGGCAGCTCGTTGACTACTATACCAAGTTGCATTTTTTCTGTCAAATTAATTTTTTTCTAATATTCCATAGTTACTAATGACACAGTACCCTCAAGAGTAAATTACTTTAAATGCGTCTACACGGTAGGAGTTCATGTCTTATGTCATTAACATCCCGTACATGTTCAAATTGGCCAGCCGTTAATAAAACAATGTATCGAAGTACTGAAGTACTGCTATAAAACATAATTTTTACCATATTATTATATTAATTTGAGATAAGAATAATTATAATCGTAAATGCTTGTAATTAAAGACGATTGTAGGCTTTGCTTCATCCGTGTAACTGATCTTAATATGATAAAAAGATCCTTTAATTGGGATCGCTATTTTATGGAAGTAGGAACGCCTAAATCAAAAATTGTTAGTTAAGTATATTAGTCCATAAATTATATCTTTTTATGAAAACCGGCTTTGTAATCTCTAAACCCTGCTAACTAGTTATTAGTGAATTATAAACGCGAGTCAGTAAAAATAATATCAGCTAGTAATTTAAACTCCTGGATATGATATTAAGCTGTTTTTAACGCATTCGGCAATAACAAAAATAAAAAAATTAATAACTGGTGTCATTAGAGCAGTTCCATGAAATACAGAACGGCTTTGAAGAAAGTTAAAATGTATTGCATTTTAAAACGCCATCGATACAACTCTAGTTTTTGTTTTGTACTTTTTTATCTTTTTATATCGCTGTTCCGGCAGAATAAAGATGTAACTGCTAAAATTGAAATTTTAAAGGAGGCAAAAGTTTGTAAACTATTTTTTGTCATTGGCAGTAGCATAAGTAAAACGTTTTTTTTATTGGCTCAAATTATTTTTACGGATAACAAATTGTAGCCTTTTCCGATATGTGTGTCAGTAAAAAAGTTAATGTAAAGTAGTAGTATAATTATTGTGTAATTGTGTAGTTGTTTCTCTGTAATCAAAAATAAAAATAAGTATTTATGTCAAAACTTTTAATGGAAATGTAACAAAGGAATCAACTTAAAAACTACATTAACAAATTTTAAGGCACAAATCAGTTACAAATGTAATCGTAAAAATACTTATAAAATTGAGGAATTATGCTGCTTTGAACTAGGCTTCTAAGATCCTTTTTTTTGTTATCAGCTATTTCAATTTTCCTGTGATAAGCAAGTTTTAAATTTACGTCTTTAAATTTTAATTTTCTTACATCTGCCGAACGTCTAGTTTTTGACTGAATATCTATACAATTCCACTCCTGCTGTTCGTAGCTGGTCTAGTACTTAATAAAGTTGCTTAACTTTTCACATTGAAGTAGTCTCGCCTCACTAATTTTAAATTCGTCGCCAACCCCATTTTTTGCCAAATTTGGGGTAGTATCTTCATACAATGCTTTCAGATCATAAAAGTTTTCAGTGCCCATTTCCTTAATATCTAGAGGATTTCCGGTTTTTTTAGCATTTCGAATTACTGACACAATTTGGTCTGGAACGTAAATCAGTCCAGACTTTTTGGCTCTTTTTATGCATCTTTCAATGATGCTGTGGATTGAATCCCCTTTATTTTGTGTGTGGCCTCGTACCACATACTTATGAGTAATTGAATTTATTTCCAAACGTTCTACTGCATACAGATACATCCCAATAAGGTATTTAAAAAATAAAATTACAATAAATTTTTTACTACCTTTTAGAATTTTTAGTATTTACTTATTTTTCTGCTGACCTCCACAATTGTCTGTCATCAACCTTTTTTTTGTTTTCCATGTTTCCCTCGGCCATCTTCCGGAACGATTCCGGTACCAGTTGCTTTGGCTTGAATAACTATCCTTAGAGTTCTGTCAGCTATCCCGAGGGTATTAATAAGAAATGTTTTACAGACTCGTATTTTCCGTCCATTCATATGTAAGTACAGAGCAGTATTCTTGGTTGTGTAGATGATATTCTACGATATTTCAAAACTAATTGCTCTACACATGAGCTAAGAAAATCCCGCTGTCTCTGAAAGTCAGGAAGTTCCCAAAATTCTTTAAATATATGACTTCTTTGCTCATCTGAAATTTTTGTAGAACATTTTTGAACACATTTTTCTGGGCAGGGTGGTCTCATTATCCGGGCCTCAATACATCTTCCAGACTTTGAGTAATAGCTTTGTCCCGAGTTTTTTAATCGTTTATTTTGTACTTTTTGCCAGATATCCTCCAATCTCATTCTTTTCTTGCCTTTTTTGGAAACAGAAGGGTCAGTCGTATTTTCTGTAGATTTTACCACATTGTTTTTTTCGGTATTTACCTTAGAACTTGCAATATTGTTCCCCCGCTCGTTTATTTCAGATCTCCCTGTCAAACTTGCTGACGAAGTTGAATGTGTATAATTATCACTTGACCCCGACGAATAATTCGAACTGTCAGAATCTCTTCTATCTTTGTAACATTTACTTACAGGGTGTCTTTTTATTCTTAGTCTTAGTTTTACGGGTTCCGGGTTATCAGGAATACATACATTGATATGAAGTAGAAGGCATGTCTTTACTTACTTCCTGATAATTACTAATAGTGGCGACTGTGTTCAAATTATTAAAGGTTTCAGCGTCTTTAACTGCTTGGCACATGTCTTTACTACCATCAGTATATGCCCCACCCTCGGGTGCTTGTCGAGGGTTTGGATTCATAGAATTGAAAGCAAGTTCCAATATTTTATTAGTCCGGCTACTCATAATAGCTTTTCTGCTAAATTGTATTGACCTGCAATAAAAATATAGCATTTAAAATGAAAATAACTAAGATAAAGATGGGTCTTTGTTGTTTTTAAAATATATTGTACAAAGATAAAAAATACTTGCAAATAAATCGCTTCAGCAGAATGTAATTTGTATAACTTGCTGAACATACGTCCGCAGTTACATTGACTTAATTGGTATTTCTGTCACTATTTTGAAAATATTTGGAAGCAACATCAGCCCAAAATACACTTATGTCAATAAAAAATTCTGAATTTTGGAGGAATGTTGTCACAAAATACACTTACGTCGTTGTTCCAGCAGATACACACACTTAAAAACTGTCACAATGTACACTTAGGTCGTTGTTGCACCGCGAGAGTATATGCTCATATGAGATTCAAAACAGAACTGACAATAATTCCGTCAATGTTCGCCCGGCAAGTCGCTAACATTTACCGAAATGTGATAACGACGCAACCTCTATCTACCGGCTAAATATCGAAATACATTTACACCGTTATTTCTCCGGAAGGAAAAGGTATTTTCGAATATTTTGCTGCATTTAAGAAGAAAATGAAAAAGTTTGCAGTTGCGTCGTTGTTTCCCCGGAACGGCGAATACGTATGCGAGTTATTAGAAGTTTTAACAGATATACATACCAAGTAGTCATTTAACACTATTTTTGCTTTAATGAAAATTGGTCATAAAGCACATATTATCAAACGTATGGAGGTAGCAATTACGGTAAAATTTTATAAATTTTGTGTATACAGCGTGTCGCACGGAGTTCTTGCCATACGGGAAAAAATTTTACTGAAATTTAAGAAACAAATCACTTTGATGTAGGAAAGTTCTGCATATTAATAAACTAAGAATGAATGAAGTACCCTTATTTACCAAGATATAAAGAAAAGTTATTTTAAAGAATTATTTGGAATACTTTTTGTCCCTCTAAATACGAAATCACAGCCACCTACGAAAAAAATAAGAGTTTTAATATAAGACAACTGAGTTACTTATTAAGAAAGAATAAATTTACAAAATTCAAACTTCAATATAGCCACCTTCCTTTTCAATGCATTTTATTGTTAAGTCGGAGAATTTTAAAACAGCGTTTCTCAATATAACTTAAGGAATTTCTAGAGCACATCGGGTTATTACTATTTCCAAGCTGTCGATATTTTCAAAGAGAATACACTGTTTTATTTAAATATTCCCAAATAAAGTAATCGAGTAGGTTCAGATCCAGCGACCTCGCCGGCCAATGATTTTCTGAAAATCTTCCTATCCAACGCCCCTGGAACATTTCCTGAAGAAACTTGTTAACAGCTTGGGAACTATGGCATGACGCACCATCATGCTGATACCATAAATTATTTCTAATGTTAAGTGGAAGGCCATTAACGAAGCCAAACAGTTGATTTCTCAAAAATTGAAGGTAAATATCCGACTTATATTGCCTCGGAAGAAAAATGGGCCTATCAGTTGGTTATCTAAAATACCGCACCACACATTTATCTTAAAATAATACTGACCACGACACTGAATAACAAATTCTGGATTCGCTCTACTCCACCAACGACAATTTTGGGAGCTTACTACTCCATTAGATGTAAAACATGCTTAATCAGAAAATATAACCTTTTTGCAAAAAGGCGGGTCATTTTAATGCATACTTGCTACCAAGCCGAAAAATCAAACCGAATATTAAAGTCTCCAGGTTTCAACGTGTGGGCAAAGGTAGGCTTGTATGGATGAAAATGATTTGCTTTAAGAACTCTTCTAGCAGTGGATTTACAAACAGAGCGTCTATCGTTTTTAGGAAGTACCTTTTCCAAATTTCTCAACGAAGTGTTGAGATTTTCAACAACGGCTTGGATAATTTATAGGTGAAGATCCTTATCATCTTAGGCCTAATTTTTTTTATTAAGGCAGTTTTCCACACTTCAACTTCTTTAAAGTTTTTCGTAGGTGGCTGTGATTTTGTATTTAGAAAGAAAAATGATTCCAAATCATTCTTTAAAATATTTTTTCTTTGTATTTTGCTAAATAAGGGTACTTTATTCTTGGGTATATTTTACGTTTTTGTCACTACCCTGTATACTATGGGTCTTTTTAGATTTTTTTCATAGGGATTCTTAGTTTATTAATATGCAGAACTTTTCTACACCAAAGTGATTTTTTTTTTAATTTCAGTAAAAATTTTCCCATATGGCAAGAACTCGGTGGGACACGCTGCATAGTAAAACACTTTTTTACGACCGACCAGAAAATATACAGTTTTTGGAGAAGTTTTCCGCCAGAAATTTATGTTTTACCGGTCAAGATCGGAAAATGGGAATCGGGGATCCACAAGAGCTTTTGACGATACTGCAAAACTTGTAAAAAAGTCTGTCTTACTTTCGTTACTATGGAAACGAATTTGTGTTATTGTTTGGATAAATCAAATAATATACCAGTATAATACAGTCATAATTTATTTTTTTATTGACAAAATGCGTGACAATTTCCAGCATTTCAGAGACATCTTTCCTTCAAATATTAAACGCTCACAACTGTTTATTTAACATAAATATTAAAAAATAATTTATTTAGGTAGTTATTGTTGTTTGTGGTTGTATCTAGTATTTGTGAGGAAATTCATTAAAAACAAATAATAAAAATAGTGTCGGTCGTAAAAAAACCCGGTACGTTACTTGACGGGAAAATGTTTTCTAGGTCTTCCTATGCTTCCAGAACTTGCCTGGGGCTCGCCCTGGAATCTACTTTGCTCGACCTGCAAAACACTACTTTCTGGTCTTGTAACGTATGTAAATTACTATTAAACACTGCTAAAAATTTCCAGTCGTCGTTCCGTGTCGTACAACCCCTATTCTAATAGGTTGATGTTTCATCCAGGGCTATTACGGGACGATAATGTCCATAATATGCAAATATGCCAGCGGTGAAACGGCCCAAGAGCGGGCAGCATGCAGCAGGACAGCAACGGCAGGGCATCAGAGCGTGTAGCTTAGGCCGGCCGTACACGAGCGACATTTTGCAGTGTACCGACCACAATATTGCGGTCGCGTCTCGGCGAACTGCAGCCCGTCATAAGAATTACAGAATATACCATACACGGGAGTCGTGCTGCAGTCGAAGTGGGCGTCTGCAGTCCATTTGCGGTCGATACCTTCGAGTGGTTGCATCGACGTTTGCGCCGGTGCAGCCGTACACGAACCACATCCTGGCTTTTGTAGTCGCTGCACCCGCGTCTTCATTTATTTCTTGACGTCGAAAACTTAAAAGTGGATGTATCCAAGGCGTTCGTACTCTCCTACGCCTTCTTCTTTTACTTAAAAGAAGTAACAGCAGTGCTTCCTCCTCAAAAGTTATTTTTAAACTATTTTTTGGTTTGCTACGATTCCACAGCAAGTGGTTAAAACGACCGCAGGATGCAGTTGATGGTACTGCAAATCAACCTCAAGAATGTGGTCGAAATGTAGTCGAATCAACCGCAAAGTTGAGTCGACTTGACCGCAAATTGTGGTTGCTTCAACTGCAAATATGTGGTCTATATACGGCCGGCCTTAGAAAGCGGCTTTCGTCAACGAGCGGCAGTCCGATCTGCAGTGTTGACGTTTCGCGATATAGCCGCATGCAAAGACTAAATTGAATTTGGGACTGGCCGGCCTTGTTTGGATTCCAGGATGGTTGTTTAGTTTGCCGGAACAAAGAAAACAGCCATGTGTTTATTCTGCTTGAAATAGCAAGCCACTCCCCGACAACCGTGCGGCGTGTTGGCCGCTAACGCCGCGGTCACTACTGAGGTAAACACCTCGATGAGATATTCGGCCTGTGGTCAAAATGCTCGCCGTTTACCTTATTTCTACCCCAGCCTGTTTGGTGGCTCTTTTATCTTCCGCTTCTGTTTATTTTTGCAGATAAAATACAAACACCCCATTTTTACATACCCTTGAACACAGATATTACAATTTGTATTACATTCAATATTATTTTTAAGAGAGAAACCCAAACCAAATTTCTATGCAATATATAAAAACATTTCGTTATGGAAGAGGACCTTATCTATTACTAAAAATTATTAAAACCACGGTAGAATTATTAGACGGTAGCGACACTCGCCACTTATTCCTGTTTTTGCCGACTCTTCGCTAAACTAGTTTTATCCGGTTGCTGGCAACTCGTGGCGTCTTTACGGAGACAGTCAGAAAATTAGTCTGATTGAATACAGTCGAGATCGCGATGGTGTGTTATTGCCACGTAGAAAATTGTCCATACCTCGGGATTAAATAAATTTTGGAAATATATACAGATTGATACATAGAATTAAAATTTAAAGTAGGTATTTCAGTCGTGTCTCGTCGATTTTTAGTATATATGAGCATAATGGCAGTATCTTAAAACTATTTGTGCTAAAGAAACGAAATTTGGAGAATGGGATTTATAGAAATAATGTATAAGAATACGTATTTGATATACATATTCTGCTTACAACAAGGCGAAAACGGAGGTATTAAAATAACTGGATACAGATATTTGCTATTTTATTTCTACAACACCTTAAAATAAGCGTCAGTGTGTGTATATATTTATATTTTCATTTTGGTTTAACCAAAATCTGGCAAGATTTTATTTTGATATCCTTGTATGTCCCTGTGTATTTTCCCTCAATAAATAAATAATAATAAATAAAGGATTGTGGTAAAGGGGACTACACTTATTCAGTCTTTGTACTCTTTAAGTTGATAGGTGTACCTAGCTTTTATATTGAACCATTTTAAATATTAGTTTTATTTCATGTAGGCTAGGGGCAGGGGGGTTAAAAAGGGGGTAAATTTACTCGATTATGTTGTAAGTCGTATTTATTTGATATTGTAGATATGTCCGTGTCGAAAAGAGGCAGGGGTGGTTTTTAGTGCAGCTTCCATAATTCAACAGATATTTTAGTTCAAAACATAAAATTTTTAAATATTGCTAGTAGGGTGATTCTTTAGCTATGTTATACCAGAAACTTAAAACTGTTTAAGTTAATGGCAGCAACCTCCGTTCTGTCGAATTACTGGTAAAAATTGCCGAATTTATTATGCTACATTTTCTGTCGACTACTGTTAGACTAATCTTTTAAAATAAAGAAGCTAGAGCCCTTTAAAGGCACTGCGACGCGCCGTAGCATGCTAAAAAGGTGGTGTAGCGTACGATTGCCCTTAAACCCAAAATTTAAACAACTATCAAAAATATATTTTTAGCTCAGACTGTTGTGCTCAAACCACTTAAACAGATGCGAAGTAAATATGTTTAATTCAGACTTATGTGCTTTATTTAGCATGTTTAGGAAACAACGCAAGGCTTCGTTAACTGCCTAGAAAAATATCTCTTATTATTTATTATAACTTTATAAGGCAGTTTCATGACGAGGGAGCAAACCACTGATCGTTCAAGAATACAGAGGTGTCCAAGATATCGTCAAGACTTCCTACTAATAACCTGAAGTATCCATGAGATGTCCTTGGGAAGTGTATGAACGAGAATATCCATGGATATCTCGCAGTGGTTTAGTCCTCGTTTCATGCCCTCGGAATAAGTGTCTAATAAAGCCATTAATACTAATGAATCGAAATACTAAAGAGTTTTTTAAATTTGTATGTATCAAATAACCGACCAAATATTTTTTCGACTAATACTTATCGAACGTCCCCGTAATACGCTGCCCGGAGAACGCAGTGTGCATCGGCATTTTGCTTTGATGCAGAGACTTCAAACGATTTTTGCTGAGTGTCGCTACTCCCCCATTTCTCTACTCTGTTAAAACCATTTGTCGGATAATTTTGGAGATATGGATGATCTGTACCAATCAGACAGGTGACGTTTTAACACTGCCTACAATCAGGTAATTGTGCCAAAAAAGTTGTGTTGTGCCTACGAACATGTCAGAATTGTTGGAAGTTTTTTGTGACTTTTCAGTGCTTTTTAACATTTTTGTTGTTTACGTAGTTATTACAATTTTTTAGTGGTAAAAGTTTAGTTCAAACATCTTTATGAGCATTTGTGTTGTCCTAGTAAGTAGGTTTTAGGTTAAACGTATTGGACACTAGTTTCACCATGAAAAATTCCAAGCGATTTACTTGATCAAAATTTACACCAGTAAAGTATGTTTTAAAACTACTATAGAATTAATACAAAAGTATATGCTAAACAGAAAACAATAAAACCAGTAAGATGTTTTAAAAATGACCACAGAGTTGTGAAAAGTGTGACAGTGGCGACAATGCTCAATCCCTTGATCGAACTGGCGTCACTGTCGATGCTTAGTTTGAAAATTTTGAAAATATTTTCAGGACGGCTATGATTTTTTCAAATATTATTTTCAATTGATTTAGCTGAAATTAAAACAAAATAGAAACCAGTAAATATCTTATTTTATTTAAAATGCTGTTTACCAAACTTAACCTATGTACAACTAAATTAAAAATAGGTACAAAATTAAAACATTCAATCGTGAATAAAAAAACGCTAAATATTTTACTTAGTAATATTATTCCATTGGGCATAGTCGAGTTCAGTCCCGCGTCCAAAGTCTATAATCCTAATCCCATCTAAAATGTATGAATAACATGCAAGCGCTGAGGAAGGAACAAATCAAACCGGACTGAACTCGGCAATCCCGATTTCATTAAATGCTCGAAATGGCCTCCTTGATTTTCAATACAACGGTTGATTCTTCCTGATTATGTATAATCTGTGCCAAACCGTAAGTAAATAGGGTTGAGTGATACATCATTGCATTTGGGGTAAAACTTACTCTGAAAAATACAATGCAAAAATCCAGGTCCGTATTTAAAAAAATTAGTTGGCGATTATATCTCAGTTATAACAAATGACATAAAAGAAACTGATAACGCCATTTTGTAGAGAAGAAAAAAATACGACGTTTTTATTTAAAGAACGCTTTTCTAAAATTAAGACCTTTTGAATTAATTAAAGAAATTAGTTGTTTTAGACGTTTTTAACAAATTACCCTGTATCTCGTGAATTAAAAACAATTCGGCAATGCTGTTAGTGGATCTTAAAAAAGCTTTAAAAATGAAACATTTTCTCTAATTTAATCAACTTCGTAGAAATTACTGTTTACAAGATAGGTACCAATATTGGTCAATTAAATAGTTGCGACTCTGTATATCAGTAAGTTAGATAGATTATGTCAAAGTGCAATATTTTTATCAGACAGTACAGTTTTATTAAAAAAAAATTAAGGCGTCCTGTTTATAAGAAATATTAAATGTGGAATATATAGATTAGTGGGCGCAACACATTTAAACTTTAGTTTTCTACCTTTTTGTCATAGATTTTGGGATGCTGAGTATAAAAATAGTAATAACGCGCAAGGACATCATACTTTCCATTACACTGTGCAACAAATTTTTAAAAAATGATCGTTCAAGTGATTTTTTTTTTATCGTTTTTAATAAAATGGTATATGATACGAGTATGTAAGTAATAAGTACCTACCTATAATTTTCTACACTTTCTATTTGTTGTAGTTAGCATTTTTCTTTTTCTTAAAAACAGCCCAAAAATTGTATAAAATTTCTCAAAATAGCAAAATCATCGCTTTGTGATTCTCGTTGAAATGTTATCGCCAGAGTTTTCAAAAAGTAGCCTAAATTGGTATATAGCGCTAATCTGGCCACACTACACTGGTTCCGAGCGTATAGGATGACTCTCTTTAGTAATAGATCTGTCAAACTGCTTTATGAATTAGGATTTATCGACCCAAAAATTGCCGAAAACATAATAAAATACAAAAGATTATTTTGAATATAATCTAAACATTGCGAATTATGAGAAAATACAGGTTTTCAAGACTTTTAAATACCAACCAATTTATGATTGGCCAATATGTAATATGAAAAGAACCCTATGATATACAGGGTGTCCGAAAAGTCTAAATATGGGTAAATATCTTTGATATTAGTAAAGATAGATACACCAAATTTTAGGTATATCTGATTGGTTAATAAATCTACTTTTTTATGTAATTTAACTTTTTTAACCCCCTTGAGGTGTGACACTAGTTCAGATCAAACATTTTAAATGCAACCCTATGTCGTGTGGTACCATGAACTTCTTGGCAGTAATAAAGTCGATTTTGGAACTCTGCCAAAAAGGTAACACCATTCTCGAAAATGTGGGAAGTGAGTTAGTTATTAGTTTGAAAAAATCAAACTCGTCAGCTTTAAAAGTGTCACTTTCTATGTAAGAATTTGAATTTGAACAAAATTAACTTTTATTTGCCAACTAGTTATCAATCCTTAATTTGTTAAAGCATCAGCTAACTTTAGACACTTGACCAACTTTACCAGATTTATTATATAAACTTGAAAAATGTATATTCGGATATTCGTTAGAATCCTGTATCTCGCAAATTATGTTTGTCATACCCTGTAAAAAACAGCTTAAAAATCTCATTACAGATGGGCTCAACGAAGCGATACAAATTGTAAATAAAGAAATTTTTTAGTGACTGATTTCACTATTACGTATAACCGTTAAAAATTAACCTTAAATGCCAAAACATGGATGTTATATCAACCTTCTTTAGTACCTGCTTAAGATTTTTAGATAATTGTTGTTGATTGTTAGTCTTTTGTCTTTACACATTTTTTCTTTGGCAGAAATTTTAAGCAAAACTATATTTATGGCTCCCGGTGCAGACGTTGATCAAATATTTTTTTATTGCTGATAAAACGTAACCAGGTCGTATGTAAGCTAGGGTTTGCTTGGGAAAACTTGTCCAAGACAACGAACGAAATTACTACTTTTGTATCTAAATAGGTTGCAAATGGTAAATTAATAATTTATCAGATGATCTCGTTTCTTGCAACAGTACAAAATCTATCCGCAGCCCCTATCTTATTACCGTTTACCCGCGTAGTTTTTGTTGTTAAGACAATAATTTGTATTAGTAGACAAAAGAAGTATCGGGCAGGGGTACCTACTAAACTAGATAGTAGTCGCGATCGACTCAGTCTGTCAGCCAAGTGAGTTTATGTCCTGTGAGGTCACGTCCTTACCTTTTTGCTTTGTTTACATTTTTGTGAATAGGCTACTTGTGTATCTTCGCCTATTTTTTGATAAATTTTGGGACATCTAGAATGTATATTATTATTAGAGCTATTAAACTAGTAATTTAGTTTTGCATACATAATTTGGTATGATGTGCAGAGACATTAAGGCTTGGTATTATAGACAGGGAGCTTTTTCAGTTGATTTGTAAAAGAAGGTTATAAAACCTGCACCTTTTCTTTAGATGTCCATTATCCAGCATATATTTATTTTTTAGGACTACTGTGAATGAAAGTTTATGAAAGCAATAGTTTTGCTGGCATGTTTACCAAGATAATCCATAAAATAGTTAAATAAAGCAAAGCACTTTAAAAGCGGAATGGAGAAATGGTTAAAACATTCTAGGATGAATGGATAAAATAATCAGTTGGATGCAGTAGAACAGAATTATATTGAAAACAATCATGACTTTTATTTATTTCATAAGGGAAAATATAAGGATCAGGCGCGGCCCGTGAGTTGTTTACAGGTGGGTCAAAATTTTGTGGGCAACTAGTGATATCAACGCAACAAGCAAAATTCACTTTTTTAATTAAGAAAGGTTTTTTAATAATGTGCCAAGAAATTATTTACCTACAAATAAACCCTGCAAACATCATAAAATAGGTACTGCAGAATATTGAACATTACTACTCTAGATGTTTATGGCTTTTTTCTATGTGTTTTAATACTCTAGATTAGTAGATTTTAGCGGCTTCCGTTTTGATAAGTTTAGCATATCCTCAATAGATGTCGCGCGGTGTACTAAAAGCCCAGACTATAAACAGAACAAAATTCTGAGCGCAGCGTAAAATTTGCGACGCACTTTGTTCAAAAAAAAAGTGTTTGATTAAAAACCGTCAAAGATACTATGATGAGTATCATTGACCAAGTACTTACCGCTTAACTTGAAAACATTACAATCACTCTTAAAGGTACTCTAGAGAAAAACACAGGAACAACAGGGTGTTCTGAGGGAAGCAGGTGTAGTAGAGCGCGTTGCAAATTAGCCCTCAGCTCAGTTAGGCTGGGTAGGTTCTATTGGACGCCACCAGTTTTTTTACACCGACGCAAACTGGAAGTCGCCTAGTTGGTCTAGGGACCTGCTTCTCACACAACAAACCTGCTATTCATACTTAAAAATTAAACAGAGGGCGCAGTGAGCTGGATAAAAACAACTTAATAAGTTTACCCTATATACATTTATTTGTACACTGATTAAAAAAAGGTTACAAGTGGTGACAAATAAGGTTGGGCGATTTTGCCCTCGCAAAAATAAATAAATTAAATTAAACCAAAACTTCGTGAGGAAGTTTGTCCTCACATACAAAAATTCATAGGGTGGCTTCTTAGCACCCGCCAAACAGAAATAGGGATGGTTCGTATCCTCTACCAAAACAACTAAGAGGGACGCTTTGTAGCCCCTATGGAAGAAGTAGGGAGGTTCGTGGCCCCTACCAAAGACCCTAGGAATAAAACAATTCCCAGTAGTTACAGTAATTCAACTTTAATTAATAAAAAAAATATATTTGAAGTTACGTTAATAATTACAAATAAAAATCAGAAGTTACGTTATTAGAAAAGATTACTATTCAGAGAGAGACAATTGACTTGAATTAAAGCGCCGAAATCTAACAATTTTTTTTTTCATATTAATTAATTAATTTAATATTAAAAGAGAAAGCCATTGGCTTAAACTGAATCGAAAAATTTGGATAAGTAGAAAAATATGTAAAAATAAGAAGCTACGTCAATATAAAAAAAAAACCACTAATAAAAGAGAAAGTAATTATTTGCAAAATTTAAACGAGCTTAGGATAATATTAAAAAGTTACCTTAATAAACAAAGTTAATATTTGGATAAATAATTTACTGAAACTAATCCGCAAAATTTAAGAATATTAGATAAAAGGCTAATAATAAATGAGAAAGCCAGTGGCCTGAAATCAATCGCAGAATTTTAGTTAAGTTAAAAAAAACAAAGTGTGAAGTTACTTTAATTAAAAAAAAAACTATCAATAAAATAAGTAATCGCTGAAAACCAGATTGCAAAATTTAAACAAACTCATGGTAAGATTTAAAAAAAGTTACGTTACTAAACAAAAGAAATTATTACGCAAGGGCATTGATAACTAAATAAAATTGTACAGTTCCTTGATACTCAGCGATAAGCGTTAATATTTACAAAAATTAAATGTTCATCAACTGACCAGTTTAGCACTTCATTATGTTATCTTACATTAACAATAAAAAAAAAATAATAAAAGTACAACAAAAGCAAAAATAATCGATAATTAAATCAAAAGTTCACGCAAGATTACAGGTATAAACAAAGCAAAAGGCTTAAGCGAAGCCAAAAAAAAGTAAAATAATTAAAACCTCAAACCCCTATAGTAGCTTGACTCAAAAGCTAAGCGTTAACACTACTCGTGTAAATAAAGTGGATCAATGTAAGATAACACAAGAATAATAATTGACTTCACAAAAATTTTAATCATTTAAATTAAGAGAAAGCACCCTGTATAGGGAGAAACCGTTCGAATATTAACAATGAAAATACACACCGTTTATGTACCTTTATAAAACACAAAGCTTAAATTACAAGCAAATAAATCGCTAAAGCAAGGCAGCTACTATATATAACTACTTTAGGTTCCCAAAGCAAATAATATGATAATAACAAAAGTATTACATTAACTATCCACAAGGCAAGTATGTAGCTACCCTCTGTCCCAAATCGTACGATATAATAAATGGGTGTAAAACATGTACGAGCTATAATAAGTTACTTTACCCCAAAATTATAGTCAGATGTCAAATTTGCAAATTAAATAGTAGGTTGATTGACCCCTCTAAAAACATAAAAATATTATTTAACCAAATCTTTATACCAAAAGCAAAAACAAATCTAAATTATCCAACTTCCCAGAGATAAAACCCGTGAAACCCTGAGCCCGTACATATTTTAACTCATAAAAAAAAAGGTTTTGTGGCACTTATTCAGAACACAAATTCCCTTATAACTATATAAATCACTGCTTGAAATGAGTACTACAGTTAGCCCAATTTACTCCTGCATGTGCTTTGCGGTAAAGTTATTAAAAAAAAAGGAAACGATTTAAACAATCTACATTTACTAAGATAGTTACTGACGTACTTAAAATCAAATAAAATCTGGCTCGTAAGCTGGTATAAAGAGGTCTTAAACAAAAATTATAGATTGTACGAGCTTTACTGCCAACCATCAAGACTGAAAAAGTTATTCGCAAATTAGGTAAAGTGATATTAATATTTAAGAAATTGAAGGCTTGACTATTATATTAATAGTTTAGTCAGTTATTATTATTCAAAATAAGAAGTAGCACACCGAGCTACAAAACTAGGCTTAGAACAAAATACTTTAAAACCGAGTTTCAACAATTACGGTTCGCTAAAATTTTAATTAAAATTTAGGGGCACAAAATGGGCAAATACGTATCTAAGAAAAAGGCAAGGCCCTAAACAAAAAAACTTCAAGCTTCAAGGTTTAACTTACCCCTTTATCCAAGATAAGGAGGGCTTGACAAACTAAATTCCAGAACTGCAGGCAGCAAAGGTTACCACAGGGTTTGGACCTCCAAACTGTTGCCGATGTTCGTGGCTTGATAGAAATAAAGAAAGGAATCCTTAGTCATTGAAAAATTTTACCATGCACGTGGCAGACTAGCAAAAAACCATCTATATAAAAAAAGCACTCACCTATCATCGAAGTCGCCCAAAAATATCCTGCGTCTTGCAGAAACAAATTCTTCAAGAATTTAAACACGGTCCCTGACTTTTTAATCCAAAAAAAAAACTAGAATTTCCAAATTGAAACTTTCAGATAGGGACCATGGAACAATTGCTTCGAAGGATAGAGTGGAAGTGACCGGCCTATGCCTCGTGTCGGAAGAATCATATGACACTTCCTCCCACCACAGACACATATCCAAGATGGTTCCGAAGAATTTCCGCCCTGCACTGATTACTCCAACTGTCGCCACGCCACCAAACAAAGACACTACTATTGTACAGAGACCCCGGGCGTGAAACAATAAAGTCACGGAAATACAGAAAGTTATACCTACGCCGGTGGCCTGAACAAAATAGCAACGAAAGCCTGCCAAACCCACGCGAAAATGCTTAACGATACAGTACAAATTTTACCCCTCCGGTTTGGCAGCACTGCAAGACTCTGACAGTGTCAGCCTGTCAGTTCAACCAAAAATTCTAACCTTCTCATATAACTCAATTAAATGTTTACAAAATTCAAAACAAGATCTTGGAAAAGAAAAGAGAAGGAAATCTTGGAGTTTAATTAATAGAGAACGCTAGATTCAGAAATCCAGGACAGTGAAGGCAGTGGAAAACACCGGGATTAAATCTCATTCAAAATGTAGGTAGCCTTTTAAAATTTATTCTCTAAAAATATGTTATCATAAATAGACTAAAGGCGACTGTCTGTACACACAGGAAGGCCTTAAGCAAGGCGAAAATTCAGGCCCAAGCCAGAAAGAAAGATTTTAAAGCAGACTACAACAGATGGACAAGCTCATGTTAAGCCGATTTGGACCAGATAAAAGGGCAATCAACACCCCCAGGGGGTAGCCTGGACAGCAAGGGAAGGGGGCCACATAGCGGAAGAACGAAAATAGATCTTCTGAATCAAGGTAAATAACTAAGAAAACAGGCATTCGTGAATAAACTAATTATTAAAACAAAAACTAATTCGGTGACAAAAATGACCTGTCACAACTCCCCCTCTCCTACGAAAGGAGGGAAATTTTCCAATGAAAGTTAACCGACGATAAGGATCAGAGGCTCTCTGTAGATACAGGAAAATTGAAAAAGAAAACGAATTACCTGCGCTATGCTGGCGCCAATAAAAAAACATAAGTGAAGATACGTGGGAACCCAAGGTAGTACCATATAACTAATACTAACTAACAAGACTGATAACTCAATCTTAAAATAACTAAATACTCAAAGAAATCTTTGGTCCCTTTGCCACTAGTCACCCAGCGACCTCCTCCAGGAAGATTCGGTGTGGAACGTAAACCCTAAGTTGGTAAGGGAGCTAGCATTGCGTTACACCCAAAAATATTGTGGGGAACCTCGTTTACTAGCCTCACACCGTAGAATCGTCCCGAATTAAATCACCAATTGACATGCGTCAAACCAACCAAAGGGTGGACAACTAAAAAGGAAAAGATAAATATAATACAACATAAGTAAAATGATAAGAAAAGAGGGATAGCCCAGATGATCCACCATACAAAAGGGAGTGGATTGTAGCATCCACCAAGCTAAAAGATGTACCAAATGGGAAGCACATCGGTCCCTGTATACAACAAAAAAAATTAATCAGGGTGTTCTGAGCGGTGGCACTGCCACCGGCCTGTCGCAACCTAATAGGCCGACTTGAGCTCAGGCCGAACAAAGTAGCTTGGTCCTCCCCTGGCCCGCCGAACAAGTTCGATGGGCAAACTGTTACCCCAGGGGTCAGACTTCCGCCCCCCCTGAACAGCCCTTCCAGTCGGTCTGCTCTCCGAAGGATCCATGATCTAACAAAGAGCGTCGAAGCGACATCCGGTAGCACCCAACACAGTGCAGCCTGTAAAACGAGATAGGGACAAATGTCAAAATCGATAAAGCCAAAATAAGGTAAAGACGCAATCGGGATAGTTTTATCTTGTCTAAACGGTGGATAGACAAAATATATCAATAAGGATCTAGGCGCAAAACCAGTAAATACTGAAATGGCCGGAGACTAACATATAGTCCTACCAGGACCTAGACCTAAGACAAATCCAAATAAATAAAATACCAAAGGTATTAAAGTAAATTAAAGCCAATCAAAGGCCAATCACGATAAGGTAAGTAAGTTAACGCAAAGGTAAGCAAATTATCGCAAAGGTAAGAAAAGTATCGCAAAGGTAAGCAAATTATCGCAAGGGAAAGAAACTTATCGCAAAGGTAAGTAAATTATCGCAAATATATAAAAAAAGGTAATCAACCAAAAGTAAATGAAACAAGTAAATCAACTAAAGGTTCGCAAATCGAGATAAAGGAAATTGGGTTACTTGCCAACAACTAGCAGTGACTCCCACCATAAGTGGTATTCTCAACTTCACAAAATCAGCAAGAGAGAAAGAAAATTGTGTTTCTACTCTAAATCCCCAAAGGAAAGACAAAGTCGTTCTCGAGCAAAAACACATACTAGTTCAAGTAACCGAAATTTCCAGACACAAGTAGGGAATAATAAATAAATCAAGTCAAGGTAGAGAAAATTAAGCCAAATCAAAGTAAAAGGTCACATCAAGGTAAATACGTCAAATCAAGAAAAAAAAAAAGGTCTAATCAAGATAATAAATAAAGACTTTTGGCCCTAGTCTATAATAAAAAAAAACAATTAATAGTGAATGCAGATAAAAAAAAACGATAAAGAAAATTAGGTCCAAAATTAATTAATCACCGCCTTCTAACCTAGTAATCAAACTTAAATTACCATGTGACACACCGACCCCCATCTCGTCTCGCGCCGAGATGGGTATCTGCGTGAGACTGATAACCGCAAAAAGGTAAGCTACAGTAAATGACCATAAACGTTACTATACGTTACTATACTATAAACCAAGTGACGATAAGGTAAAGATAATCAGGTAATGACAGATAAAAGATAACGAGGCGTAAGGCGGTGTTGGCAAGTGAAAGTAGTAAGGCAGCTGAGGGCTTACCTACTACAAACAATAGAAGCAAGGCAGCTGAAGGCTTACCTTGCCACGGCTTTCAGGGGACTCCTACCCCACCTAGTAAACCCAGTGCAGCGCTATTCTAAGTGACAGTGTCCAAATCCATCAAGTCTCGCGCCCAGATGGATCCAAACACAATCACGCCCACACTGCAGAGCATAAAAATTGCTCACGACTGAGCAAGGAAAGTAAAAAAAAAACAAGAATTTAAACTGGGCCAAAAGTCAAAATTAACGCAACGATAAAAGAAAACAGGCATTCGTGAATAAACTAATTATTAAAACAAAAACTAATTCGGTGACAAAAATGACCTGTCACAGCTAAAAGTATGATTATTCGTAAAATAAAATTAGGAACGCTGCCGAAACTCCGTTTTCTTTAATAAATACAATGCTGGCGACTAGACATAGTAATACGATCTCTGTCTACGCACGTGCAGGCTGCAAGCTGTAGTAAATATGAGATATACAACAATTTTAAAACTATTTTATCGAGGAACAACTTGTTGCCACTACACCTTTTAGAGCCGATCTAATTTTTTAAATAACGAAAAATTTAAAAAAGTTCTTGCCCCAACACTAAAGTGACCAGATTTCCACTCCAGGAATGCGGGACGCTGTAAGGGGGTGGGGGGGGGGGGCTTTGGGTGAAATATAATTATTTATTTAATACATATATATATATATATATATATATATATATATATATATATATATATATATATATATATATATATATATATAATACACAATGTCTAATGTTTTGATAATAAACTAAAAATAATAATATCGTACTCGTACCTATGTTTATAATATTATACTAAAACTCATCAAAAATATTAGAGATTCTATTAATTTGATATAGAAAATTACACAAAAATTATATATTGGATAAATGCGGGACGAAATGCGGGACAGTTTGAATGCGGGACAGAGAGGTGAAATGCGGGACTGTCCCGCCTAATGCGGGACGAATGGTCACTACCCAACACTGATTCGAACCCTCGACCTTCAGATCAACTCGCTGAGATTGTACCGCTTCAGCTACGCTGGTAATGTAAGAAAATCGGTCCGAGGTCCGATACCGTTAAATTTGATGCCTAGCGCTGGCCCGACAGATTTATAATTTTTTATGTTTAGCCGCTAATTAATATTATTAATACAATGCAAATACAATGCGCATATTAGCTACCTAATTAGTTGTTCTTTTTCCAAACCAAATGTTTTGAAACAGTATATTTTATGGGGCGGTTTGAGGTATTTCCATAGTGGGAGTGGCCCGATATTATTGGTGGGCCGTCGACCAATTGTGTCTCTTTTTAACTTCCTAAAGCGCGTATGTCTGTTTCTCTCTTAGATTTAATGAATTTATATCGTCGGTATAAACCTATAAGATCAATTTAAAATATGACCCAGCCCGGAGCAAGCTTGAATATCCTTTGACGATGGCTTGGCTTGATTCTTTCTTGGGGAGTTTTCGCATGGAACTTTGAAACAAAAGATTCTTTTTTGGTTTTAAAAAATTAAAAAATAAATTATTAGGTAGATCACTGAAAATTTTAGGTGGGTCATTGACCAAATCACCTTATGGACGGGCCGCGCCTGATAAGGATCTATGTAAAATTATAAAGTAGCTTACGTTATGATTATTGAAGTGAAAATGAAATAATAGAAATACTAATAGTAGGTCATATTTAAATGCTTTAATTTAATTAACTATTTTGCTTAATTTTCTCATTTTACCTCTAATATTATCATCGGAAGTAGCACTTGATTTTCTTTTAATGGACTTTTTTGCTTAATGGGCTTTTATGTTTCTAAAATTAATTGTTATTATAGTTCTCAGTTTACATAAATCCCAAATGAGTCTATAAGGCATGACTCTCTCTTTTAAAAATTTTTCTTGACAGTTTCTTAACCATTCTTGTTCCCTTTTGATACGCCTCTCCATGAAAACTTACAAAATATTTGTTTCACTTTAATATTTTTTGAAACCATTCATCTCTAGGTTTAATAAGACCTTCATAGGATAACTGCTGAACCCACGATTGCAAATGTAAGAATGGGCTCTTTTTATTTTATAGGTATAGTCACCTAAACTTGAAAGTGTTTCCTTATATTTTTTTGGCCAGTACCCAGCAATATATTCCGAAGCATCATGGGTCGTTTCCTTTTTTTAGAAGATGTTGAGGATGAAAACGAACTGTTTTCAGGTTCATTCAGATTTGGGCTTTATACTTCCGAAAGCTTAACATTAACCATTTTTAAAACTTTGGGTACAACATATTTATCTTCATTCCTCTCGACACTGTTTACTTTGGATTCTAAGATGCTTGGATTTTTTCCTAAAATTATTATTTGAATCCGGCAAATGGCTGTTAAAGGACTTGGATGTTCATTAGGCCCTCGACTACTGACTTAATAAAAGTTTTCTCGAGCAATCTTGGTTCAGCTTGTGAGCACAAATATGTACTTAGCATCAAATTCGTTCTTCATATCAGAATAAAGTTTTTTTAAGGATTTTATAGAGATTAGCATTCTTTTCTGGAAAACCTGTAGTGTTTTTTTCCCAACAGCCTTCATATTGGAAATTTGGTCGAGCATTTTATTTAAATGTTCTTCTTGATCTTCTAAACCATTGTCGTAAGCGCCTTTGCTGGGTACACTAGCAGTGGCTACGTAACTGTTGAATATATCAAACCAACAAAACACAGCATTTGACTAAAGTTGAGCTACCAGTCTAACTTTCTGTCTCTTGCTTCTTTACATTCAATATGTTGTTTTTTAACTTTTCGACGAGCATTGACTTCACATTCTGTCAGAGAAACTAATGCTCGTGGAGGCTCTTTAGTTAATAAAGAACCGTCTTTGAGGTGGACTCCGGTATCTAATAGCCAGTTTCTTAATAACATTAATAAATGTGGGGAATCAGCAGCACAACACAGCAGCACCCAAGCAAATGCATAGATATTTTTAGCTGTAGAAGGATGTTTAAAACTGGTATTATCTATATTAACCTCCGATTCCTTTCAGAGGCCTACATTACTTGCACCACAATCACTGACAACAGCTACTATATTATGGCTCCAATATTATATTTTCTAAAATGTCTTTCGTCATTTTCTGATCAAAAGCTATATATACCGATTGTTTCCAGTTGGAGAACAGTCCACAGGCCATGACAACTTGCATTTAATTGTACGGACCTAAAACCTCCTCATTTGATACATCTTATTCTTCGATTGTTTTTATTTTGACTTCATCAAATGCCAACACAACAGTTTTTTAAACTGTTTTGTTGGCATTTAAATGTTTCATCAACAAGTTTCATCATCATTAAAATGTCATGCAAAACACCTTGACTTACATCTATTTTAGAAGCCCATCTTTGGAGGTGTGAAAGACCAAGCAACGTATAGTGGGGTTTCTGTTTCAGATAAATATAACCTTTTTTACTATAATATCGTAAAGTAAATTTGTTCCTTATATCGAGTGAAAATTTTGTTGTCGAAAAACTTTTTCTCTAAAACCAATGCAGCAGTTATAAGGAAATAAATAATTAAATTGTTTATAACAATTGATCGCGCTAGAATTTTTCAATCCTGATAATTTTAGCTCAATCTACACTTAATTCTTAACCCTCCGTTAGGCGCGCGGTTTTTCCTACCGCCATTAGGCGCGCGGCGGACAGGTGTCTTCCATATTAATACTATGTTTTTTTTTAACAATAGGCAATAATGGTACTTAGAAACTATGCTTTATAAATGAAACGACATTTTTTAAAGTGTAATATATAAATGTTAAGTATGTCTATTGAAATAAAGAAAGAAAAAAACAAATGTCAGTAAAATAAAAGTATTGTCAAACATTATCAATACAATTTCGACAAATATCATTTAGGTGTTCCACGCAGGCCCAGTTAGAACATTTTACACACCATCTTCTGGTGGTCTTGTTTCTCGCTCTGCCACAAATGTAGCACCTTCCTCGCGATCCCGTTTTCTCTTGTTGCTGAGTGGGTGGCTCTGGTGTGCCAAATAATAACCTGGCCCGGCGACGAATTTCTGCGGGTATACAAGAAATTGTTGACCGACGTTCTATCTGAGGCTTTATTAGCTCCCAACTTAATGTTTCTAGAAAATCGGATCTATTCACTGTTTTCTCAGTTTCCATACAATGATGTCTATAAATGCAATAAGCATTTATAGCAGCGATGTTCAATAAGTCATAGAAAAGAACCATGGGCCATCTTCTCGTAGTACGAGACACGTCATAGTTTTGACAGAGCTGGTCTAAGAGGTCTACACCTATTTTAGTCATATTATAAAACGTAATAATCTCAGGTTTCTTGGCCTCCCCAGTTGATTCGTCAATAGCATCATCAAAATGCATTGTAGATAAGACCAGTACTGCTTTATTTTTTTTGGGACAGTAAGATACTAATGTAGAATCGTCCTGAAAACCAAATATTGACGATTTTTCCTCTCTGTTTTTTCTTGGCAAAAACTCTACTGGTAGTTCCCTCTTATTCTTCCTTAATGTTCCGACATAGATAAGTTTTTTAGTTTTGAGTTCAGAAGCTAGAGATATGCTGGTGAACCAGTTGTCACCAGTAATATTTCTATTTGTGCCTTCAACCGGTGTTACCAAGCGGAGAACAACATCTTTGGCGGAATTATCAAGAGAGTAAGGTCCGGGAGGCTGCTTACCAACGTATGGCTCCAAGTTCATGGTATACGCTGTTTTTGCATCACACAGTGCGAACACTTTCAAACCATATTTTGCTGGTTTGCTAGGTATGTATTGCCTAAATGGACAATTTCCTCGAAAAGCTACTAACTGTTCATCGATGGTAAGATATTCACTTGGCGAGTAAAATTTCTGAAAGTTATTTACAAATAATTCAAAAACCTCTCTTATAGGTGCAAGTTTGTCCATCTCTTTTCGGGCTTGTCGGTCGTGGATGTTATCAAATCGCAGACATCTTAGTAAGAATCGGAATCTTTTCTCACTCATGGTGAGGTAGCATGATTCAAGACCGTTTCCTTTTGAATTGTCCCACAATTTAGACAAATTTTTTCTGGAGTCCGATAGTGTTCCTATCAAGTAGAGTAAGCCAATAAATGCTCTTACTTCCGTTGCATCAGTGTGCCTAGCATCTCGCTCCCGAGAAAAGTTCAATCGAACCTTTTCAATATAAGGTACTGTAGGGTAATAAGGCCGGCTTAGTACAGAAACAACATTTTTTATTAAACAAAAGATATTTTTTATTCACAACCTATCATAATCGGTTAATTAACATCTATTGTTTAAAGAAACAGGGACATAAAAATGTAAAAAACAAAACTCAAATTCTTACGACGAAAAACATGAAAACTCGTATTTCGGCCTTATTACCAACCCAGTCAGGTAATAAGGCCATCGACAAAAAATCAAGGCAGGTAATAAGGCCGACAAACAAAACTAAATTTAGGGCATGCATTCAGGGCAAATGAAAAGTTCTTTGTCTTCACTGGTGAGCCCTACGCATTCCTCATGAACCCCTGTGCCACATAATGAACATGCTCTCATATCAGCTACGTAGTCATCGTTGCAAACTGAACACATCCATACTTCACTAGCTGCAGCACTACTGGTGCTTGGTAAATTAGATGACCTTCTTAACGAAGTAGTATCTTTTTTTTTGGAATTGTAATCAACAAACACTTGCCTTTTTACTTCCTGGGCGCGATAGTTAAATGCCTTTTTGCGTTTTGTTGTTTTTTTGGGTTGCATATCTGGTGTGACTAAAATTTCAGAAAAAGAATTGTTGTGCTTGTTATGCTCGTTCTCTTGTTCATTGTTTTGCTCATTGTTATGTGTCTTTTTTTTATTAAAAGGGCCAACGGAATTTCATCTTCTGAATCCCACTCATTTTCATTAGCATTTAAATTTTCTTGTTCATGCTCATTGTTTTTAATCTGGGGCCGATTGGTTGGCAGGCTTGGAGCAAATGCGTGCTCCGGAATTGCGTGCTTATTAAAGGGGTAAATGCCCGTCGCTCTAAATCCATTGGATATGTTACTAATGGTCATACATTTACCCCAAACTGGAGTAAAGACATCGGCAAATCTTTCCTTATTCAATTTTCTATCAGGATGTTGGTCCCAATAATCTAAAAGTTCTTGGTCCCAATGTGATTCAAATGATCGAAAAACTGACTTATCCATCGGCTGCAACTCGTGCGTGGTGTTGCTTGGTAAGCACAAAAGCTCGATTCCCAAAGATTCAGCCTTATCAGCAATGGTCACATCTAGATGACTGGACGCACCATCGAATATTAAAACTGTGGGCGCAACAGACATAAGCTTAGCAAAATGTTCTAACCATTTTAAAAATATTTCGGTGGTCATGCTGCCTTTTTGTGTCATGTTAACAACCGATCCTGCTAGTAGCCCATCAGAATAGATAGGTTTTAACCGCTGACCTTTAAACAATATCATTGGCGGTATCACGTGCCCAAGCGCATTAGCACAAGCAACAACTGTTACATTCTCCGCGTGTTCTGCTGCGACTAGGTGCACCCTCTTGGATCCTTTTTCGGCTAAAACACGCTGCTGATGGTGCAACGTGAGTCTGCAGCCCTTTTCGTCCATGTTGTAAATTTTTTCAGGACTATGTTTCAAACCGGTTCTATCCAATAAGCTCTCTAACTTATTAAAGTAATCTCCGACAATAAATGGATTTAATTTTTGTGCACGGGCAGGGTTCATTTGCTGTGCTTTTCGTTGCGATATATTTGGGTGGCGTTTTAAGAATGATCTGTACCATTCCTTACCCGCTAGTTGTTGTTCTCTATTAAATTTATGAGAAACACCAAGACTCTCGCAAAATTTAAAAACGCTACGACGTAAAACTTTAGAAGTAAGCGGAAATCCTTTTTGAGCAAATCTTATGATCTTCTCCTCCAAGTCGTTTTCCTGGTGGTCGTTCAAAATGGGCTTTGCTCCCAGTTTTCGCGTGGTAGAACCAGTTGTTAGATGGTTTCTAAGGGTCCGTCGAGGGATACCACAACGTTGTTCCACCGATTCTTGTGAATGACCCTCTCTTAAAAGTTGTAGTGCTTCCACGATCATCTCTTCAGTCCAGTTAGCTCGAATACCACGATTTCTCTTCCCCATGACTGCAAATTAAAAAATCTAATTTTAAGATTTATTTCATTGCCGGCCTTATTACCTGACATTAATTTGTATAGTCCACTACTTAAAAGTCAGGTAATAAGGCCGTGGCCTTACTGCATGTCTAGTATATTTTAACATTTTTAGGTTATCTTTATTTTCCGATCATCTAAAATCACAAAATATTTTATTGAATCTGTGGTTCATATCACCATAAATACATGCAATCAAATATCAACAAAACTCCAATTATTTTAACGTAAAAATAACTTACTTTATTACGGCGTTTTATATAACACTGGAAAAAATATTGCACCAAATTTAAAAACAGGTGTTTGCAGCTAACCGACAACGTTATAAATTTAGCCATTCTGCATTATCCCCACTAGTTTAAGGCTTCTCATTCAGAGATGGCGCTAGGAGTATCATTTTATAATTTGTTTTGCACTAAATCCGATCCCGGCCTTATTACCTGGCCGGCCTTATTACCCGACAGTACCTTATATGTTTGTAGAGGTGACAATGATTTGAAGAATATTTTCATCTAGAAACAAATTGTATATACCGAGCTCTAATTTTTCTTCCCGCATTTTACCCTTTGGTCCTGGTAGGTGAGTAATTATATTGCATGACCTTGTACGTACGTTAGTGGGCCTTCTCAATTTTCTCCACTTCGTAGACCCATCTTTTCCTAGGTAGAAATTATCGCCTTTCGCGGCCTCTTCAATTTCTTCATCAGTCACGTTGTCGGCTTCCTGTTCCGACTCGGTATTATGGTCGCTTTCGGAGATAATGTCCTCTTCTTCTGAATCGGTCTCCCCCTCAGGTGGAGCTTCAATGTCAGATTCTTCGTACCATTGTAGCCACTTATTGGGATCCGTGCTATACTCAACCTTTCGTTTTTTCGCCTCAGACATAGTGCGATGACAGGCAGAGGATATTTTCTGCAAAAGAAATTTTTTCAATCAATAATCTACCTAAACTAAATAGAAATATAATTAGTAAACACTTAAAAATATGCACGCTCATAAATTCTCAAAGTTACACAAGAAAAACAATACAATTGCATATTTACCGGATGTCCAAATATGTAGCGTATATGGGCGCGCGGAGGACAACTGTCATCCACGCCGATTTTTACTGCTGCAGAGAATACACTTTACGCCACAAAAACACAATGATTACTGAAAACGTATCTTCGTATGTTCAAAAGAAGGTACTGAAGGCGACACCTACTGGCAGCATTCTGGCTCCGAATGAAATCCGAAAGTTTCCGAGTGGATGACCGGTGTCATCCGCGCGCCTAAGGAAGGGTTAATGTTCATGATTTTTTTCAAATTTTTCTAAGCGATTCTTTTGGTGATAAGTATGGAGGACAGCAATTTTTAAGCGTTTTCCCGAAAAATGTGTCAGCAGTTTTAAATAAAAGCGGTTTTGTAGACCGTAAAACTCTATTTTACACCGGTACAGTAAGTACAAGTAACAACTTATTAAGAAAGTTTCAAGAACACTGACTCCTTAACCATCTACTTTGTTCCTCATCATCAATATCGATATCCACATAAACATACGCGCCAGTCACGTATGTTTATATAACGACGATTCAGCAGGCAGATCAGTTTCAGCTTGTCCCTGTCCCCTTTCCTGACAAATGTTTGTCAGATACGGAGAAATTAAAGGTTGTTCCTCCTCCATTATTTGTGTAAAAACAAAGAAAGCACACACGTGGATAGGCACTGGTTATAGGTTTATTATATCGAACAACAGGTAACTCTAAACAACAAATGATATAGGTAGTAAATAGGGCAATAACACTATAATTGATAATTATAACTTGTCTTTGGTAAAATGAAGAAATAAAGAACTAGCAATCCGGAGCCGGTCCCGTCTACGCTGAATACCAAAAAATAACTGTTCTTCCGTTCTTTCATAACAATCCATACAGGCCGGCTTAGTTTCACTCAACACGATATTTTTCTTCTTAAATGTCAAGTGCGTCCTTTTTTTCTTATCCCAAACTAAATTTATGGGACACCTACAAGTCGATACCCGACCCGCCGGCACCAACTTATAAACTAAATATTATGTTTCTTAAAATAATAGCTAAAAATCTAACGTCGCCGACATGTTTAAAAAAATTCATACAAAAATATATCATATATATTGTTGAATTCGTGCTTCAGTAAGCTTTCGTTTGACACCCTACACATGATGCCCTTGAAATTTTTTTTCCGTTTCCCAATTTACCCCCTAAAATTAACTCGCAGAATCAAAATTCAACTTTTCATACTTTACGTCTATAATTGGGCTACCACACTCTATCTTTGTGCTAAATTTCAAATTTTAACGTAGAATAGAGTCAGAGAAAATCGCCTGTGACAGATGGACGGACGGACGGACACCGAAGTGATTCCATAAGTGTTTCGTTTTCCTAATTTTAGCACGGAACACTTTAAATTAAATCAACAAAAAATGTTGGAACTCAGAATAGGAGCGCGAATTAATATTATTTATATTATAACTATTATAAACTGAAACAAAGATGTAAACTTAGGAGAAGTATTATACTGATCGGTATAACTGAAGTAGAAATCTAGATAATAATATATTATATAATTTACTATTAAAGAACGGAAAAGCGGGAGTTTTAATTTGTTAGTCG
The DNA here is from genome assembly GCA_963971165.1 of Philopedon plagiatum. Lineage (NCBI taxonomy): Eukaryota > Metazoa > Arthropoda > Insecta > Coleoptera > Curculionidae > Philopedon > Philopedon plagiatum. The sequence goes on from OZ020189.1 coordinate 117,251,697, forward strand.
GGAAGCGGGAGAATTATTGGCAAATCGGAAGCCTCCCGCCTAAATCGGGAGGGTTGGCCACGCTAACCGTCATGCTAAACCAACGGAGAAAAAATTATTGAAATCGGTGCTGCCATTCCGAAGTACACACGCAAAAATTGTCGATTTCAAGAGTTCTTTTTCAGTTTTTTTGAAGTTTTTTTAGGTTTCCACTTACTTCAGTAAAAAAAACCTAAAATGGCACCATTCGGGAGAACTCAACTACGAAACAAAAAAAAAGGTATCGAAATCGGTTAATCCATTCAGAAATTATGCTTGAACATACGTAAAGGAAATAAAATAATGACACATACGGGTAGAATTAAAAACCTCCTCGTGAAGTCGGTTAAAAAGTACTTGTTGTTGGCAACATTAATAGTTGCAAAATAATAATTACTTGGCAGTACTGAAAGTGATAACGACAAAGAAATTGTGATATCTGTAACAAAAATCTGCATAAGTTCCTCAATCAAGGAAAAGTCTAAACTGTATGTAAAATATTATTTAAAAACATATTCACCCTACATATCAAATAAAAAATGCATCTAGTTTTACTAAATTCGAGTATAAGGTGACAAACAAACAAACTAATATTACGTCCAATAATGTTGGAGGATGATCATTCTTTAACGACGTATAATAGGTATAGTATTTAGATTAACTAGAATCGTTGCCTGAATGAATGCAAAGTAACGTTGGAAAACAAAATATATTTAACAATATTTTCGACATAAGATAATTAATTATTTTAATAAAGGAAAGCTTATTAAAAATCTTCAACAAAAACTTTAACCGATGCTGCACTAATATTTGATATTTACAGGAAACTTTCTACCTCATTAAATAATCTATTTACTTAAAATTAAAAAACAACCTAAGTTAGTTATGAATTTAAAATGTTTTTATCCAAATAAATTTCAATATCTGTTTGGCGAAAAAAAAGTTAATCGAAAGTTCCACTTATAGCACGTTTAAAAAACTGACGGGCGCTGGACCGAAGCTAGACTGCCCTGTAATCAGCCTGTCATTGGACTCCACCCAGTCCGACCCTGATGAAATTAAATTACATGCAAATTGTAATTAACTACACGTCACACACAACACTTTCCTTCTCGCTATTGCTTTAAAGAAAAAGAATAGAAATATGGTGGGTTCGTAAAGAAAAATTTAAGATACAGGTACGGTAAAATGCATTCCGCTACCGTCTGAGTTTTTGATTACCAGACCCGCCACTTTACGGCCATAGATCGTAATTAGATTATTAATATGATAGCTCTAAGCAGTATTATTACTATGCGGAACATGTACCGAACATCACAGGGAAAGGATATTAAGGTAATTTTATAATGACCTTATCATTTTTAAATTGGATAAAACGTTTTAATAGTGCGTTTTACATAATTTGGTTAAAAATAATTTGTATACAGAACCGTTGATTAAATACATGTTTTTCATTTTAAAACTTTATTGTATATTTTAAGACTCCATGGGGTGGTATAACAGGATTTTATTTGAATTTTTTTCTCAGACGATAAAACAAAATTTAGATTGAAACCAAAAAACAGTTTTGTTTTTTTAGTTATTACGTTGCATAGCTTTTTTCTAGCCAGGACCTAATCCTTCCCGAATCTACTTTTACCCTTCTGTTATTGATTGCGTAGATTATAACGTGAATTGTGAAGCAGAAGAAACAGCAGTAGCAGAAGTCATTAAACTTATCAAGAAATGCTCAGCAAAATTTAGGTATTAGGTTAGGTATTAAGAAATAGTATATGTACAAAATATAATCCAGAAGTCAAGAACTCACTTCACCCTCTGTTGTTTCAGAAATCATTAGCATTTAAACATACTGCTTGCTCATTCGCACAAATGTCCCTGCGTTGTCCTGTGGAACAAATGTTTTTATTATTATTGTTTCTTATACACAGGGTTTTTCAAAAGAATAGAACATCGTTAATATCTCCCGAATAACAAAGGTTTTGGGAAAACGCTCAAACATGGGAATTGATCTAAATTTATTCTTTTGTTTTAATAGTGCCCTTTGGTTTAATAAAATTAACTTTAGACAGGCAGCTCCATCTGGATATATTTTTTTAAATAGGGTAAAAAAAATTCAATTCGACAGCATCATTTCTAAAGATCATATTTTATTATTTTTTCATCATCGGCCTTGTCCGTTTTATATGTTGGTACTTTATTAGCTGCAGCGCGGAAAAGTTATATGGAAGTAACACCAAACCACTTCCTTAAGTTAGCGAACCCGGAGATTTTTTTCCTTCTACTTTACCTTGTTGGAACAGCTGAAGCAGTCAATATTTGATGGGATTCCTCATGATATGTCAGGGGTCGGTAAGTAATTTCTAGTGACGTTTGGATACTTTTGAAAAATGTTGTCGAGGTCCAGAGTAAAAAAAAGAAAACTTCAAATGGACCGCAGGAAATTTTTGATTCTCAAAAAGGAACATGACTTATAAAAACTGATATTCTTACCTTTTAATTTTTATTTTTCTCTTAAAAATAATATTAGATAGGTAGGTATTTGTTCTTACAAATTAATTAAGATTTGTTGGCGATCCAGTTTTCTACCTTCCGCGGTCCGGATCCGAACCGCGGTCCGCCAGTTGCCGATAGTCGGTCTAGATATGGAGCTTGCGTTCTTTTATGGTCTGCATGAGTTTCAGTTGGCAGATCAGTTTTCTGAGGACCTAATTCTACAGCTCAAAACTCTGGACTTTTTTCTCCGTTGCTTCGGGCAACGTCCAGGCTTCCCCATAAGGTGGAAAAAATGTAGCATTTTATCATTTTATTCTTGAGTGACATGCTAAGATCTCGACAGCAAAAGAAATTGTCTCATTTGAGTAAATGATATTCTGGCCTTCTATATCCCAAGTTTCGGATGATACCATCAAGGTAGTTAAAACTGCTAACTCTTTCTATAGTTCCATTTTTTGGGTAAAGCACCCCGTGTTGCGCAGGAGACACTTACAGCCATGGATTTATATTTTTTATGTTTAGATTCATTCCTTCCTCTTCACCTGCGTTAGTGACTCTGTTGATGAATTTTTGGAGCCCCTCTAAACTCTCAGCTAACAAAATTTACCACTATCCGATGCATTATAAATTGTTGTTAAGATGGCAACGCACGTTATTTGTTTATATTTTTTTTTTCAAATATTTAAATGATTTTCCCAGCTAGGTACATCAGACGAGGAGGTCCAATGATAAAGTGGCCTCCTAGGTCCTGTATTTTTTTTCAAACATTTAAATGATTTTCCCAGCTACGTACATCAGACGAGGAGGTCCAATGGTAAAGTGGCCTCCTAGGTCCCCAGATCTGATCACCCTGGACTTTTTTTTATAGAGCTACTTAAATAAAAGGGTTTATCAAAGTCGACCAGACGGTATTGCTGTTTGGCGGAACGCATTAGAGCAGGGGTATTTAACCCGTGGCCCGCCTATTATTTTTTTGCGGCCTGCATGCAAAAAAGGACAAATTCGATAAATACGTAATAAATTATCCAAAACTTAAAATATTGTCTACTCCAGATCTATTACCTAGGTTAGACGGAAACTGAAAACAAAAATTTAATTTACGAAACTAGGTTTGGGTGAATTCTTGACGAAATTTGGCAAAATTTGGGCGTGCCCCCGAAAAATGTTCGGTTCGCTTTTCAACTTTCCCGCTTTCCACTGATTTTGGCCCGCCGATCGATAAGGAAACCCAAACCTGGCAATTCGTAAAATACAGGTTGAAGATCCCTGCATTAGAGCGAAGAACGACCCATCAAATGAAGTAATCCATAATTCAGAAAATTATCAGGATAGATGCCAAATTATCAGTGAAGATCATTTTAAACACCTGTTAAAATGTTTAGCTTTAGTATAGAACAGACTAAAAAATAAACGTTAATTTTTCACTTCTTGTAGGTATATAATATGACATGACACTTGTAGGCAAGCCATCCAATGAACTGAGTTGTTCCTGCTCTTTTCAATAGGCAGTCGCAAAAGGTGGGTTGCTATTTAGAACAATGTGTCTAGATTGCGCTGCCTGTCAACATCAAAACATGGGAGAAAATTAAATCAATTACCGTGTTCGAGCGTGATCCCTAGAATTCTTTTGAAAAACGTCGTATATTTCTTCTTATTTATGTTTATATGGACTTTGTACTACGCAGATAAGGTTACCGCAAAAGTTGTATCATTTTTTAAAATTTTGTTCGATATTACATATCGTCGACGAAAACGCAAAACCAAGTAACTGCAAAAACCGATTTTTTCAGGAGAGACTAAAAACTTAACAATTTTGACTTAATTAATCCGATTTTATAAAAAATCTTTTCAAACTATTTGAGTAGCACTACCCGAGGGTCTGTACAGTCAATCGGGAATTACTTTGTTTTTTTGGTTCCTTCGTGTTAGATATGTGGTCTTGACATTCAGCTTCTGCGAAAAATTGTTGGTTACGAGGTTTTGCTTTGTCAGAGCAGCAATATTAAAATATTGTTAAATGCTTTCAAACACGACTTTTTATTTTATCAAAAATACAAACTGAATAATATTCTTATTTAGAATACAAATAAGGTACACTTAAATACAAACTTAAAAATATTAATTAGGTAGCGCATCATAAAATTCGTGTACATCTTGGGGTAACACATTTTTGAGGGCTTGGAGGTCCTGATACTTTTGTTCTTTTATCTTTATACGATTTGTGTACACTTGACCTATCTGAGGATTTATAACAGTTTTTATTCTTTGAGGTAAAATAGTCCAATTATCAGAATAATGACTCTTATATGAAATGCCTTTATTTTTTTCATATTTAAGGCATCTTATATCCGCGACATGTAAATCAGTCTTTTTTTGGCCAGGTCTAATACTGCTGTAATATTGCAAATTTGAGTACTTTAGAAACCACGTATGATCCAAAAATGACAACTGAAAAGGTTGCTTTAATCGAGCCTCTTGACATATTTCGATATAATCAGATGGAAGTTTTATATTTTTATTTTTTAACTTTCTTTCAATTAGGCTGTGTACGCTCTCAACTTCCATCTGAGTATGTCCCTTTTCAAGGAAATTTTTGAATTAAAATTTGGCCTGTTTCGTTTACAAAATGGTATAAAGCATTGCTCAAAACATGATTACGGTTTTGATAACCGCAACCATCGCTATAGAGTATAATGGTTTTTGTTTGCGGATTTTTTTCCAAAAAAAAGAACAGATGTTTGACGATAATCGTTGCAAAAATGTTAGCTTCAAGACCTCCTTCAGCCTCGTGCCACAAATAACAGGATACTTCTTTATCTGCTAAATTAAAGGTCGTAAAATTATGGACGCATAATTTTGTTTTGTAGTAAATAGCAGAAGCTTGAAGTACAGGGGCGAGCTTTACAGCCTGTAGGTCCATGGTAAAGACAGCAGTCTCTCTATTTTCTATTGCCATTTTTTTATCTATTTCTTTTTCTTGTCTAGCATCATCTTTTCTTTTAATGAGTTTTTCATAATCTTCCTGCGAAACGTTTTTAGTCTTGTAGCCAATGCAAACATCACACTGGTCCTTTTTCGGTTTGTGAATGTATATATTTTTTATTTTCATCTGTTTTTGTAAAATGTACTAGACTTAGTTCTTTGGCACTGTTTGTAGTACAATATTCTTTATATAAACGGTATACGTCAGTCTTGGTCTGAAACAGTGGTTCCAAGTATAGTCTTTTACAGTCAGTCAAGTAAGAGCGTGGTCGGGTTAATTTAGAAAAAAAATTATTTGGTGAAACTTTCATATTTATAAATACATTGTACACATTACAAACGATGATGCAATTCGGTTAATATGGTGTCCAGTCACCATCGGCGTCGATAATTGCCTGACATCTCCGAGGCATGCTTTCTACTAATTTGACGGCGTATTCTAGTGGCAACGATCTCCAGATCCGACGAATTTCGCAAGATAGCTGCTTCAAAGTGTGTGTGCGTCTTCCACGAAGTTTCTGTTTAATATATGCCCTCACATCACCATATATGCCCACACATCACCATCTATCGATATTCTCATGCGCCCAAGCGAGTCGCTTTTTCACATGTTTTTCAGTCAACAGAGGCTTCTTCATTGTGTTGCGTCATTTCAGGTCATGAGTACGGAGATGGGTTCGGATAGTTTCGTAGGATATATCTAAACCTTTTGCCTTTAATTTTGCTTGTCCTTGCCGCAGTGTTAAACCAGGATTCCGCGAAAACAGATTCACTATTCTTTTTTCATCTTTTTTGTCCACTTTTCCTATCGAGCCACGTTCTGGTAAATCATCGACATTTTTAGCCACTTTATATCGCTGTACCCACTTCTGTACAAATGCCTTCGACTTTCTCATATATTTAGCAGCCGCTGATTGCGACATTTTGGGACCTTTCGGGTGGGTGCAAAGGAACACAGCCTCGTAGCGCGACGCGTATTTAGCACTCATGGCGCTTAACGTGATTCTCTTTCAAAAGATCAACGACAACTGAATCTTTGTTGACAATGCATCAAGGACAAAGCTCCGCTCTATCGGCTCGCAAAGGAATTAGAGCGAAACTTTCATTACCTGTCGGTAATGACGACCACGCTCTTACTTGACTGCCTGTAGATGATGATCTACAATAGTGGGACTCTAATTTGGGAAGTTTTTCTAAAAATGTTTCTAATATCTCCAAACCTTTTTTTAATTCTGCAGGTAATCTTGCTTTGCTAGGCATAGCTACGTCTTTGCTGTCTTTTAGATTAATATTGGCTGTTTTATTTATCCAGTGTCTTACCATCCATTCTTTTAAATCGAAAGTATTTAAAAACATTTTTTTGCATATTCTAAGATTTTCACCGTTCCTTTTTAAATAATATTCAAATGTCAGTAAGCGACCGGAATTACCTTCTTTGGGACGTCGAGTAGTTGTCGTCTTGACTAAAGATGACACGTACACTTTCCGCATATCCCACGACATTTTCCAAAAATTAGAAAATATATCTTTTCTATCGTGGAGCGTAAAGGTATTGCAAAACCTATTTTTCACTTTTTTGCACAAAACAGATTGGCACGTTGGTCTCAGTCTTCTTTCTTCTTTTTCTTCTTTATAAAAGTATTTTCCAGTATCTTTATTTTTTGTCAAAGTTTTATATTTGCATCCCTTTTCCCTCATTTTCTTATATCTTTTTCTTAAATCCTTTTCTTCTTCGTATGTTTGTGTCCCGCCATCTAATACAAAAGTTGGAAAAATGTCATTACTCGCAGTCGTTTCGCCGTTAGTATCGTTATCAGAATTTGCTGTTAAATTAGATACAGTTCTATCTTGATTGGAGCTAAAAGTTGTGTCAAATAAAATATGGTCCTCAGGGCTTTGGAAGCTTTTTTCGGGTTCCACGACGTCCTTATTTGGTCCAGATTCTGTCGCATCAGGAACATAAAAAACTTCAAAAGTCAAGTCCTTACTCTCAATGGTTCCGACGTTAGTAGCGTCAGCAGTACCATTGGGACTTAAAACGGGTGAATTTCTTTCTTGATTCAAGGTCGAAGCTTCGTCAAACTGAATAAGATCTGCAAAAAACTCATCACTTTCAAGGATGTTTTGCAAGTCCAAGTCCGACAATTGCTTGTTTTGCGCCATAACAATCTGTAAAACATAAAAAAAATATCTCCAATATAGTAACGTTTAACTGCGCATTACACAAATTAAGTTTAGATTTGCCCTTATCAAAATAAAAAAAACTAACTAATGACCTTCCCGATTCACAATAGAAGACAATAGCCACACAAAGTCTTAACCAAACCACTACTGTGGTAAAAACAAGTATCTGTAAAACATAAATGAAAATATTCGTAAAAAAGGGATTCGCAAAAACACGTAACTGCATACTACTTTTTAAATGCCTTTTTTAATAATTTTCATTGTCAAATTAAAACGGATTCATATTTTATACGTTAGAACACCAATTAAAATAGCGGATTAAATAGTTTTATGTATTAAATTTAAAAAAATAACGTACTTACCAACTGAAAATTGAACACAACACAACACAAGTGTAAATCTCATAGCCAACTGTTAGATACTTGTTTTTGCAGGCTTATTTATTTCGCGTTTCAGATACGTGGTATTGAATTTTATGATTTTAAAATAGTTAGAATTTTTTGCTGGTTAAGGGTTTTTGCACAAATATTTCCGTTAACTTGACTGATCGATTGCCACCAAAATCTAAATTTCGAATTTTTGTTAGTTACGTGGTTTTGCGTTTTCGTCGACGATATGTACATTTTCATATTCATGTGAATTCCTTCCCGATTTCAGTTTCAATAAAACTATAGCATTTCACTCCATTTCAGATTTTTAAAATTATTTTGCAAAATGGCAAAACTACCTAAATCTTTATCCAAAACGACTTTACACAAGAACATCCTTTTTTAGGCACCTGCTAACTAGACCCTAATATATTTTGTTTTAATTATTAAATTAAAAAGATCATCAGGGCAGCCCCATTTATTTATGATTAATTTAGTCCGCGGGCCCATTTTGATGAGTTTCGTTTTTAAATGGGTATTAATTTTAATTAGATAATTGTTCAAAGCCGAAGCAGGTACCCGACTGATTTTGACAGGATATAACTGACTTACATTTTTCATCCTAGGATATTGGGTTAAAAATGAAATGAGGCTTATGAAAACAGTCTGTCTTATTTTTGTAAGTCTGAAATGATTCTAAGCCGTTTTTAATGATTTACATAAATCAGATTTAGTTAAAGAATATTTAAAAACTCCTAAAACTCAGAACATTTTGTTTTATCAGATTAGGCTGATGAAGTTTGATTTTTGGTTGGAAGCTTAAAATTTAATCTACTTCAAGTATCTTTAAGTTTTCCCCTGCCTGGTGTTCAAAGCCCTTAAAAGTTTTTAGCCCTTTGTTCCCAATTAAATTAGTATGATTATTTAATTTCATATTGGACTGTTTATCAAGACGTCCATATTTTAATATTAAAGTTTCCACAAGGAATTCCACTTTGGCTACTTCGTTATACAGGGCGAATTTTTTAACTGAAACAAATGGTACCTTTTTTTTGATTCCACAGCATTTTTTAATGTCCTTCAATTTTACCCTTCAACCAGGGATTGAAATTAACCCAACATTTTTTTTTCAAATGCAAATGCATGTATTGTGATAGCTCGCGGAAAAGGGCCCACTATTTATTTTTGAATTTCTATATACTTACCTCATAAGCGAGAAAAAATTTAAAAAATGTGATTTTTTAAGTCATTTTTTTATTGTAAATATTGTTGGAAATGTTCACCATTTTTTCCCTGGCAGAACCCTATCCTAAAGTAAAATTCATTTGTAACATTATGTACCATATCTGGAGTTATTTGTCGTATTTCGTGTGTTATTCTTTGCCTAAGTTCCTCTAAATTTTCTGTTTTTGTTTTTACCGTAAACTTTACTTTTAAGGTGGCCCCGAAGAAAATATTCAAGAGGGTTAAGATCTGGCGATCTTGCCGGCTACTCAATTATACGTCTTTTCCCTATCCACCGATCAGGAGAAACTATATTCCAATATTGTCGAACCTTTTTCGCGTAATGTGTCGGTGCACCATCCTGCCGAAACCATATTGGATCATCATGAAGATCTACATCATATACCATTTCTGAAGCTATTTGTCGTATAAGGGGTATAAGTGGACCTTACACAATCAATATTATTAACAATATCAGTATTGACAATACAGCTGTCAATCCTCGTGCCAACCGGTCTTAGTACTGCCCTACCTTACACGATCAATATTATTGTAGTATAATATATTTTTTTAAATTGCCAAAATCAGGTAACAGAAATTCAAAAGTAAATAGTGGGTTATATTCCTTTTCTATGCCCTTTTCCGCGAGCTGTCACAATACATGCATTTGTATTTGAAAAAAAGTTGAGTTAGTTTCCATCCCTGGATGAAGGGTAAAATTAACGGAAATGCAAAAAAACTGTTGAATCAAAAAGAAAGGTACCCATGTTTTTCGATTTTTTCAAGGGATAGATGGATTCTTTGTTACCGATTTTATTCCAGTTAAAAAATTAACCCTGTATAGTAATGTTGCAAAAAAAGTATAACAAGTTAAAACTAGCTTAATAGGGCTTTGTTATAGTAGTTTCGTAATACCGCATTGCGAGATTAAAAGCATTTTAAGTAAAGGTCACTAAACGGATATTGGTTTTTTTATTAGAAACTGTATAAGGTTTATAAAAAGCTTCGTCTTCTTCCTTTTTTGTTCTAGACCCATATGCGTTTCGACTGGCTCACAGTCTTATCAGTGGGGATGTAGTGGATGAAAATGAATTCACGGTGAAAACCAGTGCTCTAAAGGGAAAACATCCACATTATTGGTAATATATTAAATTCCACTGATGTGCTATGCCTAGAATGTACTGTGTCACTTGAAATAATCTGAATATAGGTACGGTATGGAGTACTACTAAAAGTTGATTACTATATCGCACAGCGTTGTTCGCGGTATGTTCTGCCAATCGATTGTAGTTTTAATTTTCTTGGCAGATATTCTATCTGATCCATCTGTATAAGATATTTGCCTCTACATGATGCCTTATTATATTAAAAAAAAATATAAAAAATTGTATCAAGTTATATAAGTTCCTTATTAAATTATAAATTAATAAATAATTCTTTAGTGTCCACCGAAATAAGCTTTATGTGTGGTAACACTTCTAAACAAAATCAGACTGATAAAAATAATATGGACGTAATCACGAGGCAAAGTCTTATAATAAAACCTAAGGCCTTAATTATTTAAGACTGTTGAACATAGATTAGCAATTTTGTGCAAATAATATCTAAGTGAAGTTATATTGTTTTAGGGAAGTATTGTACTAATATGGAAATTAAAACATTGGCACTGTAATAAGTACAATGTTCGCCACCTGTAAAAAATTCTCAGTAGATTGATCTTGCTTTATTGAGATCAAAAAGAGTACCATCCTTTCGAAATGTACAGCAACAATGTACTAAATTATTATTAATTATCCTAGGAATACCATAGCAGATAATTTATTTTGAGATACTATTAATCTCATCAAAATAAGTCAAAAATTATTTACTAATTAGGCTTATTTGTAATCCGTCGACCTACCGCAGCGAAACCATTAAAACCATTTGTTGCAGGTATTGATTATTATATTAATTAATTTATTGCTTTTTCATAATAACTATAGTACTTGCAACAAAATTAAACTTGCGGCAAAGATCAGACAACACACATTATTTAATTTTTTGTACAGGTTTTCGTTAAGGTTCATAGTCGGGTTTACGTTTCAAAAATGCCACAGTCCTCATTGTGCTGTGCTAGACAGTTAATGACTATATGGTTGATACAAAGTCGAGATAAATAATATATAAAATTATTAATATTATGGGTTAACCAGAAAAACTACTAGTTTGACTTAGTAAACTTCCACTATATTGACAAAATTATTGACATGTTTCGCTACACTGTAGCTTCTTCGGAATAAGTTTTACGAATGAATGGTGACTAACAATTGCAATAATGTAAACCTCTAGGGTAATTAAATAATATAGGTAATAAAATAGGGGTAGGTAGATGATTTAATCTGGTACATTTGGGTTTTCCTAAAGCTTAAGATGAATATAATATTTTATTTTTACAAAGGGTTGTTATCAAACAAAATTTAATGAAGTAGAATTACTAGTAAAGCTTAAGATGCCTAAACTATTTTATTTTTACAAAGAGGTGTTAAACAAATTTAATAAGGTAGAATTACTAAGCTCTAGTTGGTCATTAAGAAGTACGTTGGAGTTTTTAAGTTTATTTATTTCCATGGACTCTAGCAAATTCAATTTGACACCTTTATTTTCAATATGTAAAATTTTATAATTCGGATCAAAATTATGTTGATTTTCTACTAAATGGCAGGCATAATTAGAGTCTTGTTTATGTTTAATAAAGCTATTGTGGTGTTCTTGTATCCTTTTACCAAAATTCCTACCAGTTTGGCCTATGTACGTCTTCGGACAGTCTTTACATGTTAATTTGTAAACACCGGATTTTTTATTTTTGTTTGTTTTTGTTTTACTATTTCTAATGAATCTACCTAATGAATTATTACAAACAAAAACAAACAAAAATAAAAAATCCGGTGTTTACAAATTAACATGTAAAGACTGTCCGAAGACGTACATAGGCCAAACTGGTAGGAATTTTGGTAAAAGGATACAAGAACACCACAATAGCTTTATTAAACATAAACAAGACTCTAATTATGCCTGCCATTTAGTAGAAAATCAACATAATTTTGATCCGAATTATAAAATTTTACATATTGAAAATAAAGGTGTCAAATTGAATTTGCTAGAGTCCATGGAAATAAATAAACTTAAAAACTCCAACGTACTTCTTAATGACCAACTAGAGCTTAGTAATTCTACCTTATTAAATTTGTTTAACACCTCTTTGTAAAAATAAAATAGTTTAGGCATCTTAAGCTTTACTAGTAATTCTACTTCATTAAATTTTGTTTGATAACAACCCTTTGTAAAAATAAAATATTATATTCATCTTAAGCTTTAGGAAAACCCAAATGTACCAGATTAAATCATCTACCTACCCCTATTTTATTACCTATATTATTTAATTACCCTAGAGGTTTACATTATTGCAATTGTTAGTCACCATTCATTCGTAAAACTTATTCCGAAGAAGCTACAGTGTAGCGAAACATGTCAATAATTTTGTCAATATAGTGGAAGTTTACTAAGTCAAACTAGTAGTTTTTCTGGTTAACCCATAATATTAGTTATGGACTTCCACCAAGTATCGGCCGACTCAATCAATTTTTTATAAAATTATTGACTGAAAAATAATTTGAACAGTTCTAAAGATCTCCTTCCAAACACATAGCAATTAAGGAAATCATAGGCAAAATTGTTAAATGTAACAAATTGGTAGTCCTAATTTATATGCAATAGTTGGGCTGTTTTATTAGTTCAATATTAAAATTAAGCACAGGGTAGCTAATTCTCCGGGTGAGAGAATCGCCAAAGGACTAGTGCACCCCTTTGGGGTACGGGCGGGCTACCTGTCTACAAAATTTCAGGATTAAAGACATTACGGCTTTAAGTTATTTGTAGCCGGGTATTGGACTCCATAGGATAATTCATGTAATTAGTCGACACTTAATTTCATAATGACTTAATATTTATCATTTTTAATCACTTAACATTAAAAATCTGTTACAAGGCCTTTTCAATACGCCAATATTTTTGACCAGGCTTCTCTTACATATTCCCATAGTGCGGAGGGTTGGAAAAGACCTTCACATGGTCGCAACTGTGCTTTCGCTTTGTAATCAAGAAGCCCTGAGAAATTGTGTTATATTTTCTGCATTTTTTATTTTACTAATTAAAGGTAGGTAATTAAGTTGTAGAACTTATACTTTTTTTTTATAAACAAAAAAGAATATATTAGCTTTTCAATGCGCGTCTTCATTAAAATGTAAAATTTGTCACATACGTAAATGAGAAGCTCCAAATCAAAACGCAGTTTTCGACCAAACTTTGACTTTCGAGTTATAGATGGTGTGCGATACATTAAGTGGCGGAGAATCCGTTGGTTCTACTGGTGCAAGTCAAAACGGAATACTTCATATTGAAAATTAGAGAGCGTTTAAATCAAAATGCAGTTTTCGATGTTTGTTTCTTTCAAAACGCATTATTTCCGTTTGGAACAAAGTGCGGTTTTTGTATTCAGGTCTTTAGCATCAGGCTAAGCGTTTGGTTCGAAACGCAGTTTTTAAATCTACCAAAGGAAAATTAATATTGATAACAAGATATGAACCATTTTATCGAAATGACATTTCAGAGAGTAAGAGTTTAATAAAAATTGGAAAAACGTAAAAAAAATTATCCTAAAAAAATCAGTTAAAAAAGTCAATAACGCAGAAAAAAACTGAAATACATTGAATCCCCCCTCCAAAAAAAATTCTATGATGAAGAATCGAGAGAAATGGAAAATCTGCGGTGGTCAGGGAATTGTTAGCAGTAAATCAAGATGTCTCAGAAGATACTGAAATAGGGGAAGAAATTGAAAACTACTGCGACTGTACAGAAGAAGACGATAGAATGAAAATTTAGGTGGAGCGCCCTGAATTTCTATATTTTGTAAGAGAAAATGTTTTAGTTTAAGCTCAAAATTCAGTTGTTTTTTATTTATATCAGAACGTATTAAAGCTGTGTAAATTTTGCTATTTGTTTTTTGTCATTTTAACACATAGTATGTGTAGTAATATGTCAATTTTTGTTACGAATCCTAATTTTATCATTGTGTGCTAATTATTTTGCCAATTTTATTTTTTTTTAATTAAATAATTAGCCTTCAATAAAAATGTTAATTTCCTGAATTTAACATTTGTTAAAAACCGCGTTTTGTTTTAGAGCTGCTCAAATAACAAAACAAAACAACTACCACGTGGTAGCTGGTAAGCACTCTTTTTTAAATAAACTGGTCAACAAAAAAATCGGCAAAAGCTATTTTAACTCGACTTTTCAAACTGCCATAACTTTTTAAAAACTTAACTTTTTTGAGAGCGGTTTTCGGATATCGATAGCTCGTCTTTCCCAGATTAAGTATCAAGAACTGATTTGGCAATGGAAACGGCATTTTCATGCTATACAGGGTGATTAATAAGGTAATGTAAAACTACTAAAAGTTTCGGTGTGTGCCATATTGCGAATAAATTTTTTTGGTCGTTCCGACATAGCGTGTTAGTAAGCTGATATTAATATCTCCAGACGTGTTCGCCGAAATTTCGATTAATGGTCTTTAACGGAAAATACAGGAGGAAACATAAAAAGCACACAAAATTTGGTAGCCTCATTTTTAAATCGCTGTAGCTCGAAAACGGATTGATAGACTTTGTCGGGCTTTTTAGGTATTAAAAGCCCTTTCGTGTAGCATTTTACCTAATAAACTGTTTTCTTTTTCAAGGTCAAAATGTTGGCGTTGTATAGGGGTGAACCAAAAAGTGAATGAAAATCATTGTTAAAAATGATTTTTTTTAATTTGTGAAAATTGAGCGGTATGTGTTTGTTTTCTTCCAAAACTAGGGCGTTCTGTCCAACTCTTGATTAGTTATACAGCGTGTCCAGAAACCATCTTAACAAATGGAAAACATTTTATTTTTGTCTTTACGGGAGAAAAGTTATTTTTCATAAAAAGTTCTACATTGTGAGAAAATAGCATTGCCACTCAAAAATTTGATTTAAGACATACAGGGTATCCCAAAAATCTAAAAGTCCTAATCCGCGTGAAGCTAAAAGGACACAAATCGTTATTTAAAAGTAAACTGCCACTGTAAATGTACTAGAGGTAACTTTTATGTTAGCGAATTAGGTTTGGAACATACAGGAGGTCCCAAAAATAAAATTTATTTTTTATTATTGACTTTACAAAAAAAATATCGTCATAAAAAGTCTACATTGTGAAAAAGATCATGATTAATCAAAAACTTTATGTAGGGCAATACAGAGTGGCTTAAAAAGCTGAAATTCTCAATTTACGTAAAGTTAAGGAGACACCAAATCTTTATTTAAAGATAAACTGTATGGAAAAGGACGAAGGTTACGTGGAGGTTTAAATTTATTTAGTTATTTAGTCATGTTTAGTTATTTAATATGTTTTTTACCCTAATATTTCATTTGTTACTAAAATTGTATTAAATACAAGTAAACCTTCAATCACCCTGTACGTCTCATTTTAAGTATAAGTGGTTACTTATCACTTAATTAGTAACCTTGCACAAATACCATACTGGTTGAATTAAAATTTAGCTTACCCTTGTTTTAAGGCCAGTTCAGAGTTTTAAATTTTTTAGCCACCCTATATGTCCTAGATCAAATTTTTGAATCATCATGCTCTTTTTTCACAATGTAGAACATTTTATAAAGATATAGGTACTTTTTTGTAAAGTCGATAATAAAAACATTTTTATTTTTGGGACCTCCTGTATATTTCAAACCTAATTTACTAACATAAGAAGTTAACACTAGTACATTTACAGTGGCAGTTTGCCTTTAAATAACGATTTTGTGTCTTTTTAGCTTCAAATGGATTAGGACTTTTACATTTTTGAGCCACCCTGTATGTCTTAGATCAAATTTTTGAATGGCTATGCTATTTTCTCACGATGCAGAACTTTTTATGAAGGATTACCTTTTTCGTAAAGTTAAAAATAAAAAAGTTCCGCATTTGTTAAGATGGTTTCGGGACACGCTGTATAACTAATCCAAAGTTAGACAAAACGCCCTATTTCTAAAAGAAAAAACACGCATACTGCTCAATTTGTACAAATTAAAAGAAAATTTATTTTTAACAATACTTTTCATTTACTTTTTAGTTCACCCCTATACAACGCAAACATTTTGACATTGAACAAAAAACAGTTTATTAGGTAAAACTCTGCACAAAAAGGGCTTTCAATTCCCAAAAAGCCCGACAAAGTCTATTAATCCGTTTTCCAATTACAGCGTTTTAAAAATGATGCTACCAAAATTTGTGTGCTTTTTCTGTTTCCTCCTGTATTTCTCGCCAGAGACCATTAATCGAAATTCCGGCGAACACGTCTGGAGATATTGATATCAGCTTACTAGCGTGCTATGTCCAAACGATCAAAAAAATTTATTGGCAACATGGCACACACCTAAACTTTTAGTAGTTTTGCATTAACTTATTAATTACCCTGTATAGCATGAAAATATCGCTTCCATTGCAAAATCACTTCTTGTTGCTTAATTTGGGAAAGACGAGCTGTCGATATCCGAAAACCGATCTCAAAAAAGTTAAGTTTTTAAAAAATTATAGCAGTTTGAAAAGTCGAGTAAAATTCGCTTTTGCCGATTTTTTTGTTGACCAGTTTAATTTAGCACGGCTCGTCAAGAATACTTCCTATTGTAAGTCGGTGCTGATTGAAAATTTACGTCACACGCATTTTCAAGTTACAAATTACGGACTCTTGCTCTAGCTCCAGCGGGACCTTCTCATTCCGTGAAATGCACCTCTGAAGGTTAGGGATGTTTGAGTTTTGACACCCAAAGTGCCAAAATAATGTCCCAAATACTTGAAAGACTAGATGGAATCCTTACAGGGAATTACTTGTGTAGTGAATCCCCCTTAAAAGGGGAGCTCAGATGTGGTTTATGCATGATGGTACTCCACCACATTTTATCAATTTGGTGCGTCGCCATTAACAGAGATCGTTGGATGGGTCGAGGCGGGCCTGTTTTATAGCCACCAAGATTTCCTGACGTAAATCCCTTAGATTTCTTTTTTTGGGGGCATCTCAAAGTATTGTTTATTCAACGCCAGTGAACACCAGGGAAGAGTTGCTTGAAAGGATAACCCATTACTGCAATCTTATTCGAAATAATCCTGGAGTCTCGTTTCAAGTACAGCGAGAAAAAATCCGCAGGATAAGACAGTGTATTGAAGTAAAAGGTGCCCATTTTGAACATCTGCTTGATTGAACACAAAAAAGTCGAACTTAACTGTTTTGTACAATTTTACCACAATTTAGTGATTTCCAAAATTTTGTCAAAAATAAATTTATATTTGTCGTTAAAGTTTTAGTTACGCTTCATCTCTTTCTGTTTCTCTTACGATCAACTCTATCAAGTGTTCTTCGATCCGGTAAATTTCGATTCTCATCTTTCCCATCTTTTTGCCTGTAGAGAATTGCATTATGATTGTCTCTAAATTAGCATTAGGTACCCAGAATTCACGATACTCGTGTCTAAATTATTACGTCTATTGTTTTTTAATGATAACTAGTATTAATTAAATGTGTGGTAGTAGCTTATTGTTAGATTTCGTTTAGTAATTATTAATTAGTTGATAACAAAGAGTTTAATTATTTTCGTATAATGTGTAATAACTGGGGTATGCATGATCTAGATTTTCTCGAAAATGGTCGATTGTTTTCGAAATAAATATGTAGAGTACCTTTTCTTAGATAATTATCCAAAGTATGTAATAAAACTGGTTTTAGCCCTAAAAAGTGACACCTGTCAAAATTTTGGGCCCACCAGTGTGGTGGCAAGTCCGTTCCTGGCTTCATTGGTAATGTCAAAGGTTGTTTATGGTCTGGAGTTGTAGGTCTTTATCGGATATACAACACGCCAAAATATCATTAAAATATACAAGTCTGGTCAAAAGTTACAGCCCAAAAGGTAAATCACTGAGTACCCCTTTTGGACTCCATATCTTCGTTATGGAGCACCTTAGGAAAAAAAACATATGACACACTAGGGATATTTTGACGTCTCCTGTACACTGTCGAGAGTTTGACATATACTTGCCGGACACCCTGAACAATTTTGACACTAAAAGTCAAGAAAGCGTCAAAGTTTTGCATGATAATAAAATATTATATTGTAATATTTTTTTTAGGAAATAGTCAGTCTAATACCCCTCTTTCGTTAGCAAATTGCCAAATTTTTTAAAAAGCACTCGAGCGCATACGTGCTCTCGTGCTTTTAAAAAAATTATCGGCGATTTGCCATGCACTGGGGATGTTAACTATGATAACTCAAAAATGATAAAATTTTAGTTGTCATCAGCAAGCAATGATAACATTGAACTACAACAGAAATAAAACTAAAACCTAAAAATTATTGTGGAATAACCTAATCGTGTTTTCTCTCTTCATTCGATGAATTATGGTTAGTATTTCTTGGATGCACATGCGTAAATAACCCTTTTAGTTTATAAAATATTATGCGTTAACGATTTTCTCAGTTCTCTTGTAATAGTTCAGTATAAATTTCGTGTATTATAACGATTTCTTACAATTTAGTTTGATAACATAACCTTGATGACCAACCAGCAAAATTTTTGCATTATTATTTCTTAAATTTGGGTCGCCCATTGGGGACTATGTCACCAGAGGCCATTTCCACGTTTTATAATGAGCGATGTTCGATCGTTATTTTGTGTTAATTTGATCAGAAAATATTCTAATTTTTTGGGGATAAGCATTTCGAATGGAGTACCTTTGTGTTATGCAATAAAAAAAATACTGGATAAGCCCATTGTATGCAGTTAACACAATTTATTGCTCCCAAGCGCCCTCAAGATATTTCTGTTTTTGTTTCCTAAAGTAATAAACTAAGATAGAAATACTTCGGAAGCGTCCATTAGTCATTGTAATTAAATTATGTAATTCAGCAACGCGAGAACTGTATAATAAAGATCAAGCTGCAACATCTCTTAAGCTATTTCATTTTATGACGTTATCTTTGATTTTAAGGCATTATGTCTGGTTTATAATCACACAGCAGGACCAAAAGCACATCAAACAACATCCAGTCATTAACAGCGGGTGTTATGCCGGTCTCCATGCTTTACACCTATGAAACAATAAAAATCGCCCCAATAAACGTGTACGTCCGCCAAAAGCAATAATATATTTCATGCACTTTGTTAGGATTTACAATTACGAAAAGATTAAAATAGTGGATATCGTTATTAAAACAACTTGGATATTTTACCTGACGTGTACTTTCTTGTTAGAGATAATTACACTACCCCACGAAAAAAAAAGTCATGTCCACTGGACTAGATCCCCATGTCTATATGTTTTCGAGGTCGCTGAATCCGAATTCGACATCCGTTTCACCCCATCAGGTCATTGGACCCCGTAAACCACCCCCTTAATTTCTGGGGTTGCTCAGCATTTGACTCGGGTGTCCTCTGCTCTTCTTCTTTGTTTATTCCAAAGTGAGAGGTGGGGAGGGTAGAGGGTTAACATCCGATCCGAAACCCACCCCCTGAGGGGGTGAAACCACCCGTTCAGGGGGTGAAACCAGTTTTTTCTGTTTTCGAAGGATTTTTGTCAGAATCACGACGAAGGAGGGATTTGTATATACATATACATGTACAAATATGAATTTATATATACATTATATATACACATATATACAGGGTGTTGGAAAAATGCCGGTACTCCCAAAAATTTCCCAGGGGGGATGTTTATTTAAGGACGTCTCACTCGTATAGCATAGGAAATTTTCCGGGGAATCGAATAACGTTGTAAGATTTGGTCCCGATAAGGGCCTGGGCCCTGTGGGGCCTAAGTTTGAGTTTTCATATGGGGACCCCCGTTTTTTGCAGATTCAGATTCAGCCGAAAATTTTGCGTTCAGATACGTGGATCTCAAATTTTTATGGGCCATATCGGGCCCAAGCCTTCGCCTTTAGAGAGCCATTTTGGTAGGCCTGTGACATCATCATGGGACCGCCAGATGGAAGGAATTTGAGAATGGAGGTGAGCAGTCCGGGCAATTTAAACACGCCATCATGCTTATCTATAGCGATTGACTGTTTGTGGCTACACGCAAAAAAATTTGTACGGTTAAATACTAAAATTGTAAGACTAGACTCTACAAAAAAAGGGACATATAGGGACGGTAACAAGGAATGTAACTAGATAGCACAAAATTGCTACTGCATGACTTGTTTGATTGTTGGATAAGTATTAGCAAATTGTAGGATATCATTTGAGAAACTGCTGTTGTAAGTGTTATGTTTAAGAAGTAAAAGTTTTTACAATAAAAATAACAAGTTATCATTTTTTGTAATAATGACATTCATTGCTTGTAAAAATAAAATTTAAAATTTAAAGCAATAGCCTGACGTAATTGTAAGGCCTCTTCCTACAATATCAAACCACTGGCACTGGAGCGATAAATTGTAAGGTTATTTTGCAATTTGTGAGGTAATCTCCTGTAAAATTGTAAGACCTGGTTTTACTTTTTGGAGAATCTGTAGGAACAAATTATGCAGGTATGAGAACCACAATTTTTATATCATTTCTTAAAAATTATGCTAGGACTAGTCCTACACTTTATAGGCCGTACAGTGACAGATTATGTGATGGTCTCATACTTTATTTAACCTAGCTTTACAACATTGCTGTATCAGCTGTCGTAAATTGCAATACATAGTTCCACAAGATTGTAGTAATTATTACACCAGTTCTAGTTGTTCTTTATGGCGCATCCACTATTTTTTGTAAAGATTATATATATATATATATATATATATATATATATATATATATATATATATATATATATATATATATATATATATATAATCTTTACAAAAAATAGTGGATGCGCCATAAAGAACAACTAGAACTGGTGTAATAATTACTACAATCTTGTGGAACTATGTATTGCAATTTACGAAAGCTGATACAGCAATGTTGTAAAGCTGGACGAAAATATATAAAAATTAATGACATATTGCAGACATATGATGCGTAACAGTTTTATTTTAAGGTTATTCAAAAACTTTCAGAATTACTTTTGAATTTGTGATTTTTTATTTCTTTTAAAAAACAAGATGAAGATGAGTTTAAATACAACCAAGTGGATAATTTGCGTTGGTTTTCATTAAGTTTTTGCAATTATTTAAAAATTAAAATACTTGTACCGCCTTAATGGCAAAATGTAATCCTGTTTAATAGTTTTTTATACTTTCGTAAATTACAAGCAGTACAGAGCCATTCAAACACAAGACTTAATTGGTGGAACTGAGGCATCAAACTTGTGAAAGTGTAAACCTTTTTGTAAAGCTATAAAGGCATACGAAATGTTACTAAAACAAAAATTTAATTTTTAGTTTTTATTTTTCTGTAATTAGGTAACATGTTCCACTAGTCATTATATCAGATTAATCAACTTATAAAATATAAATACAAAAGATGAAAATCAAAAGTAACCAAAATACTTACACATGGTCATTCAAAATACATACTTTATATCTTAAATTGAACATTTTTCGGGAAAAACGCTTAAAAATTGCTGTCCCCCACCCTTACCACCAGACGGATCACTTAGAAGAATCTGAAAAAAAAAATCGTGAACATTGAGAATTAGGTGTAGATTGAGCGAAAATTATCAGGATTGAAAAATTCTAGCGCAATCAATTGTTATAAACAATTTAATTGTTTATTTCCCTATCTGAACCATTGGTTTTAGAGAAAAAGTCTTTTAACAAAAAATATTAATCAGATTGGCGGGGATCGGGCGGCTGATGTTTACTCAGGTTAAGTGAGGGGCTGATGGCACGGAAGACTAATTGTGTAAGTAGGTATAGCTTGCACTTGACCGAATTTTTAATTTAATAAATTAATAATATGTCATTGGCGAAACACATTATAAAAACGTTTTCAGGTTATTTAATAACTTGGCTATTGAAAACTTGGCCCAAAAACTTAAAAATTAACATTAAATTAAGAACAATTAAAGTTGGTTCTTCTTTAGTTTAATTTACTTTCACGCTTAGTTTCTGAACATATATGCTATAATAATATAATTGCACTACATTTCTTAGAGTTTGCTTATTATAATTTTATTTCTCTATATAGTTCCATTTAGAGATGTTCCGCCATATTGCAAATTAAGAAACGTACAAAGACGCGACCACCAGAAGATTGTATTATTATTTATTACATTACATTACTTTTATTTGATATATTAAGTTAAATTTCTTACCTTTGAATATCTCTACCAGTTCGGGGAAGCCCCAGGATTCTAACAATTCTGCACTAGTCTCACACATTCATAGTAAAAATAAAAACAGGAAATTAAAAGTACTGCATCACTTTAAAAGATCGGAAGATGAAAAGGCAGAACTGTGGGCTGTGCGTGATTCCAACCAGAACACACGGGTGTTTCGGCTAATTACGCCTAACGCGTCGGGCGCAACGAACGGTTTTCGTTGCAGCATTATCATATCATATCTTAACGATTATGTTGATGTAGGAATAGAGGAGAAAAGGGGTATGTTTCTTATACTTTTTGTTTTGTTCGATAGAGAAAAATAATAAGCATTGCATAAATATGTATTTATTATCTAAAATTAAATAGTCCTTATAATTTTATGTCATTTAAATAGCTAACGTTATTTCCTTATTTGGCAATATCCAGAAAATAATGTAATGTGCGGCAACACGGCTTTTTTTTATCCTAAAGTACTGTAGGACCAAATCAAACAATTTGCAAAGGATTCTACATGATGGAATGTTGAAAAGAAAGCTATGTTTTGCTGTTAAATACTTTGCAAAAAAATTAACTACATACTACAACTTGTATATTCCACGTCCAAAGTTACTGGCAAAGTATATTCTACAACAATGTAGAATATTCTGTAACCTGAAGTAAAGACCCACCCCTACAAATCTTTGTTACAAATTTGTAAAGTATGAGTAAAACCCCGACATGAAATTATACGTACACTTGTAGATAATAGTATGACAAGTTGTGAGAAAAATGGGTGCTACAAAATTGTAGGCAAATCTTTGCCTGGACTTTTTTCAGTGTACAATCAGCAAAAAAAGGTTACAGCTCCCTAAAATCCTTCGCTTCGATTGGGCTCAGGGGCCTTATCGGGCCCAAAATATGACAACGCCATTCAATTCCCTGGAAAATTTCTTGTGCGATACGCGTGGGACATCCTTAAATAAACATCTCCTCTAGGAAATTTTTAGGGGTACCGGCCTTTTTCCAACACCCTGTATATATGTATATATACTATAGGCTATAGGCTAGTATTGGGCCCGATATGGCCCATAAAAATTTGGAATCCACGTATCTGAACGCAAAATTTTCGGCTGAATCCGAATCTGCAAAAAACGGGGGTCCCCATATGAAAACTGAAACTTAGGCCTCACAGGGCCCAAGCCCTTATCGGGACCAAATCTGACAACGTTATTCGATTCCCCGGAAAATTTCCTATGCTATACGAGTGACACGTCCTTAAATAAACATCCCCCTGGGAAATTTTTGGGAGTACCGGCCTTTTTCCAACACCCTGTATATGTGTATATATAAATTCATATTTGTAAATGTATATGTATATACAAATCCCTCCTCCGTCGTGATTCTGACAAAAATCCTTCGAAAACAGAAAAACACTGGTTTCACCCCCTGAAAGGGTGGTTTCACCCCCTCAGGGGGTGCGTTCCGGATCGGATGTTAACCCTCTACCCTCCCCACCTCTCATTTTGGAATAAACAAAGAAGAAGAGCAGAGGACACCCGAGTCAGATGCTGAGCAACCCTAGAAATTAAGGGGGTGGTTTACGGGGTCCAATGACCTGATGGGGTGAAACGGATGTCGGATTCGGATTCAGCGACCTCGAAAACATGTAGACATGGGGATCTAGTCCAGTGGACATGACTTTTTTTTTTCGTGGGGTTGTGTTATTTGAGTTATCGATTGTTCAGTTGGAGCAAACAGGGGTGGGCCAAAATAGTTTAAATTAGTTTTTAAAGTACAATGTTTAAATGCTGACTAACTTTTGCTTTTGTAAATTAACTAGAACTGTATGCTCTGAAATTCAAGGTATTTTTTTTTAATTGGCGTATTGGGAAAGGATGAGAGTGAACGCATGAAGAAAGTAAATGGATCATGTAAATTATTTTGAATGCTAATAAGAATATTCCACAGGTAATACAAAAAATATTTTATTTACAGAATTTGAATAAATTATCTTTTAAAACGTGTTTGATCAGTAAAAAAAACTAGAATCAAAATTTTATCGCCCTGTATGTCGGACACAAAGCGTTTTTGGACAGGAGATGAGCGGCGACTCCCACCGAAACCCGTGTTCTGTGGTTTTTACTGCTCTTTTATCTGGCACTAACAAGGAAAGTACCACAGGTGTACCTTACCGTTTTTCTTTTATTCCGTGATATGTAATAGAACGTCGAGAAATATTAGACACTATTTATGTTTTTACGTGCCAATTTCCCAGAATAGGGTAGAAAATTACCCCCGAAGTTGTGTTCTCCCTCAAAAACGAATTTCGGTCAATTTTACCTTATAAGATAAGAGTTGTTTATAGACATATGATAAATTGCCAGTGCAGTGGTTTGATTTTAAAATCTTGTAATTGAAATCGACGAAAATTCTTCTTTGGAGAAGAAGTTCAGGGGTGATTTTCCCCCTAATTTTGAGGAATTGACAGTTAAGACAATACCGTTCAGATTCACTAAGAAAGGTTTAAGATTAAGTACTGGTTTATATTAAGATCTTATAGTTGATCAGTTTTGGACAGGTTTTTTTCCTGTCATTGTCAATAACTTGTGATTAAAATCTTATGAAACTTATATGGCTGTATATGTCTAATACTTTTTGATGTACTATTACTATTACAAAACGGTGAGGTATACATGATGTACCTTTCTTGTTGGTAGTTTATCATCATCAGCACAGCTAATGTTTTTAATAATTATAAATATCCAGTACCACGAGGACTCTTTTGCTTTTTACTGTTATGCGTTGCTACAGGTATTTCTTTTTTGATGTTAGGAACTAAATAACATAAGGGACAAAGGTGGATGCATCTGGCTAGATTCTAGACTAGACTAGACTCTAGAAGAGCAAGAAAATATTTAAATTTTTAATACTTTTTATTCGCAGCTAATACACCTGCTTTTCTGATAATATTACTTATTAGTAGGTATTGGTCTAAATTAAGATCTTGTAGTTTTGACAAGTTTCTGTTCCGTCATAGTCGTCATTAAAAACGTATATGAGTTATTCTATTGTTTCTGAGATTGGGTTAATTTCCAAATAATTTTAATTTTGCGACTTGTTACTTATATAAATTTATTTATTTACGGCAGTGCCAATTTTACAAATTTCCTTAGTTATAAATATACAGGATGTCCGAAAAGTCTTAGTATGGGAAAATATCTTTTAGTAAAGATTGATACAACAAACTTTAGGTGTATCTTATTGGTTAATAAATCTACTTTTTTATGTAATTTAACTTTCTCAGCCCCCTTGAGGGACGACGCTAGGGAAATAAGGTCAAAAATTTTAAATGCAACCCTATACCGTGTGGTGCCTCATTTTAAATGGCAAGTCTTTAAAAAGTAAGAATTGTGAAAAAAAAAGTAAAACTTTAAATACCTTTATTTCTCTTATTACTTTAAAAGTTGTTCAAAATTCTGCCATTCTTGGCAGTAATAAAGTCGATTTTGGAACTCATTTCTTACATTTTCGAGAATGGCAGGTGTTACATCTTGGCAGACGTTGACAATTCTTTGGCGTAACATCCAAATTTTCGGGCTTCGTTAAGTATAGGTACTCGTTCTTTTAAGTAGCCCCAAAGGAAAAATCAAGAGGAGCAAGGTCCGGAGAACGAGGTGGCCATTCAATAAATCCTCGTCGCTAATCCAATCCTGCATGGGCTCCGGGAATTCATTATTTCCTAACTGGTAAATAAAAAACTGATTCGTCACTAAAACATATCTGGTAAAGCAAGTTCGGTACTATTGTCATAAGATTTAGCATTTTGGTAACAAATTTAGACACAACACTTCTTACATAACTAGGAGAAACCGGCCTATCTGTTGACTCTGTTACCATGTTATTTGTTACGAAATTATGATAATTCAGTACTACTGTTTTAAAAAATACATATTTGAACTACCTTTTCCCTTATAAATTTGCTAAAAACCTCAGAAATAAGTTTAGAATACAAAACCTAGCTGTCTTGTTCTTACACTTGTCAATTTAAGTGTGTGATTGTCAAATAAGACCGCTTTTAGCGATAGTGAATCTGGCTTTAGACGTTGTATGGAAAAGATATTTTAGTGAAAAAATAAATTGGAGTGGACTAAACCGCATTTATGAACAGACTACACTACAGACTAGTCTTTTACGTACATAATTTCTGTTGTTTATTTTGTTTCCCTGCTTTATTCTGAATCAACTTTACTGCTAGGAAATAAATATATAATCAAAGTATATTTTATAAATTATAACCGAACAGGATTTTACCTTACGTGATCATATATTTTTTCCGCTAGCACGCTTACCTTGTCGACGGTAATAAAATTTTCAAAAGACGAGTTCCGAAACAATAGGCGCGACCAAATATTTGAAGCCCTCTTATTTGTCTTCAATTTCCATTTAGTTTTTTGTTATATAAGAAGACGAATAAACAGTCGAATATAATGGTAATATCTGTCATATCAGTTGGACTATAAAAGTATAAACAAAATTAAGGTCTGGAGCATCGCAGCAGGCGCCAAGCGCTAATCTATTGTGTTCACAATTTACGAGAAATCGGAATTTTATACGACCACATTAAATTCTTAATAACTGGGGTTCAAGAGAACTCCTATGGACAAATGATAATTATATTCGCTTTTCAGACATTTAGTATTAATAATAATGAAAGTGTGTATAAGGTGGGCGGAACCAAATGCTACGGATTTAAAACAAAAGGAGAGGGTTTTTTGAATAAGGTTTATTGAGTTAAATAAATTTATATGTACGTTTTTATTGGCTTAAATAAGCATATCGGTCGGGAAATTTAAATATTTTATTTGAAGTAAACACTTAAATTATAATGTATTAATATGAATATACTTTGTATTGTGATCTGGTCAGCAAGCGGTTTAATGTTATTTATTAAAAGAGGTATTCATTTGATCTTAGAATATTTTATTTTAAGATTCTAATAATGAGCCACGTGAGCCAGTGGGAGACACGGTGACCAATGAGCATTCAGTCAACACAATATTCGACAAGTTTATTTTTAGTGTCTGAATTTTAAACTCGATAAGGCTTACCTACCGCATGTATGAAATCTATTTTATTTTACAATATTTCTGTACTACTTTGTGCATATCAATTGACTACATCTCTCGTCTTTCTAGACTTCTATGGTATTTAGATATGCTCTCTCAGATAAAAAAATACTAAAACAAAATTTTTATCAGTTTATAGGGCTTTGAATTTATCATCAATAATTCCTTTTAGACTTCGTCCTTGTTATACCATTATTAGATTTTTTTGTGATCACGTCACACTTTAGACATAATAATAGATATATAATAGAGCTGTACTATGTCGTACTATCAAATTATCTCGATTTGTATAATAATATTTTATTTTCCAGCATGTTTAATTTTTTTATTATACTGTGTTATTCTTGCTGTACTTATTCCCTACTCTTCCCTATTATTGTTTTGTTAAACTGCTTTGTGTTTTTCTAAGTATGTGCATGTTAATATACTAATAGCATACTACTTTTTTAAAAAAAATTCTCTGTCTGAATTTTTTTTGTAGGGGTTTGTTAGGTAAGTATCTATGTTGGACCTCGCCACCCATGTTTATCTGGATGTTGTGTTATTACTTGAGATTATTGAATAAAGGTTATTTATTATCATTATAATATGTAAGAAAATATTTTTGTTGAAATATTCTGGAAATTTTACATTTTTTTCTGAGTATCAAGCATCAAGTTCTGAACAGAAAAAATTGTAGTCAATTTTTGAGATACAAATGAGAGAGCTCGGATTCTGAATAAGGTTTTATTTTGTTTTTGTTTTATCAAGAATATCGATAAAGATTAGATTTTTATGCCCCGAGGGTATGCAAGCGGTTGATAAATTATGGGGATAAAAATCACTGCAACCAAACAAATACAAGAATGCAGGTGCATGCATCCAAAGTGGGTAAGTATATACTTTTTTAAATTTTAATCTTTATTGCTTCAGAATTTTAACAGAAAGCCAGCTTAATTGTTACATACTTCGTTTTACTTCTATTAAAAAATCACATACTTTCACCCAGTCGAAAAAAAGCCTTGTTGATAGAACCAGTTGACAGGGTTTGCTTGGGTAAGTGGAAAAGAATCTGCTAAGTTCAACTACAGTCTCTCTGCACCTAAAACCTTTAAATAATGTAACTGAATTAGTGCTTTATACTTTATACTATTACTTGATACTAGAAGCATTCAAACACTTTTTAAATTATTTATAATGTTAAGTACATACCGTATTCATAAAAAGTAATTGAAAATTTTAGCGTCTGAAGAAAAGAAAAATGTAATATATTAATATGGGATTTAAAGGATTGCAGGCTAGGATGGGAACTCTAAAGCCTTTAACGAAGCTAAAGGGTTAGCCAAGAATTATCACAGGGCCTTAACCGAAAGAAAGAAATTGCTCTATGTGCTTCCATAGATATAGAGGGTGCGCTTAATAATACCTCATATGAATCCATACAAAGAGCTGCAGTACAGGGTGTCCGGATTTCGTTGTATTTGCGGGTTATCTCAGTTATTAGTAGTGATAGAATGTTGCGGTTTGCACGTCATGGCGCTACTTTTTTGTGAAAAGAAAAATGCCGTAAGCAGAATTTTCATTGCTTTCTTTGTTTTCGAGCTAGAGGGTGATTTTGAAAATTTTCCCTTTTTGAGCACCCCTTGTATCTCGGCTATGCCGCATCATATCAAAATAGCAAAAACTGGCTTTTATGTAGAATGTTACGTAGAATGCGATGACGTAGTTAGTTTTTTTCTAAATATTTTATTTTTCGAGTAATGAAGTAAAGTTGTGGTTTTTTAAATGGGACACCTTATATATTTATACATCGTTACACTCCGCTTATCGAGGGCTTTTCAAAAATATATAACACATGATATTTATTTTTCATTGAAGCCGTTAAATCACAATTTTTAATAAAAATGTTAATTTTTATGTAGTAGGCTTTGGCTTACAAAACAATTGACATATTTTAGAAATCTTGTTTGTTAAGTTGTTGATATCATCCATTTTAACAATTTGATATTATGTTATCACCAGTTTTTTTATTATTGACATTTATATAATTTTTTCAATATCGTTTATTAATTTACTTATAGTTTGTTATATTTGTTGGCACTCATTATATTAATATGGCTGCAAGCGAGACATTTAAAAAATTTGAAAAATATGATATGTTAACCTGATTTATTCACTGCAACGAAAATAGCGATGAGACGTCACAAATGTAATTTGAGAGGTAAATTAATATTTTATGAGGTATCCTTAGCATCTCTTTCACTTTCAGTATTTTTAGATATCCAGAAAGGCGGCAACCCAACAAAGTCTGCATAAAAGACAGTTTTTACTATTTTGATATAATTGGGCATAGCCGAGATACAAGGGGTGCCCAAAAAGGGAAAATTTTCAAAATCACCCTGTAGCTCAAAAACAAAGAAAGCTATGAAAATTCTATGCATGGCATTTTTTGTTTCACAAAAAAGTAGCGCCATGACGTGCAAACCGCAACCTTCTATCTCTACTAATAACTGAGATAACCCGCAAATACAACGAAATCCGGACACCCTGTACATAGAGGTTTTGAAGCCTCTACAACACAATGGATCAAGTCCATGCTAAAAAGACGTAAAATCAGCGGGAGATGCGACTGCGCAGATGCAACAGCCATGGTCAGGGCAGTTAAGGGATCACACAAGGTGGAGTTTGATCACCCCTGCTCTTGTATTTGGTAGTCGATGGTGTCCTGCTGACAAATAACGGGTTTGAGGCTCAAGGATATGCAGATGACCTAGTAATAACAATCAGGGCCAAATATGATGGCACGCTGTCTACCAGAATGCAAACTGCCCTAAAAAACATGATGTTCACAGGAGGGGTTCACGAGGAAGTTGAATTTAACACCTCCCATCCGGAATGGTACAAATTATTGGAAAAAACTTTTTATGCAAGAAGTTCTTATAATTATAAATATAGCATATCATTACCCTAATTCTCAAATGTCGTAAGTCCATTTTGGCCAATTTTACAGGGGGAAGAAAAAATCATCTAAGAGTGAAATTATTAGTGGCAGACGATTATATTTTCATTTGTAGTTAGATTAGTGATAGATTCTGATGTTTCAAAATGCCCTGAAGGAAAACACTAATTTTGCTTTTTTTTAGTGGACTTTTTCTTCCCTAAATAGGGGATTTACGACATTTTCTTTTGGGTGTAATAAAACAAAATTAACATTAGGTAAGTATGAACGTTATTATTCAAAAATAAAATAACTTTTAAAAAATCGTACAAAACTTACTAATCTGAGAAATAAAATAAGAAAAAACAAAAAACAACTAGAGATTAATTTCTAAAAGAAAACCAGAAAATTCTCCAGTCATATTAATGAAAAGCCAACTTATCATAAAAAAAGTGAAAATCACGTGGAATACTTTCTTTAAGCGTTTGTAAATGTTCCCACTTTTCTTTTTTAATTGAAAGGGTTTACTGTAAAGTTTTGGTAATGTGCTTTAATCTCGAGCTTTCTGTTTATGTTTTGAAAAGTTTCTTTGTTCTAGTGCATAATAGTCATCAGTATGTCTAATTTTAAAGAAAACGTTGCCATCCATATCATACTGTAATGCTCTAATATTGGTTACGACAGGATCTCCGACTTTGCGTCCAGGTCTTATTGACGACAACATTTTAAGACATTCAAAGTTTTTAAAAAAATCAAAAGTCACGTATTTTACTTTGAATGGACTGGGGTTTTGTCTAGCCTGAAGAAAAACAGCAATGTAGTCCGCTGGAACATAAATATTCGTATTTCGAAGTTTTCTTTCGATCAGTGAATGCATGTGGTCAGCCTCCATCTGAGTATGTTCTCTTTCTAAATACTTCTGTTCGATTGTAATATTATACTGAATAGCTAAGTTTAAAAGAGCGTTTGAAAGTGTGACATTTCTGTTCTGTGCAGCACATCCGTCACTATAGAGAATTATATTTTGATTTGGTTTCAAATCCCCAAGGACGTTCTCAATTATAAAAGTACAGACTATTGAAGCATAATTGTCAGGTTGGGTTACCTGCTGCTTCATCCATATAAAGCAATACCCTTTATTTAATTTCATGTCAAAAATTGTGAAGTTATGAACCATAAGCTTCATTTTAAAATAAAGTGCGGAAGTGTGTGACTTTGGGCTTAATAAAACAGCCTGCATGTCCATACAAAAAACTCTGTTTTCGGAAACATTGTCTTTTTCTTTTGCTTCTCTCGCCTCATTTTTCTTTATCTCGTGCAGCGCGTAATCTTCATCAGATAAGTTTTTCATACGGTGACTAACACAAATATCGCATTCGTCTTTTTTTGGTTTAAAAATTGCCAAGTTAAAGTTCGTCAAAAACGTGTGAAAATACGGCAAAAACTTAGTTCCTCGAGTAATGCAATAAGATTTATAAAATCTGTATAGTTCTGACTTTGAACTCCAGGTTGACTCTAAATATGATTTGGATGTTCTAGGTCGACAATAATGCGACTCTACCTTTGGTAGGTCTCTGAAAAACTCTTTTAAAACTTCTTTTCTGTCCTTTTCCAGTTTTTCGGTACCATTTTGTTTATTTTCTTCTGTTTCTTCTTGATTTCTGCTTGGGCTTTTTTTCCAGTCTATAACTGTTCGTTCTTTTAGGTCTAGGGTACTCAAAAACATTTTTTTACACACACGAAAAGTCTTACCCTTGAAATTTTCTAAGTTATAAATCCAGGAGCACTCTCTTGTTGATTTATTTTCCTCTTTTCTGTTTCTGACTCTTTGGGTGTTCTCTTTCTTGACTTGGAGATTCACGTAAATTTTACGCTGTTCCCAAGTCGTATCAGACCAAAACTTATTGAAAATTCCTTGCCTGTGATTAGTCAAAGCCCTACACTGCATTTTTTTATTTTTTAAGGATGCTTTGCAATTGCAGACCTCTTTCAGCTTTCCTCCTTTCCTACTTATTTTATAATTCCAGGAACCATTAGTTTTCCTTTTCCCATAGTATTTTTCCCTTTTTCTCTTTTTCGTTTATTTGCATTTTTGAACCAAGATTTCTCGTCAACTTGTTGTCTCTTTCTCCGCTTTCTAATGATTTTATCATTAAGGTTTGGTTGGTCATCTAGCGAAGATAAGCTACTTACGAAGGAAAAGCTGTTTTCGTTTTCATAATCTGGATCATTCAAATCTACGTTCTCATTTTGATTCTCCTTATTTGTTTCATGCAAAATTTCTGTTTCATCTTCTTTTGCATTGCTACAATCATTTTCTTCTTGTTCTATATTAGGTTCAAGAAATTCAAAATTAGTCTGTTCTTTGGCAAATTCTTCAGGTATAAGTGTTCCAGAATTTAAGTCCACCATAAAACTCCCACAATCTATATCAGAGATATCAATCTTTTCAAAACTACAATCTAACATCGAAAAATTTCCGGATTGATTCATTTTTTGTTGCTCTTCAGATAGAAATGGCTCTTCTTCAAAAGGCAAGATGTTTTCTTCTGTCTGTGGAGTACAGTTGACTGCAGATTGATTGGTAGATCTAGATGATCCTTGTTCAGAAGGATCAGGGTTTGAAATTATTTCTAAGGAAGTTATTAGAGCATGGTTGTCTACTTTTGATCTTTCTTTATGAACTTTTTCGGGATTGCCTTTGTCCAATAATAAGAAGATTTTTTTAGTTCGACTCGACAATTTTTCGCTTCTGCTTCTGAAAAAAAAATTGTAAGTGCCTACTAATCTTCCTATTTTAACATCAGGAGCGAAATTATTTTTGCTAAATTTATACTGTATAAATTATTAAGTAGGTAATTAAAATTCGCCCGTGGTGTTAAAATAAGTAAATGTCACCTAAAGATGCTTTGCATTGATAAATTAAAAAAAATAATAAGTGTTAAAAGTTGATAGGATATCATTATTGTAAATAAGTAAATAATATTAAATTATTTAAACACTTTGTGTAAAAACATGTTTGTGCGAAATGGTCGTAGGTCCAGTTTAACGGTCACTTGAAAAAGTCGTAAGTCCAAGTTAAAACCTATTGCCTGTTTTTAATGATTTAGAGGTTTTCTTTCACAGTATTTTCATGTTATAAATATGAAAACATACTTACTAAAATTGGATAATAAAACAATAATTTATCTACTATTGCGTAAAAACATAATAATCATAATATGAAGAGGAATGGTTAAACACGCCGTATCTTAGATGTAAACTGATGGACTGATGGATAATTTCTTATTCAAATTCACCATGCACGGACTAACGATGTTTTCTAAGAGGCATTTTAAATTACAGCGAACTGTAATTTTGCACTGAAAACTTTTAAGTAGGTAGCTTTAATGCTTTTCTACGAGATGACGCCAAAATCTTCATTTCGCCCAAAATTGGACTTACGACATTTGCGAATTAGGGTAACCATATTTTAGAAATACTCTTAACTATATATGATCTATTAAAAAAGCATGACAATAAAAAAGTCATTTATATTATTAAAGTTTTGGTTTCCTCTTAACATTTCAAATTGATTTTGTGAAGTGCCCAATACTTATGTAAGTTCACTTGTTTTCAAAATTTAGTCAGTTGACAATAAGTAGTCTGTTTCAGCTTTGAAGTTTCGAAAACGGTTTGAGATATCAGATGGTAAATTACTTCCCTCTCAGTTTCAATACTGTAATTTAGTACCGTATTGTCTTAGTACTGACTACATAGTACCTGTAGTATTACAAACAGAAAAAAAAACTTGATACTAGTGATACTAAGCTGTGAAACTTCAATTCGTTTTCCGATAGCTGAGTCCGTTCTCAGATCTCGAGCTATAGGATATCAAAGTTAATTTAAATTTAAGACATTATTCACAAAATTAATTCGGATTTTTTCATAGACCTCGTTTAATTCAGAGTATTTTTAAAATATGGAACACTGATAATAATTAAAACTTTGGTATAAAATGATTCCCCCTGTTCCACTGATTTGCACAAACAACTAAGACAACAACAAAATTCGCAAACCCACTAAGAACATCACATCACGACATTCCCAATCTGTCGAAATGGCTTCCTTTTTGAAAAGATGAAATAGGGACACACCGAAATGCAAAGAGCTCATACTTGGTCTTCTCCTAGAACCATACTAAAACGATAAACCGCCGATGGGCAATGATATTGTGCCGAAATGGTAATCCCGCCCTCTTTTGGGATTTTAAATAATAACAGATACAAAAAGATTTTTTACAGTTGCGTGACAATTTTGCGAAGGTAATAAAGCGTTGTATTATACTTATTAACGTGTAGTAGTAAGAAATGAAATTTTTACCCTTATATGAAAGTTGTATTAGGACTGGACGGAATAAGACAAAATTGTATTGGTATAATGTTATTAATGCATACTGTTTATAAATGCCATTCTAGCAATTTAGGGATTGCTGTAGTTGTTAACCTTTGTTACTACACCAATAGTTTAAATAATACTGGTTAATAAAAAGATTGTTATCCGTACAAAATAAATCTTAGCAGTACTGTTTTATTAGATCATTTTCCTCAGTGTAAAGCCTCAATGTAAATCTGGTCTTGCCGTAGGCTTTTCGGTAAAACATGGGGATTAAAACCCAAAATCATCTATTGATAATACCTAACCGTTGGTTGTAATGCCTATAATCACATACGCCTCACTGGTGTGGTGGATAGAAACAGAGAAAATTACAATGCAAAAGAAGCTGACAAAACTACAAAGGTTGCCTGTTTGGGTATTACGGGCGCAATAAAAACCTGCCCATCCATAGCTCTGGATGCAATGCTAGACGTCCATCTACGACACTTATATATAACGAGGGAAACGTTAACAAGAGTCTTAAGATATGCAAAAATTGAGAATAAATTCTCTAACCACCTGAAAATTCCTTATACAATAAGGATTTCAACAAATAATGGTAAAACAGCTATTCTCCGAGCTATATGCCCCTCCGAGCGCCAAAATTGTCACGGGATCTTAACTAAAATACTAAAACCCTGGCTTCATTATTAATTCTGCAGCTATATTTATTAATTTAAAAAGAAATAATTTATATTTTACACATTTCTAAAATAACCCAAAACGAGGCCTACCTGTATACTGTCTAAAAGCGCCTGGCCGGAGGAAAATGGCTCGGGACGTCGTAGACTCGCTTGCGTCGAGGTAATGACTTTTCTGATTGCTGAATAGCTACTCAAGGATGGATCCTTGCGTAATTGTTTCTTTGCAAAATGAATTATTTCTAATTCACTATTGTCATAAGTTGGTTTCCACCATTTCAACTTATCCATAGAACACTTCACCTCCGACATGATTTGGCTTATGCTCTCGATTGTTATATCTTTCCCTTTCATACCGTTTTTGAGCAAGTAGTTTCGATTAGCTTCTTTCCATACCAACTGACTGCCAAGACGTGCTGCGTCTAGCAATCTTACTAATTGGGTTTCATGTTCTATGGGTATGTTACTGTTTTCCAGCATATACAATGCCTCTTCTTGAATTAGCGGCCACGGGGTTCCTGCAACAACATTTTCCATGATTTCTTCTTTCCATGATTCAAACCCTTCCGAATTATGCTGTCCTTCAATATGCCCTGCTGCTCCTCCTCCTCTTAAACGAGATATGTCCTGATCTTGTTTTGCTGATGCCTGACTTGCTGCTAACCTCCTTGCGTCGGCACGGGCCTGTTCTTCCTCCATTGCTTCTACATATTCTAGTGTTACTGCGCATCCAGCTGCAGTTGTTAATTCAATCCCTTCCAAAAGCTCTAAGGCATCTGCGGCCAATGCTAGTACGCCTGGAGGTGGTGCAGATTGCGCAAAAGGAGAAGTTGTAGGGCAGTTTCCTTCGTCTGTTTCATGCACTACAGTCGCTGATGACGTGGAGGGTTGTGCAGTTCTAGTTCTTGTACTCCCGCCAATTACTGTTTTCTTGGGTTTTTGTAAATGAATCGGGTACGCAACACTCTTCGCGGCAACAACACCTTCTTTGGGTGGTTGTCCTGCTTGGGCCAACCTCTGTTGCACCAAACCGCCTTTCCTTATTTCAAGCATGTCTGTGAATGTTCTTTTAAGTGACTCTAGGTC
Source organism: Philopedon plagiatum (assembly GCA_963971165.1). Lineage (NCBI taxonomy): Eukaryota > Metazoa > Arthropoda > Insecta > Coleoptera > Curculionidae > Philopedon > Philopedon plagiatum. Next base: position 117,288,477 of record OZ020189.1, read on the forward strand.
CAATCCGTGCTCCCGCACTCTCCTCTCATTCTCTCGAAGTGCGCATACCAGAAAGGCTACTGCTTCGTAGTGCGTTATGCTAAATGTTGCATCCCATATACTTTCTTGATAATGGTGCCGGATTGGCTTCGGGATTCTGATGTCCTAACCACGCTGTTGAGCAATTTCTTTAGCCATACGTTGACGACTTAAAACAACAGCTTTATACAAAAGTGCAGTTGTCGGTGGATTGGCGGTTACTACCTTGACCGGGCGCACCATCTTGTAATGTACAATCTTTTTATGATTAGCCTCCTCTCTTTCCATTCTCACCTTGAGATTGTTGAAGTAAGCGACATAATTTTGTTTTAAGTAGTCTTGAAAACCTTCAAGGAATTGGTTTTCAATGTCTTCCTGATATGTCACCCCCTCTTGCATCATTGTTGTATCCCATGGCGCACCTTCTTCACCACCTTTGTCCCATCCGATTGCAATTGCCAGAGCAATTTCCAATTCTGGCGCATGTAGAGGCCGGTCATATAAGTTAACTCGTATTGATCTTAATAACGCAGGCTCACCACCGAAGTGATCTTCAAGTGCCGATCGCACAAACTCATAATCTGATATATGTAACCCGTGCCTCTTCCTTGCGCCATAGTCATCTACCTCACCTTCTGATGATTCATCTGTATTATGATCTACATCCGAACCATGCTCACAGTTGACTCTTTCTCGGGTTACAATTCTTTCTACCCACTCATAATTAGCAGCATACTCACTAATGGTCATATCCAACAGTTTTCTTTCCTCTACTGTTGATGGGATTTTAAGAAGTGGCTGGCGGTTCCTTAGTCGATCTTGCCACCCTGGTTGTATAACATCCAAGAATGCTATCTTGTCCATTGGTGTAGCACCTAAAATGATTCTCTCCATTTCTAAACTTTTCCTTGCGCTCCCAATTTCCAACAAGAAGAGTATTGTTGCTCTTTCAACTAGTTGCATCTCTTCCTTTCTTGCTGCTTCATGTTGTTGAAATTCTAAGAAAGTGAAACGTCTCCCTTCGTCGGCCCTTCTAACTGCAACTTCCTCATGCTCTTCAAGTACTTCAACATCATCATATTCTGAGGTCGCATTAGATTCTGAATCAGCACTCGTGTTTGAAATTGGTGCTGCTTGGCCTCTCTGGAATGCTGCTGCACGCCCGAGAGCACGAGCGACTGGAACAAAGCGCGGCCGGCGTTGTCTTGGTCCTTCGGCACCCTGGTTGCCTTGCCTAAGACCACCCCTACCTGCTCCTCCTCCTCTTCTTGCTTGTCCTTGCTGTGGTGCCCGCAAATTGCCTGGCGGTTGCTGTGGCTGCACTGGAGGCACTTCAACCACCACACCAGCCATTGGTTTGATGTCTAACTGAGTCCGATAGTTTCTCACGCGCCATTCCAAAAGATAACGATCGTGAGTCGGTGTATTGGCTGCAAATACACCATTTACGCCAATTCTGTAGCCCCACCTAATTCTTGAACCATCGTTGCGGGTGATGGCCATGTGCTGCTGGTCAATTGCGTATCCTTGGATAGTTCTTGCTGCCGGGCGCGTGACCTCTGACCGAGTGTCACGGGTATCTCGCTGCTGAGTTACTTTGATCCACTCAACATCCATGACTTCATACAAACTTCCTATCGTCTCCAGCTCCTTCCCAGATGGCAGTTCTCCAAATAATATTAATTGTCCTGCTTGGCACAGTTCTAGCGGTATTGGAGTAGGCTTGATATACCCCTGAACACTGCTCCCAACAGGCATTCTATGAACATATCCTACCAGGTCTCCAGTTGCAACATTTCCAACTTCGCGCGCAATCAACAATCGGTAATCATTTCCGTTCATATTAGAATATGTATTGCCTAACATTTCACCAATTTTGCCTCTATATCCCAATTCCACTAAGGCTTTTTGAACCAGGCCAATGATAGGTGTGAAGCTCTCGCCCCTTCTAAAGAGATTCATATATCCACCAAGATTCTCTCTATTGGTTACTTGATTAGTAATTGCATAATCTATGTGTTGGCGTTTGATCCAAGCAAACATCATAGCTGTCGGTAAGAGCATATTTAGAACTTGTGCTACAACTACATGTTTCTCGTAATCTGGTACCAAACTGGCTAACTCTTTTTGGGTGCTCTTGACTTCTAAATACGGCATCAGGATAAAAGCGCGCATATGTGCAGGAGGCAAATTGATATTCAGATGTTGCAAGGGAAAAACAATTGGCAGTTCTTCCTGAACTCGAGCCCAGTAAATTGTTTGTATGTACTGCATATACATTTCTAACTTTTCAACACTGCCATACCTGTTGGCCCAGTAATAGGCAGCCTGCAATATATCAGTGGGGTAAAATAATAAGCTTCCTGAACGGGATCCTCCAGCAAAGCCCTTCTTAGCGCTCGGAGGGGCATATAGCCCGGAGAATAGCTGTTTTACCATTATTTGTTGAAATCCTTATTGTATAAGGAATTTTCAGGTGGTTAGAGAATTTATTTTCAATTTTTGCATATTTATATGTACCCCTGACAAGTAGACTTTCATTCATACATAAGAGTCTTAAGAGTTGCCCAGACAACAAAACTTAAGTCAGGAGATCTGACTGGTCACTTCAAAACACTAAAATACATCCAGTTTGAGAGCATGACCAAACCAACTGATTCGATGTAAAGAGTGTGGGACATTCAACGCTCTTTTCAAGTGATTATAAAGGACCGGCGAAGTATTATCGAAAAAGTGACGCAATTTGAAAAAGGTTCACTGGTGTGGTACGCAGATGGATCAAAGATGTCAGAGGGCGGTCTGTGGGCCAAAATGCCGAATTTCAAAGCTTCTAGGCAAAGCACCTTCCATCTTTCAAGCCGAAATATATGCGTCACAGAATGTGCCAATAAAGGCCATAAAGAGGAAATATATTCTACCGGAAGGCCAGGCAGCTCTAAAGGCACTAGTTTCATGTACCTTCTACTCTATACTGGCTGAGAATTTCCGACAATCCTTTATTCAACCGGCAAAAAATAATAGTATAACTCTAATGTGGATGCCGGATAGCAAAGGTATGGAAGGCAATAAAATTGCTGAACAACTTGCTAAAGAAGGAGCACTCTGCTCCTTTCTATGGACCTGAGCCCTTCTGTGGCATCACTAGATGTCACCTTATGGAGAACCTCAGGCAATGGAAAAAGGAACAGAAAATAGTCCACTGGAGGATATTTCCAGAGCAAAGAGGGGCAAAGAGAATGATTAGTTATCGGCCCTACTGCACAAAAATGCTTCAAAAGAATGAACTCAGACTAGTTACCTGCCATCTCACAGGACACGGCCCTTGAAAGTATCACGTCAAAAAGATGGGAAAGACTGATGAAGAGCACTGTAGATCGAAGCGGATGAATTTGCCGTACACTTGCTCAGTTAAAACTCGCCAAAGTATGCAATGTCTTGAGGGAGCGTTTCTGACGCCCAATGACATATTAAAGTGCGCCCCCAGAAACATCCTAAATTTCACAAAATGTTTGGGAATTGATGGGTAAATAATGTAGGGTATTCAGAAAAGATCCAATTCGGTCGAAGTGATACTACTACCAGAGTCGAACGATTACATTCAATACAATACAATAGGATGGGAAAACCTTTGCAGGCAATCTGTTTAAAAATCTGGTGACCCTAGGTACGAATGAGCTAGAGAAGTAGACGATACGTGACATGTATTTTCTGTACTTAGGGTAGCAAACACTAGCTTGTTAACACAGGTTTCTTGCTAGCAGTTCATAGATTAGTAGCTACTAGTACTTACTTTAGTTATCATAAATAGTCAGGTTATTAGTGGTAAGTATCAAAAATAATAACCACTAGTTAACAGTAGAATTGTCAGAAGTATGCTCGTCGTTTATGGCTACTTAATGTTTATTAGTGGCTAGTATTTAGTTAGTAGCCATGTTATTAGTGGTAAGTATGGAGAATAATAACCACTCGCTGATATTTTAATTGTCACTAGTATGCCCATCGTGAATGCCAGTTAATGTTTATTAGTGGTTAGTATTTAGTTAAGTTGCCTCGAATAAAATATTAATGGCTGCTAATATTTGGTTATTTATGATTAGTATTTTAATTGTACACAGTAATGTTCAGACTATTAGCTACTAGTAATGTACTTTATTTATCACAGGTATGTATGTTATTAGTAACTAGTATAGGGCTTAGTTGCTACTACTTGATACCTTAATTATAGCAAGTAAACAGCTAACTATCCGATAGTATTGAAAATTAATTATGGTAAGTATTCACTTTATTACCACAGTATGATTGCGTTTAATTCCTATTACACATTTCTGTCATTTTTACCTTTTAAAATAAAGGATGAAAATAGAAACCCTCAGCACCTAGCCAGAAATAGTAGGTGTCTATTGTGTATAAAATCCGAAATACGGTTCTCCTTCAGAGGAAAAAATATGCAATAATAATACCAAAAAAATATTTTTATTATAACCAACGACAAGATAAACTCTTATTACTAAAATGGCATGAAAAGTTTTTTTGGTAACTTGGTAGCCACGATTGGGAACACGAACACATACACTGTATAATATTATTTTTCATTTATTAAGAATAATTTTATACAGGACGTCCATTTTAGTGATAGTAGTATTGCCATCTCTAAAACTATAATCACTGTGGGGTCAATTAAATTAGAGAGAAGCTTCCTGTTTAAAACATAATTTATGCTACGTTGTCAGTGATGTTCTTAGTTTCCGAGATCCTGTGTAATTTCTGCTTCCTGCAGTTTGGTGTTCAAATATTCTGGAGAAAATTAATCTTGGCCAGCCTTATTAAATAATTTTTTACTTGTTTCATCATGAATAAGTTAAAAACTTTGTCTGTAACCTCTTCTAAAAATTTTGAAATGTCTATAAATTTATTTGATCCCAACGATTCAGTTGTTGATCAATCGTTGTTAATACTTAGTAAAGCTACTAAGGTTAGGTTCGGTTGATGCTTTAACAAAATTTTGAATTCTATTGCATTAAAGCTTATTTGGCTATTTTTTTAATCAATTACAGAATGACCAATGACATTACTACAAATCATAAAAAGTAAACAATTTGCAAATTAAATAATTTTAGTAGCTCAAAATGTCCCTATTAACAAGGATAAGTAATATAAACTTAACATCTACGTAAAAGTTAACTTATTGAAACGTAGGCATCTAAAAAAAATTAACTGACTGTGGAGGAATCTTTCAAAAAGGGACAGCCTAACCCCTGTGTGTTATATTATGAAATTTTATGTTTTGTTAAAATCTAGGTACGACTAAATTTAATAGTTTGGAAGACACGGATATTTAAAAATCGATATTTATTGACCTTTGACAACGTAGCATATCAATGGTGCATTTTACAAAAAAAAGTTACATGTCCCTATTTCGATACCTATACCTAGATTTCAAAATAACTTCGGTTTGACCAGAACTGATCAATAGTCCAAGCGGATGTTGACATTGTTAGGTATATAGAGAATAAAAACTAGGATAGGGATATACAAGCGGGTTTTCTCTGCTCTGCACCATTTGACTGTTGCAAGCTGTCACAGTGCAAAACTTATCACTTCCCATTCCCCATTCGCACGAGAAAACGGTAACTCTTTATATAACTCTAAAAATAAACAAATGGATTGTTTAACATTTTTAACTAATCATTAAAATGTTCGTTTACGTAAAAAATACCAATTTTAATTCACTAAAGCCGATTACAGTATGTTGGTATATGAATACGAGATACACAAAGAGGTAATATGGGTAATCAGGTCATTAAATATTGTAACATTACTTACTTTAATAACTACTTACCGAGGAAATTTCGGATAAAATGGTTCAAGCCCCATTCCGATAGGCCATTCATTCTGCGTTACTACCTGTTAAAATCTTGTTAATTCACAACATATTGTCACTACACAGCTTCAGATCAAATCATCAAAATGGAACACGCGAAGTCAGACGCGAGCGTTTACCGAACGCTCACCTAACTCACAGGAGTTGCACGAAGCGAGCCCAACAGGCCAGAGATGACTTGTGGCATTGTGGCAATTACAGGGGAGAATTACCACAAGTAGTCCGATTATTAACGATTATTATTATTTTTTAGTAACACTAAGACAATAATGGTAAGAAGTCCAAACACTAAAGAAACGTCTTTATAACGATTAGTTTATAATTATTAGCAACGGTAAATTTTCTAGCCCTAAATAAAAAATTACTTATGACAATTAGAAAAATGTTAGCAACACAGTTTAATTGGCTGGTTTTTCTCAGTGAGCTGAAAAGTTAAGAAATGCATATTTATGTCTGTTTTTCAGTTAGAAACAGGGGGAATGATTGTTTCTGAGCAAAATCTGTGAAAATATCTCCAAAGGATAGACAGGTCACCAACAGATCATCGATGAGCGAGAGACGAAAGTTTTCTTGTGCGAACTGTTTATTGCTAAATTTTTCGCGCGAGTGGGAGCAAGACTGGTTTTGAAGGCGTTGAATTGAACAAATGCATTCAAATAGCGAAACAATTATAAAAAATTATGTAAGGCTTTTTTAAGTCTGTAGAAACCACACGGATTGATAGTCGGTATTGTGAGAGACGTTGAATTAAAACCTGACCCATATTGGAGTGGAAATAGGATGTGTGCCTTCTTGATAAAAAGAAAATTGCCGTCCTTGCGAAATTGAAACTAGTATGAAATCCAGATTCCATTTTAAGTAAGTATATACTTATTTTTAATGTTTTAGTCAGCCTGAAATGCGAATTCAAATTAGCAGAATAAGTTTGTTATGGGAGCACTAAATAAAACCCATACCATAAACTAGCCGGTTAGATTATAAGTAGAAATTTATATAGCGGAGTGGGATACATTTTTAATGCAATAATAATTCTACAAACAATAACTGGTACAACCTTAGGCGAATTTCCTAATAAGCGGCATCCCTTTTTGCCTTTGATGCACTATACCCTTTATAATAAATCACTTTAGTAAAAGAATCTGTTAGTAAATCACGCGTTCCCGGTTTGTTTACACTACAAGACACATTTATTGGTTTTGTATGAGTTATGGCGCATTGAGTTTAACTTTGTTATATTTTTATTGTAACAAAGTCAGTTATATTCGTTAAGATAATTAAGGGACGTCTATAATATATTTTATGATCCGCATATACCTAATTAAAATTATTAATTGGCAATCGTCGGTTAGTAATAAACTGTTTCCATTTGCTCGCCTGAGGACATCATAATTTTGTTGTAAAAATGTTACACATTCCAGTCTCCAAGAAAAAACGCTACATTTTATTACAAGGCGTACGACTTTCTTATTAGTGGCAAACTCGTTAATTACTAGCAATTAAAATGTAAAGCGATTCTTTATACTGCTCTCCTAAGGGAAAAATTCATAATTTAAGAAAAATCCTATTTTGAATTGTCAATACCAAAGACTGGAACTTGCGTGCACTTCGCGGCAAAATTAACGCATATATTTTTTATTTAAAAAAATTGTTTTACCAAATAATTTAAATGGGCGAAAAGTCTTTTTTGCACTGCAGGCAAGAAAAGGGCAGAATGCTGCCCGTGTAAGAGACTGATACAATTGAGGTATTTATTTAAAAACCCACCCATGTCCAAAATGAACGTTTTCAAGAAAATTAAAAACCTGCCTAGTTTCCTGCTTGTAGTTTGGGATTATATTTAATCAAAGGTTTTTTCTGCAAGTGGTTAAAGAAGTGCTTTTTGTTAGATACCAAAAAACCTTAAAAGTATGATTGTATGAAAAATGTCGACATGAATTATTAGTAAGCGTCAGTTTTGACTAGAAGGGACATGGTTAATATTCATTCATGTTATCTTTGAAATTGTGTAAGATTTGTTTCACGCAAACAAACAATATTGAAAATAAAAGAATTAGGAATAAAGTTGCCTTTTTAATTGACCTTAAAGTTGTACAAAAATATGCAGAAAAGTCTTTAATAACGGGTATTTCCACTTTCTGCTGTAATGCGGTCCCGACATCTTTCTTCCATGCTTAAAATGAGGTTACTGATTTTGTCTTGCTCAATTTGGTAACATATTTCTGAAACTCTCAACAATTTTCCTGGGAGTGGTTATAAAGCCCAAAAGATGCAGAAAATTCTTTTATTACTCTTGGCCGTTCCTGTCCAGGTCTTCTTTGGTGCCTGTTTCCCTGAATCTTGCTTATGCTCGGGAAATTGTCAATTGCGTTGTGTTGTGTCACTTGATCTTGGGTTAACCCTTTCTCGATAAGAATTCCCCTCATTTCCCTCGTGAAAGATGTCTTGTTCCACGTTATTGGTTGTTCATTTTGTATTGGGTTCCCTAAATAATTTTTTTTATCTTCTGATACCACGAGGACCGAAGCCTAAGTACTATGTACCGTGGGTGTTCTGGGGAAATCCGACTCACACATCCAGAGCTGGAAACATCAGGGATTTCACCAGCCCTTTAAGAGGATGTGTGGGGTGTTACCACCTCGGTCGAAGAAGAAGTCCTCTACCACCATAATTGCCGAAGTCACTGTGAAAGCACACGGAGCAAAATACTAGCTACAAAATGTTAAAGGAATTTTATCAAAATATCTTTTTTTCTAATATTGTAAACTTCTGCAGGTTTTGCAGAAAGGCATACAAAAAAGTTGCTTAAAAACTTCGAAGATAACGAATGAATATTTATCAACCATAAGAGCCCATTTAAATTATTTAGTTAATCATATTTTTTAAAATGAAAATGTTTTTGTTAATTTTGCAGCTACGTGTATTCCAAATCAAATAACAACAAACGTGTTTAAATCTTCACTAAATTTGTGACTTGAATTTAGTGAAGATTTAAACACGCTTGTTGTTATTTTTAAATAGTTTTAATATTAAAACTATTTTCTGATCTTGAATCCATTAGGATCTTCATCAAATAAAGGCTACATAAATTCAGTATGTATTTCAAATATAAAGAAACTATAAAATGAGAAGTACCTAAAAATTATAATAGTGTGACGTATCCCTAAAATATTAATAAGGACACGCATACATAAATAGGAACTCTTAACTAAAAGAAAGTTAGTTTAAAATAATCCTGTATATGATGTATTCAAAGAAATATTTTTTTAAAGTGGGAAACCCATGTCTTTAACCATATTTCCTTCTTATAAGACAACGGTGCATTTAAAGCAAAATCTTTTTAATTCTTTATTTTAATTGGCTATTTCTTCCTAATAAGAAAACGATGTATGTATATAAAATAAAACCCCTTTTGATTATCCGGTTCAATTCAATATACATCTTCATATAAGGTAATCCGTCATCGATTTAAAGAGAAACGTGCAAAAATTGAGAATAAATTCTCTAACCACCTGAAAACTCCTTATACAATAAGGATTTCAACAAATAATGGTAAAACAGCTATTCTCCGGGCTATATGCTCCTCCGAGCGCTGAATTACATACCAAAATTTGCCGTATTTTCTTCTAACACAGTTAGATAGGAAAATACTAATGTATCAAATGCAAGAAACTACCTGGAAGAAGGAAGCTTTTTCTTTAGTTAGAATGTCGTCACCTGCAGACCGGTTTCGAACTCGTTGGTTCTCATCAGTACAGGATAGACGAACATACCAACCTTCCGAAAAAGTAATCCCTTAAAGCTACAACTGTCGTACTGCATAAGCAGTGAGACACAGGCAGCGCCATCCATTAGCAGTTTCAAGCATTCAGAGTAGAGTTTACCGTAAGGTAAAATTATCAAACGTATGAATGAAACTCTACTTGTCAGGGGTACATATAAATATGCAAAAATTGAGAATAAATTCTCTAACCACCTGAAAACTCCTTATACAATAAGGATTTCAACAAATAATGGTAAAACAGCTATTCTCCGGGCTATATGCTCCTCCGAGCGCTGAATTACATACCAAAATTTGCCGTATTTTCTTCTAACACAGTTAGATAGGAAAATACTAATGTATCAAATGCAAGAAACTACCTGGAAGAAGGAAGCTTTTTCCTTAGTTAGAATGTCGTCACCTGCAGACCGGTTTCGAACTCGTTGGTTCTCATCAGTACAGGATAGACGAACATACCAACCTTCCGAAAAAGTAATCCCTTAATGCTACAACTGTCGTACTGCATAAGCAGTGAGACACAGGCAGCGCCATCCATTAGCAGTTTCAAGCATTCAGAGTAGAGTTTACCGTAAGGTAAAATTATCAAACGTATGAATGAAACTCTACTTGTCAGGGGTACATATAAATATGCAAAAATTGAGAATAAATTCTCTAACCACCTGAAAACTCCTTATACAATAAGGATTTCAACAAATAATGGTAAAACAGCTATTCTCCGGGCTATATGCTCCTCCGAGCGCTGAATTACAATGCATTTGATACATTAGTATTTTCCTATCTAACTGTGTTAGAAGAAAATACGGCAAATTTTGGTATGTAATTCAGCGCTCGGAGGAGCATATAGCCCGGAGAATAGCTGTTTTACCATTATTTGTTGAAATCCTTATTGTATAAGGAGTTTTCAGGTGGTTAGAGAATTTATTCTCAATTTTTGCATATTTATATGTACCCCTGACAAGTAGAGTTTCATTCATACGTTTAAAGAGAAACAGCTGTGAAAAAATATCTGTTCTTAGACCAATAAATGCGACGATTGATTTCAAGACCTCCTTACTCGCCCTCCTCCTCCTCATCCTAGAAAGTCCTTGAAAATTTTCAATTGCACTCTCAGGCATTGCGTGCGTTCAACGCAAGTTAGCGGGTGTTAGCGCTTGCGAGCGCTTACGAATGAATTGACGTTGAACGGACAGTTAGCACAAAAGCGACCAGCAGCGGAGTTAGCGCTAAATAAAAGCGCTTTTTTAGTTAGCGAAAATGACGGATGGCGTTTGACAGTTTAACTTGTTTATGTTTTGGCATAAATGTGAATTTGTTTTCAAAAATTTTTACATTTTTTGTGTAAAACATGGATAGTAGCGAGACTGATTTAACCTTAAATTGGACTGTTGTGACGAAAGAAAATGGACAGGTTGTTTTGAATGGGAATAATATAATCCTACAACATAAATTCAAAGGTAAAGTCTAGACATATCCAGGAAGTTAAAAGAAAGACTTTTATTTGTTGTTTATGTTTTTAGTCGATACCATTGGTTACGTGGAAAATTGTGAAGAAAACAGGAGGCATCTTGGAATTCAACCAGTATGTGAGCCAGAATGCACCTTAAACTCAAGTTTAAATTATACAGACCACTTCCCAGAGCCAGTTGGAAGTACTCAAACCGCGGTGAAATGCATTTTGAGGAAAATCCTGCTGCAATGGAGCAAGATTTACTTGATGAAATGGAGTGTGATGTGCTTACATTAGAAAGACCAGATGCTTGGACGCACAATGATATTAAACTCCTGCTTTCTCTATACTTCGAACGAGGGAAGAGGTTTAGAGACCCTAAAATCAAAAAGAAAGTATTGTGGCGTGAAATTGCAGGTATCATACAAAAATCACCTGAAGAGTGTGATAAAAAATTTAGAAATTTGAAGTTAACTTACATGAAGGTAAGAAAGAAAAAAAATCTACTGGTAGGCAAGTTATTACTTAGATTTATTGTGATCTGCTTGAGGAAATATTCCGAAATGATATTAATATGAACCCAGAATTAAAACTAAAAGTCATGGCTTCTCTACCATAAGCAGACAAGTCAAAAAGTGAAGCTTTGTCATCTAACGCTTTAACTTCATCAATGCTTTCTACTGAACAGTGTGGTCAGCAACAAAGTAACGATGCTTCTAAGCAACCTGAAGTACAGAAGACTACACCTGCGTCTGAAGGTACAGAAAATACACAGGTGCTGCAGGTAGCAACCCCTCGTACAACAAACCCAAAAAGAAAGAGAGCTGCACGTATTGAAGATGTAAAAAAAGTTATACGACATATTCAATCAAGACAAGAATAATTGGATGAAAAAATTAATTCTTTACTAGAAATATCCAGAGAATCAAACAGAATCCAAAATGAACGAAACAGTATTTTAACACAACTTCTTACTCAAAAGTTTAAAAATGTTTAGTGAACATGCAGCAGGTAACACTGGCGCAGCCAGAAACTTTGAAGTTGTATATCTCTGTTGCTACTTACGGGATCCATGCCAAGTTTAGGGCTTTTAATAGTGAGCCTACTACTCGGCCTACTAGGAATGTTTTTGTGAAGAAAAAAGATATTTTGTAATTTGCAAAAAAGTTGAATGTTTGCAAAACCCCCTCCAGAAAAAAAATTACCCGTTTAGCTATATATTTATTATTTTTTCTAAACAACTTTAACATCATTTTGTCGACAATTCTTAAATTTTAAGACAAAAAAATATGTTAGTAGAAAGTTATAGTAATTTGAATTTTTTTAAACCTAAAATATAATTAAAAAAAAATTTCAAACGGCTATAACTTTCTACTGACACATTTTTTTCTCTTAAAATTTAAGAATTGTCAACAAAATTATGTTAAATTTGTTTAGAAAAAATAATAAATAAATACCTAATTGGGTTTATTTTTTTCTCTGGGTTTTGTTGCAAAAATTCAACTTTTTTTCGCACATTACCAAATTTTTTTTTTCACCAAAACATTCCTGGTAGGCTCACTATTAAAAACCCTAAACTTGGCATGGGTCCCGTAAGTAGCAACAGAGATATACAACTTTAAAATTTCTGGCTAAGCCAGTGGTAGCTAATTGAAAAGAAAATAACCTTTAATTTATTGTTTATTATTATAAAGTTAGATTTCAATCTAGTTTTTTTATTGTACTGGAAAAAAATTGTTGTACAAAGTTTAAAGACTGCTCAAGGTGATACTGCCCAAGGGTCGTGGTACCTACTAATATAACAAAAAAAGAGAAGTTTAGAGATCACACAAAAGTAATGTAAAAGTGGTCCCAGTGAAATTAGCTAATTTTTTTGTGTTGTATTTCTGAACTTCCTGCGCAAAAATTGTCATGGACACGTGACAATTAACAGGATAGTTTTCGAGATACAGGGTGGGAAAAGTCACAAATTGAAATGATTACAAAATCAGTGGTTAAAACAATGTAATAATTTGCAAAATAAATAAATGATGTTAATTAGTAGGTAAAAACAAATAACTTTTATTCATTACAGGTTTGGAAACATACAGGTTGCTTTAAAAATCTTGACTTTTAAAATTGAGATATCCCACATTTCAGACAACCCTATAGATATACCAAAAAAAAGTTAAATAGCGAAAGCTGTTTATTTTTATTTATTAACATACATATTTCAATTTTGGACAAATTGATATATTTTTATTATTAAGCATTGCTTTTGCCATTTAATTTTTCAACTTTTCTGTCCCTGTATATCAAAAACTAGGTACCCAGTCTATTTTAACATGCCCATGAGAACTTTTGTTCAGGAGGTCAAAAAGTTATAAATGCTATAAAGTTATTTTTAAGTTTGCAACTTGTTGATGTTTTTCATATTAAACTACCTTAAAGTTTTTGTTTATTTAGACCGAAAATTATAGAATAGGTTTTGTGATTTCTAAAACTGTTCTCTAAATAAGTTGTTATTTTGTTCTGTAAATCTAAATAAATATAGATTGTTCTCAATATCTAGTTGGTTTAGAGTTATTTAGTTCCACAAGAAACAGAGAAGTTTGAAAATTTCATGGTGTGATAGTGCTGTGCATAAAATATGTTAGAATAAAGTGTTCATAATACAAAAGGCTTTTCGTTTTCCTCTGTAAATCAGTAGTAAAAAAAATTCTTTAACTGCTATATTTTTTTATTCTGTACAAAAGTTAAAAATATAAATATTGTCTGTGAAACTTCTATGTAAATATTAATTGTTATGTAATGTTAATATTTACACTTAAATAGTCTTTTATTCTGTCTCTTTTTAATCTTGGAGTATTTGCATGTAAAAAATCTATATTTGGTAAATAAAACTCGTAATGATCTTCTTGACATTGTTCATACATAAGTATCACATTATGAAGTACACAACAAGCACAAATAACTACTGGAATGTTCTCTTCTTTATGCATTTCCAGACATTTCAATATTCTAAATTTAGTTTTCACTCTTCCAAATTCCCTCTCAATGGTGGACCTTGCTTTTGCATGAATTTTATTATATTGAATTTGCCCTTCCATCAGCAGACCATCATCCCTATATGGTATCATTAAATTCATTTGTAAGTTGTAGGCACTATCACCAAGGATATGAAATGTTTCATCAAGTGTTAAATTGTCCATCTGATCAGCTAGAGGACTTTCCCTAAATATTCTAGCATCATGTGCCCGTCCCGTTTGACCAATATAAATATCTGTAAACTTTAAAGTATGATCACAAACAGCTTGTAATACTACCCTATGGGTTTCTTTTCGATTATAATAATCCACCGGATTCTTTCCAGGTGCCTTAATTTCAATATGACATCCATCGATAAATCCAACACAGTTTGTAATACCATATCTTTTTTTAGTGTATTCAGCAATCTCTAGTTGTTCTTCATGTGAAGGCCATTTAATAACCTCAAACCTTAGGTCAGCAATTGATGCACAAATTTCATGAAATATTTCACATACTGATGATTTTTCCATGTTAAAGCGATTACCTACTTCCCTCAGAGAAGTCCTGTTTGCCAGAATCCACACTGTGACTTACACTTTCTTTTCGAAAGGAACTATCATCCGTTCCGCTGCTTGGGGTACCAAACCAAGTCTCAAACGATTTATCAAGGCCTAAAACAAAATTTTAAATTAATACAAAATATACCGATCAAATGATAAAAAATAAACGGCTAAAGTTTTGAGTGTGGATTTCCACACACTTGCCTATTTTCTTCCTCAAATGCCAAAAACATAGTTTAATATTTTAGTCACCAATAATGTGAGATCAGGTACTGAATATATGGTAAAACAAGATGAAAAAGTTCTTACTTCCATAGTCGCCTTCTTCATACGAAAATGGCTCTGGAACACATCTTCATCAGATTTTTTGATTTGTTCAAAAAACATTACTACTTTAGTTATATTATTTTCATGCAATTTGATATTGAGGTTACTTGCTGCTTCAAAAGAATCCGTGACCAAACATTGGGCATCGCTTAATAATAACGGAGTCACGAGTTGAGCCACATTAAGATCATCTTCTTCACAAAAATTAGCGACTAAAAAATGTGGATCCATTTTGCGGAAAATAAAATTAAAAAAAAAATTAACAGGAAGATGTTAACGGAACAACAGTTGACGTTTGCAGTCATCTAAACCTGTGCTATGCTTATAGCCCGTTGGTCGGGCCACTAAGCGGTAGTATGCGCTAATTGTTGGCGCTGTCGACCCCTAACTTGCGTTGAACCCAGGCATTGCCCATTTCCTTACCAATGGAACTAAAAAGCAGTGTAGCCAGATAGAAAAAATAGAAATCACCAGAACACTATGGTTTCTAGGACCTGATATTTTGGCGAAAATTATTTAAAGCATTATATTAAGAAATAAGCTGGCGTAAGTATTTTTATAGTGACAAAATGAGAAGTTGCTACAATATTAGAGCTATTAAGTAAAATGTCTGTATTTAAAACATACAGGGTGTCCTGATAAAAGTTAATCACCTGCGATATTGAAGCAAGTAGTATAATACCCAGAACTTCTGGAAATTTTTTATTACTAAGGTGGTCATCAGAAGTTCCTGGAAATTATTTGTAAGCTCTAAATTTGACCGCTAGAGGGCGTAACGGATAGCGTCAATAATAAAAGCCCGAATTTCTGACTAAAACCTCAAGACAATCTACAATATCATGCTTTTCCTGATAACTCGCAGAAATACAGGCACATGGGCGCCCGCAAGGGGGGCAGGGGGGGGGGGGGGCGTGCCCCCTGAGATTGTGAGATTGTCATACTTTTTAATTATTAGTAATAAAATCTTTAAACATATATTTATATATGCCAATAATAACCCAATTGACTCCGTAAAAAAAATATTAAAACACAAACTACCAGCACAAGAATAAAGTTTCGCTCTGGTCGGCGACGTAATCACCTAACGAGCGACTCTGTCGAATGTGACTTAAACAGGTATTCGTACCAGGTCGTAAGGGCGCATCAACAAAGAAATATATAAAGATAATTATTATTAATTACAATATAAATGAAGAATAGGGCATTTTCTAAGAATTGAAAAATTTAATTTTGGCCAAATAATCGCTTCCCCGAAACCACGCGACGTATAAAATCACCAGATTTGTAAATAAATCTCTAGAAATTTTAAAAACTCGTTTTAATCGCATAATTAGATACAAATATAAAGTTTTGATATAATTGGAAGTTTCAATTATGACAATAAGAGAAATCAATAATAATTTTGTATTAATTCCTTGAGTGAAAATACAGTTCTTGACACAATGGAGGATTAATTTATTATTTACAGATTCGTCATTGCGTCAAGGTTACTCAAATTATTGTTTTTTCAAAAAGTATTATTATTATTATTATTATTATTATTATTATTATTATAGAGCAGATGAGCGGAAACCCGATGAAACTGCTCTGATTTTCTTGTTAATAGTGTTTTATACAGTTTGTAATAAAAATATATGTCTCTACACTTCCTTCACCAGACCAAGTCACAAACACATCACAGTCGAAGTTATCACAGACCCCGCTCTTGCATCACACTGTGTAATGCACAAGCAAGGTCTCAGACTCCCTCAAATCCCGGTCAACCCTGTTTTTAAACTGGTTAATGTTTAATGCAGATACGGTGTTCTCACTGAGGCTGTTCCATGGGTAAACTACTCTGTTAGTTAAGAAATTTCTTCTTTGAAGCTTATTGCACTTTTCTTTATCTAGTTTTTTGGAATGCCCTCGTAGCTGTCTATTTGTGCTTGTTTGTAGTACATTTAGATCGCAGGAGTAATACCCACTCGAAATTTTATAAACTTCGATAAGATCTCCTCTCAGTCTGCGATGTTTCAAAGTAGGTAGTTGCAATGCATCAAGGCGTTGTTGGTATTCGTAGCTTTTCAAGTTTTGTGGGATTTTGGTTACCCTTCTCTGAACTCTTTCTACTAGTTCGATGTCTTTAATATAGTAGGGCTGCCAAATGCACTGTGCATATTCCAGCTTCGGTCTTATGAATGATTTATAAAGTTTACAAATCATTTCATCTGAGTGGTCTTGGAAAGCTCTTTTTATTAGATATATGAGTGAATTTGCTTTTTTTACCATTTTTGCTATATGCGTCTCCCACTTCAAGTCCTCTGACACTATTAAGCCTAGATCTTTTTGGCTGCTCACCACCTGCATCCTCTTACCCCCGACTCGGTATTCCAGACCCGGATTATTGGGGCCAATGTGCAGCACCGAACACTTGCTTCCATTAAGGGAGAGAAGCCACTTTTTTGACCATTTCTCTATAGTTCTAAGGTCGTTCACCAGGTCATTGTGATGACTCCCAGGATTAGCCCATACTTTTTTATCATCTGCAAAAAGTGCTATGTTGGTTGTCATTAATTGAGGCAAGTCGCTCGTGTATATTAAAAATAGTAGCGGACCCAGAACGGAGCCCTGGCACACACCACTAGTAACTGGGTGTTCACTTGAGCAACCACCATTAGCTCTGACACAAAACTTCCTGTCAGACAAAAAGGCCTCAATCCACTTTAATAAGTTATGTCGGACCCCAAAGTGTTCCAACTTAAGGATTAATCTTCTGTGCGGTACCTTGTCAAATGCCTTTTCATAATCCAAGTATAAGACATCAGTTGGTTGTCCCTCATCGTGTGACTTGGTCCAATCATTTGTGCAGATCAACATATTAGTGACTGTAGATCTTCCCGGGAGAAATCCGTGCTGGTCCCCAGGTATGATACCATTTACAAGCATAAATTCGGTCAGTTCTTTGACTATAATTTTTTCCATTATCTTACATACATTGCTATTAAGACTGATAGGTCTATAATTACCAGGATCATGCTTGTCTCCGCTCTTGTAAATCGGTATTACTATGGAGCTTTTCCACTCTGGGGGAAGTACTCCCTTCTCCATGGACTCATTCATCAGCTGCGCCAGGGGTCCACTCAAGGCTCCAATACAGTTCTGCAAATATATAGCTGGAATTGCATCAACACCTGGACTAGAGTCACTTTTTAGTGATTTAATTGCTTCCTCTACCTTTGCCTCTGTGAAAATAATGCTGGTAATGCTCGGTACACACCCTGGTGTATCCATCCCCGGAAGCAACCGAGCCTGCGGTTCCAGAGTGAAGACGCCGCTGAATTGAGCTGCAAAACACTTCGTGACATCACTCGACTGGGTTACAATTTGGTTTGTGCCATTTATTTTCAATGTAAAGTTCGCAATGTTGGAACTCAGTGACCTTTTTATATACATATAAAACTTTTTATCTGATGAGGTTAACAGTCCATGTTCATATTCTTTTCTTGCATTAGATATGTCTAATTTTAGTTTGTTGTTATACGTTCTGTATTCTGTGTAGGCCACAGGGTTTTGTGTTTGCCTATAGGTGTCCCATAATTTTCTTTTCTTAGTTATTGCTTGAAACAGTCTTTCATTTATCCATGGTTTCTGCGGATTAACCTTTCTAGTGGTTAAAGGAATATAAGTATCCAGAGCTTGTATGACCTGCTATATTTGATCTTGAAAATATGTATGCATTCCGCATAAATTCAAGCATAAAAAATGGGTGATAGATATTTTATTAAAACATGTAACATAAAACATAATGTAGATTTGTTTCCTAAATAATTTATCATAAACATTAAGTCATGATGGTGTCATGTCAAAATGTCAAAAGTCTTTTAGCAAGTATTCCAGTAAAAATAGACATTCAACCTGGAAAAAATTCACACAAAGCTAAAAATTGGTACAGACCTTAAAAACATTATTAACAAATAGCATTATAACAAAATAAGAAATGAAATGTCAAAAGTCTCCATCGATTCCACTTGTGCTAAAAATTTTATTCAAGGACATATTATGTAGGTCAAGAAAAGAGGGTTTTCGCAAATATCTCTTAAACAGCAAGTGTTACCGTAAAAATAGTTTATTACAAAGTTTGTAGATTATGCGATTCTCTACAAAAGAGGTCCTTTTACTTTTTTACTATAAATGATTTTTCATGAGATATTACAATTTCAAAAATTGGAAAATTCATATTTTGCATAATACGCACTCTTTTCCACACTACCTTCGAGCTAGGGTATTTGGCGCATTCTTTTTACTTGAATTGGCTCCAAACCGTTATTGTTTAATTCACCCATTCTCAGGCTTTAGGGTGTAATTCGTTACCTAGCCATGCTTGGACTTGATAGTATAGTAGACACGATATAAATGTTGATTAGCAGTTATTACAATTTTATTGTTCCGTGCGCCTTTTACCTATATGCTACCTATATCATCGGTGGAGGATATCTTTTACGTCGTGTTGTGTGGGATCCAGAAGAAACATTCGATGTTATTTTTGAGAAGTACGTTCATTATGTACATATACATTTATAATTATTGATGGTTATACATAGATAGTATTTGATGGTTAAACTGACTATAAGATGAGCATCAAAGATGAGCATCAAAACTGCAGAGCAACGTCGTCGGGCTACTAAAACATCTTCATTTTCTGATGTCCTTTTTGATCGATTTGTGACTGTTCCCACAATGTTACTACTAATACCTAATTCTAATACTAATAACAAATCTCATTTCATTTCAATGTTATGTGCAAAATTAACAGCTGCTGACATTTTTGTGAAACAACCTGATAATGACGCCGATGTCCTCATAATTGAAACAGCTATACAACAGGTCAATGCAAATACAACTATTGTTGTTGATGAAGATGTCGATTTGTTAATAATATTGACTGCACGAACTCCTATTGATAAGATTATTTACTTTTTAAAACCTGGGAAGGCTTAAAGAGAAACAAAAATGAATTCATCTCAAGTTTTACTTCATATCCAAAATGTCAAGCTCATATCTTATTTTTACATGCAATAACTGGTTGCGATACTACGTCACCATTTGTCAGACGAAGTAAAATAAAAGAATTTAAATATTTGAAAAAGTCATGATTTAATTGATTGCACTGAAGTATTTAGGAAGATCAACTCTTTTCCAGACATCGTTCTCACTAACGGAATTCATTTTCCTCTTTCTATGTATGGAACTCCAAAAAAAAATTTCTATAGACAGCTATAGATATGTAAGTTCTGTAAAAAGCACACAGAACAATAAAAGTGTAGTTATCCTGTCTTTCTCCAACATCTGGTGCTGCTTATCAACATTTTTATCGCGTCTACTATCAAGTCCAAGTATGGCAAGGTAACGAACTGTACCCTGAAGCCTGGGGATGGGTATTAAACAATAGCGGTTTGAAGCCAATTCAAGTAAATAAATGCGCTAAGTTCTCTACCTTGAAGGTGGTGTGGAAAAGAGTTCATATTATGCAAAATATTAATTTTCCTGTTTTTAAAATCGTGATATCTCACGAAAAATTATTTCTAGAAAAAAAAGCTTAAGGTTCTTTTTTATAGAGAATCGCATAATCTACAAACTTTGTAATAACTATATTTACAATAACACTTGCCGTTTAAGAGATATTTGCGAAACACCTATTTTTTAACTTTAACCTTGAATAAATTGTTTAGCACAAGTGGAATCGATTGGGATTTTTCACATTTTATTTGTAACGATGGTTTTAAGATCTGTACCAATTGTTAGCTCTGTGCAAATTTTTCCGAGGTTTGGACTTTTTTGCCTATTTTTACTGGATTAAAAGTTTACTGACTAAAAGACTGAAGTAAACTGTACCAGCAGATATAGTTGATAAACTACTTTGAACAACTAGTTGATGGATGCTCCCGCGATAAAGGTGGAGGCACGGAATCAACTTTTTCTTGAGTGAATTTTTTGAAAATATATTAGGGATATACTTTAAAACAAATTGGCGCTATAACAATACTTAACAGAAACTCTGGAAGTCACCAACCTCAAAATCGAAAGAAAACAGAAATCTAAATTATCGACAGGATGCCTGAACGCATAACAGTAATCTGCAATGTCGTTATGGGATTCTGAGCTTTAATCAGTAGATGGCGTCATTAAGCCTAAAGTGCGTATTTTTAACACGACCAAGTTATACAGATAAATGCTTGGGTCAGTTCCGAAAATGTCACTTATAATAAACATGTCTTGTTTTTCAGAATTATCTACTTAAAAAATCACCAGAAAATTACCTTTTAGTAAAAGTGTTTCATCACTCACCAGATTTATTCTAAAATTACCAGGTCTGGTGGAATTTCATCCGACCTGGCAACACTGCTAAGAAGCGAACTCGTTTCGTTTTATTAAGATGCAATTAGGAAAGACGCACTCGACATGACAACGCGACGGGAGACAAATAATAAGAATAGCACAAGGACCGACCACCAGTATTGCCAGAATTTTTGTTTGGTACTAGATTCTTATTGAAAAAGTACTAAATTTAATGAAATGTACTAGATCTTCACAAAACAGTCGGATAACATTTCGTACTATATTTTGACTCAAGCGTACTAACTAGGGTACTAAATTTATTTCAAATGTACTAGATCTAGTACAATTGTGGATAAAACTGACATCACTGCCGACAGTGCCGACCACACCCCGCCGGTAAACATTAAAGACGAGCAGTTTATATCTTAAAGCAGTCATCAAAGTCATCGCAAATGCATCAATTGTCGGCAAAAAAGAAAATAGATTAGGGTTGTTCCTACTCGGAAAATTATCCGATTGTCTTTATGGTCATTGTTGAACAGTCTTGTTAATCAAGTATAAAGTTTCTTACCCACGAAACACTCGTATTTACAGTACACCAGCTACAATAGCACTTTTATTTACATGTTATGTGACGTCACAACCAATAGGTTCATGTTTTGCAAGTTTTCAAATTTGTATGAAAATTTGTAATAGAAATTCTTTTTATTTCTTAATAAACACCAAAAAAAAACTGGATAAAAGCAGCCTCCATCTCCATAATATATTTAATTCACCTGAATATTCTCAATTTTACGTATTTATATGTACCTACCCCTGACAAGTAGACTTCATTCATTGTTGATATATTTAATTTATGTAAACACACATAAAACATATTTTAGATTTATTTGGAATAGGTATCATATTGCCTGTTACGGCTCACCAAGAATTCCTAAACTTGACAACAAGCACGGGATAATCGAAATTTTACGTCATGTGCGCTTTAAAAAAGTCTTAAAGTGCTTAGCGTTTTGAAGGTACAAAATATGGTGCTAAAACTGAAAAGTGATGGTTGAAGTTTACTATTATTTACGGTTTAATGCCATACTATCAGTATTTTTACCTCCTGATTATGAGCAGACTTTAACAGACTTCTTGACAAAAAGGTGATGGCCGTTATGATGGTATTTTTAGTATTTCTCTGGCTATACTTTCTCCACAAGAATAACCAAATTTTATTAACTGTTTGATTATTCTTATGCTTTTACTTACAGCTTGTTACTCAATTTAATTGGGGTTTGCCTTTGCTAGTCACATTACAATTGAATACCTGCCCGGAACACGGTTGTAATCCTCAAACAGTTTATTTACAGGAAACATTATTTTTGATTCCTGATGGTAAATATCAAAATTTAATCATTTCGGCTGCTTATTGGATCACATCGATTCAAATATAGGAATAATTAGAACAAAAATAATTATTTAAATATATGTTATGTCATATAAAAAAATGTAGCCGTTTAGCAGAATAAAGTTGTAATATCACACAAAACGGTTGTAACAGGCTGGTTACAAACTTGTTCGTGTTTGTATATTATGTGTTTGCTTGTGCGTGTGTGCGCACGTGCATGTGAATGTTTATGTGTTATTAAAAACAAAATTACTTTAGCACCAACATTTTCATTTTTTTACATTAACATGAATCTATTACATATCTTCAGCATAACATTACATTTACATTTACATTTTAACCGTCACTCCGCAATATTTTGTAACATTCTGCATAGTGTCCTGGAATAAATTTGCACATATCTAACAAACTTTTTTTTTCTGTTTTGATAGGAAGAACAGAGTTGTATAAGTTTCGGATACTTTGGAGGTCTAATGTCACTGGTGGGAGGCATATATTTCGAACCCCTCTCATTTTCTTTGACAAACAATAACTGGTCCATGGTTGCAAAATATTGTGACTTACTCCAGCACGTATGGTTGTAGGATCGTCCCTCGTAATCTGGAGCCACACAAATACTTTTATTTTGAATGATGAGTCCTTTCTTACTGATGACTCAATCTGAGAAAGATCCTTAAAGTCATTGTTTTCCATATTACACACAAGAAACGGTCTTGAAGGTCGAGCAGTTGCAAAGATTTCTCTACACTGCCGTGGATGGTAAACAATTGCCGTCTTTTTTTTTCTCTCAATTAATGCAAAATCACGGTCACAAGGTAAAAAGATGTGACAGCTGGTCAAACATTTTTGTTTAACAGTTAAGAAGTATTTCATAGTATCATAGTTACAAGATGCTGGTATAGTTCTCCAGTTATTATTTTGTGCGACACATCTGTCGGATCAAATGATGAGTTTTCTGTCCGTTGCATTATTTTCTAATGGTTTAAAATGCATGGAAATATACTTCAGTATACAGGAAGATCTCAGCAGATCCTCTTTTCGCTGCAGTTTCATGCCAAAAACACATAAAAACGTCATTTGTGCCCATATTGTGAGGTGGCTTGATTATAGCAAGAATACTGTCTTTGATGAAAGACCAGAGAGTGCTTCAAAGTGGGACAAACAATGACCTTTTGTAGATCAGTAAATAATACTATCGCAATTTTATTTTCTTTTGCTCACTCGATGTCGTCATTGAGGGCGCAATATGGTTTTTCTGCCCGTCTATGGGGAATTTCACTTTCAGTAAAAATTTTCGTTTTTTCATCTTCTGATTTTGCATTAACAAGCTACATAAAGAATTTGTCGCAGTACTGGCAAGTATCAGATCTCGGTGTACCGAATCTTAAGTTAAAGTCATACCTAAATATATCTCCGCATACTTTCTCGCTGCACTAACATTGAATGTTACAACCGTGTTCTAGGCGAGGCGACTTTTGCAAGCTAATTAACCCTTTTTAATTTGGGATTCAAGGCAAATTTCAGTGGGAATCCTACAGTTATGTTACTTACAACATTGTTCCATATTTACCATCATTTTTGAAATATCGTTGGTTACAACCTTGTTCCGGGGACGTATTCAATTCTCCAATTAGTTCTTGATTAAACTGTGCAACTGGACTTTAGTGTTTGTGGTGTCTCATGGAGCCTCAGAAAAGATGAAAAACAATATAGGCATTAAATTTGGAAAGGTAAGAGGTAATATCGCTTTTCCTCTTCCAGGATGGGCTAGCCACTATAGTTAGTATTGGCGTGCATGAGGGTGTTTACGTACGTCGGTAGGTCGTATGCGTACATAAATGGACGAAATTTTTTCATAAAGTTTATATTATTCTTAATATAGGTATTACATTTTTTATAAAGCCATAAAACATTGTGGAATTTCTTACTTACTAGGGCTGGCTAAGAAATTCGTGGAATGACAGATAAATGGCGCTGTCTCAGACTTTGCGTGACGCGTTGACAAGGTCACTCCTCCAGACTGTCAACTGTTAAATTTTGGATCGCTGCGTGCATTAGTTTCGCTTTGAGAGTTGTTTAATTAAGAGCGTGTACGAATGCTTGCTGTGATTAAGTACTACTTCTTAAAAGGCTTATCAATAACCAACATTCATAATGAGATGAAGGATGGTCTAAATAACTTGGTTTCTTCATTTTCTACTGTTGATAAATGGTTTTGCTAGTTCCAATGTGGCCGTACAACTGTTAAAGATGCGTTCCGTAGTGGACGCTCAAAATTTGCCACTATACCAGAAATTATTGAAAAAGTGAATGTTATGGTGTTAAAAGACCGTCGGTTGAAGACGTCTGAGATAGCGGAAGCTGTAAACATCTCCAAAGAACGCACAGCTTGCATTTTAAATGAACAGTTTGGCATGAAGAAGCTGAAAGCACCAAGTGAATTTTATGCGTCCGTTTATCACCACAGATAAAACTTGGGTCCACCATTACACACCAGAAATAAAACAACAATCTAAACAGTGGCCGCGCAGTGGTGTTCCCTCACCACAGAAGGCAATGGCTGTTCCATCGGCGGGAAAGGTAATGTCTTCTATTTTTTGGGATGCGAAAGGTATTCTTTTAATTGATCCTTCCAAAAGGCCAATAGATCACAGCCGAATGCTATGCGAGTCTTTTGGAAAATTGTAGCAAACAGTTACTGAAAAGAGTCCTGGTTTTTCCAAGAAGAAAATGATTTTCCAGCAAAATAATGCACGGCCCATACGAGTGTTATTGCTATGGCAAGAATTCACGAATTAGGCTTTAATTTGCTGCCACATCCGCCTTATTCGCTGGACTTAGCACCGTCCGACTATCACCTGTTTCCACGCCCGAAAAAATACCTAATAGGCCAGAAATTTTTAACAGACGACGACGATAAAGCTACTGTGGATGCCCGTTTCGAAGAGCTTGACAGGTCTGAAGTTTATCAAAGCCTAGAGACTTAAATTATCTCTGGTCTAAATGTATCGAGGTGGCAGGAAATTATGTTGAAAATTAAACGTAATTTCAAACCGCAAAGTTCTGTTTTTATTTTTATTCCACAGACTTTTCAGTCAATCCTCGTATATTGAAATGGATTAATTCTGTTTCACAGGAAAACTTCTTAAATTTTAACGATAGATTGTGTGTTCTGAATATTATAATAATGTAAACGTGGGTGTTATCAGAATTAGCTACCACTTTATCAGAAATTAATCCCGTGCCAATATGATCTCCTTTACAATATCGATTTTTAAGTTAGATACTGAATGAAGGATAAGTAAGACAATAAAAATGTTATAAGGTACAAAAATAATTTATTTTTTATAAAAATGTATTTTTAAATAAATATGTTTTACATTTATAATACTTAAGCTGCTTTGATTGTTACCATATTATTTCACTGGCTGGAATAACAAGCTTCGATTTGTCCGTTGTCCGAAACTCAATACAGTCCGCATCTAAAGGCCAAACACATCTTTTAGTAACGTTATTGAAAAGAGTCCCATCACCACAGTCCATAATAGTTTCCGTGTTTATCCCACAACTGACGAATTTTCTGCAAAATAAAAACCATTAAAGGAAGTAGAAATACATATTGTTTTACTATTTGACGGTTATGGGGTACATGTTTGATATCAATATCACGTCTTTAAATATTTTTCAATTTAATCTATAATCAGAGAAAAATAAGACAGAGAGAATAATATCTCTTCTTCCCGCCAGCTCGACCAAGCTATGGCCTTCAAACGGCAACATCCCGAGATTGGCGCGTAGAATTCTCACAAGACAACCCGACCTTAGGCAGTGCGGTAGCAACACGGTAAGAAGAGAGAGTTTTCTGCGGCGCGTCTCAATACTCACTCTCACTGTGCTTTATAATAACCCAAAATCTGCAGTGCAGAATATGTATATATTTTTGTATTGCATAAATTGTTCAAACAAGTCATTAAAAACTCAAAAATGCTATTTTGAAGAAAACTACTGGGATAATTGAACTATTTTTTTTTTACTTTTGGGTGTAATTTATTACAATTTCAAAAGCAGCAAACCTGAGCAAAAGCAGTTATTTGAGCAACTGTAAATGACGTTCGATATTGTCACGCGTCGCTGTTTCATGCTACGTTCTTATATTAAATCCGTTTTATTTTTTTTCAAGGTATTTTTAACAGTCATGTGATCAGTGGCGTAAATAACGGAAGCCCCGCGTTGCGGGGGGGGGGGGGGGAACCAAATCCAGGGGCGCAGGATCAAGACCGGTGCAAAATAGCAGGGCGCTTTTAGAAATCTGTGGGCCGGGGGGGGGGGGGGGAGGCACATACTCTTAGTTACGCCACTGCATGTGATAAATCGTATTGTTACAATAAATTAGTTACGTGCTCTTAAAAAAATAGGGAACACCGCCTCGAGTGTATATTCAGTTGCCTATTCTCATCACACCTAACCCGAGACGTTCATCTGTGATATAAATAGAAAATATTTATTGCTTGCGTATAGTTCGTTTTATGATTATAGTGTAATTTGTATGTAATTATTTTTATTAAGCAATAAAATTTCTTTAATGCTGCCCTATGAGTATTGTATTGTGTCAATATGCAAAAATAATTCTGCAAGTGCCCCGAGCAAACTCTTTTTTCATACTTATACCAAGAACAGCCGAAATCAGAAGAAAGTGTAGTGAATAGTTGTGAAGTTAATTAAAAAATTTTAGAAACAATCATATTTTGCTGTTTATTTATTTTTATGGTATAATAAATCCTAACAAAAGTTCGAAGACAAACAAGGTTGTGATTTAGCACTATCAAAGTATAGGGTAAGATAAATAAAAAAAAAAACTTATTTGGAACTTATTAATATATATCAATATCTTAAACAGATACATTTAAGCTTTTACTCCTTTAATTTCTGCAGATGTAGGTAAAGTCAGGATTTGTGGAAAAATAACCAGTCATTGTAAATTAATCAACTGAATGAAGACAATGAAGAAAATAAAATAGGTTTGTTAGCTCGCAAATTATCTGATTGTCACTGTGGTCATTGTTGAACAGTCTTTTTTATCGAATGTAATGTTTCTTATTCATACAAACTCCTAATCTTAGGGAAATAATCAAGAAAATAATTTAGCACTCCAATTTACAGTACACCACCCATACTAACACATTTATCTAATACGACGTCACAACCAGTAGCGTCGCATATTAAAAGTTTTCAAATTTCTACTAAAAGTTTTAATATGAAATCTTTTTTTTTGAAGATAACCGTTTTTAGTGTTCCGTGAAATGGAACACATATGGATTCACTTCGGTGTCCGTCCGTTCGTCCGCCCGTCCGTCCGTCCGTCCGTCCATCCGTCTGTCACAGGCGATTTTCTCTGAAACTATTCGACGTAAAAATTTGAAATTTGGCACAGAGATTGAGTGTGGTGGCCCAATTATAGAAGTGAAGTATAAGAAGTTAAATTTTGATTCTGGGGGTTAATTTGGGGGGGGGGTAAATTGAGCAGTGGAAAAAATGTCAAGGGCATCGTGTATGATGTCAAATGGAAGCTTATTGAAGTACGAATTCAACGATATAGGTGATGTAGAATGTAAAAAGATGTAAAGATATAAAAATTGCTGTTCTCCACCCTTATCACCAGAAGGATCGCTCAGAAAAATAGGAAAAAAAATCACAGAACATAAAAAATTAGGTGTAGATTCAGCGAAAATTATCAGGATTGAAAAATTCTGGCGCGGTGAATTGTTATAAACAATTTAGTTGTTTATTTCCTTATAACTGTTGAACCATTGGTTTTAGAGAAAATGTTTTTCAACAAAAAATATTTCTCACGATGTAGGAAACAACTCTTGTCCTTACGCGTTTTTCAATCTTGAGACTGTTTTTAATGTTATATTACTCTTTCAACAATATTGTAAACGGTAGATCTCGCAACCCCCAATGTTTTGAAAATGTGTCACTGAGATTTTCCATGATTTTTGTAGTTTTTATAAAACTTGCCAATAATTTATCGACGTTGTTCATTTCAGTTCATCTTCTTACGAACTACTCAAATAACTAACTAAATAATACGTATGCACAAGTCTGTAACATAACCTATCTAAACATCAGTTTTCAAGGCTACTTAGGTTAAAGCTACCTGGCTGTAAATGATTGTCCAGATTTTTAGTTGGCATACCCTTAATTTTTGTATCATCTGGATCTGATGATAAAAAAATAAAGAGAGGGGGTGAATGAAAATAGTTTTTCAATAATGTTTTGTGATATATCGTTTTCGGGATAACTGGGACAAAAAATTAATAGAAATGAAGACGAGATAAGGAATAAGTGAATTTTTTAAACATTGACTAACAAGTGTTTTTTTTCAGACAAGAACTTAACTTCAAAAAGCACTGAAAAGAATAAAATAATAATGTTTACATATTTACTATTGAATCTAATTGTGTTTAAATTTAAGGACTTGTAGCCAACGTTTTAAATTTTGAAGTCGGCACATTCGGGAGGAAAAGCGACAGTTTCTCCCGACAGATTTCATTGTCACGACTACCTAACTAACTGCGGTATAGTTAACATAGAATGCATGTTATGGGTTTTTGCTGTAATTTCTTCGCATCAAAAATAAACAATAGGTACTCCACATCTCTTACCAAAAACTCAATTGACAAACATCAACAAACCTTTGACATTTTGTGGTTGAAATATCAATTCTGTAGTAATTTGTATCCACTGGTAACGGGCGTTTGCCTCCCGATTTGAAACTGCATAATATGTTAAAATTTGTAATTATAATGCATTGTTATTAATAGGGAGTTGGGCTGACTTCAAAGTTTAGAACTTTGGTGTTCAAGTTATTTGAACCTAAGCAGCCAGTTTGTATAATTATATCAGATACTTCGCCATAACATCAAGAATAACTGCTGGTTATATTTTATATTTTACTAATGTTATTATACAGTTGTTTTGTGGAAAACATGGACGAAAATACAAAATTATTGCTTTAAAATTTTTGGTGTAAAAGATTTAGTGTACTTACAAAGCTGAAGGTATTTTAAAACTGATTGAAGGATATGTAAAATATGGATTGATTCTTAACAAGCTTAAAAGATGCAGTAACAATATTAACGCTAAATATGTTTCTCAAGTAAAGATTTAAAAGTAATTTCTCTGAACTTTACATGTTCTTAAAAGTGACATAACTTATTATATTTATTGTCCAAAAACAAAAAAAAAATAATTCAGCAACGAATCCTATTGGACAAATGAAAAATTGCTTAAGATTTTTAAAAACTTAAATAAGAACTCTTCATGAATTTTTTTTTTAATAAATACACCCTGATGCATGAAGTACATTTCCTCCGTATATAGGAGAACTTACTCTAAAACTCTAAAAATGTGTATCTAAAGAAAAAGGGCTCAGAAGGCGAAATAAAATAGTTGCAATCAACAACACAGTGAAGAAACTAAA
Organism: Philopedon plagiatum; assembly: GCA_963971165.1. Taxonomy (NCBI): domain Eukaryota; kingdom Metazoa; phylum Arthropoda; class Insecta; order Coleoptera; family Curculionidae; genus Philopedon; species Philopedon plagiatum. The sequence continues at coordinate 117,318,688 of OZ020189.1, forward strand.
ATTTTTTAGGCATATCGAGTGGCAGAGACAGTTATAATTATTTATTATCAAAGGGAAAATAGAGTAAAAATCTTGACTGGCTTAAATAGAAAAAACGCACGACAAGAGCGAGATAGAAATGTGCTATTTTATTAGCTAGTCTCGAGTCACGAGATCAATGCCAACTAAAGAGGCGGTACTCGAGTCTCTTTAATTGAAAAGTTAATATTATTATCTCAAAAACAGCAATATCGGTTGTCACCGAAATATATGTCAAAGACGTATGTATCATAATGGTGTTATATTTCTATTATTTCAAGTTTACTTTACCTGCAGTCTTTTTTATATTCAGTTAGTCCATAAACTCTATCTCCGCTTTCAGTGACGCATAGTGCGTTGACTTCATTTGTATGCCTAGATAAAACTAATTTTTCTTGGCTCACCACAAAGCTGCAGGTTTTCGAAAAGACAGCTATTACTGCAACAAAACACAATTATTTACAATTTGAATTACCTATTTGCGATGCAAGCAAAAGTTTAGCAAAATATATGGGTAAATTTCCGAGATTTAGTTAATTTTAAAGTTTTCCTTGATTTAAAATTAAATAGGGCAAAGAGAGGAATAATGAAACTTTAAAAATGGAAGAAACATTCTGCGAAAAGTTGCAAATCATGATTAAGCCTATTTCTTTTTAATGTCACAATAACTTACAAAACGGAACCGGCCTTACAAAAAGAAAAGCACTGAAAAGTACCAAATAATATTTTTACCCATTTATTACTAAGGTTAAGGGTAAGCTCAATGTTGTTTAAATTTAGATAAGTTGTACACCAAAGTTCTAAACTTTGAAGGCGGCGCAATTTTAAAGTATAATATAAATCCTTAATCATACATAATACGTAGATTAATAGAGAGTATTTTGAGATATTTATTACTGAGCCAAATGGTAAACCTAATTGTGTTTAACTTTAAGTAATTATTCATTCACCAAAGTTCTAAACTTTAAAGTAAGCGCAACTCCTTATTAATATATTATTGACATATTACCATTATGGATCCTTATACCATGAAATTAAACCGTCTTTAAAGTTTAGAACTTTGGTGTACCTACCAGTTACCTAAATTTAAGCTTACTCTTAACCTCAGAAATAAATATGTAAAATCATTTCATATCATATCATTTCAGTCGTATTCCTTTTGTGAAGTCGGTTCATTTAAAAAAACATCATTTTTTAATGCACCTTCCTCGATACAGAATTATTTAAAGAAATTATTTGATCCCCTCCCAGCTCCCACCTCCATCAAACACGCAACTAGCATGAAATTTTTGGGAAGGCTTAAGCCCCAACCCTTATTATGGTCCAGATCTATATACAGTATGGAGTAGACAAGAGGACAAACGGACCAAAAAGTGAAAGATACGAAAAAAGGGCCTTCTTTATAAAAGTTTTTCCTTGCTTAAAAAATAAGATCCACCATAACAAAAATTTGTTTCTTTGTACAGGGTACGCAAAAAATACAAAAACGTAAAATTTGGTTGAGTAAAGTGGCCTTTTTTAAAATTTCAATGCAAATCGTTAATTAAAAAGTTGCTTTAAATTTTAAAAGAATTCCTATTCCAGATTTTTAAGTAAAATTTTGAAATTTCTAAATTACGCTATTAAAATCAAAAATCACATTGTCACCTTTTTTATTTGATTACACCTTTGATAACTGTGACAGAATTGTCAAAATAATAAAGATGTTGCCTTTAGAACTAAGAATATTTATAATCCAAAATTACAGAAATAACGAGAATTGTTATCGCTAAGAAGTTTCAAAAAAAAGTTTCCAAATGTACAACTACGTAAAAGTTCAGTACATAACTTAGTAATCAAATTTAAAAAAAAAACTAGGTCCGTTAGTGATTTAAATAAGACCAAGAAAAGATACGAGGAAAACGATGCTTCCACAGTATTAATTTCGCAATCTGTTAATGAAAATCCTATTACGTCTTTAAGAAAACGAGCCCGAAGTTCACAATTATTGCGTAAAAAAAAGTCAGGTTCAGAGGTGTTTAAGGAAAATAAAATTCGTCGTTTGAAACCAACTTTTAACCAAACTTTTGAAAATGGGGACGGTTGCAATCGCTTAGATTTTTATTTGTGGGTCGGTGATGAAATTCTAAGTAACAACGTGAACTTTCATAAACTGATAATGTTATCGGATGAGTCAACCTTCAGTACAAATGGCACTGTAGCTTCTCAGAATGTGAGGTACAGGGGTAGGAAAAAACCAAAGTTTAATGCGAACCTAGTATTTTAAAAAAGTAAATATTTGGTGCGTCATTTCCTATTATGGGATTATAACGTAGTTTTTTTATAATACAATATCATGTAACAGACATTCTTATTTACATTGTGCTGGAGGCATTTTTGTCAGACAAGCCAAAAGAACTGCCCCTTCAATATCGCCGAAATATGTATTTTCAGCACGATGCGATGGTCCTGCACATTATGCTGCAGAAGTAATAAGGAATATGCACATTTTTTTTTTATTGCATAAATCATTTAAGGAAGTCATTACAACCCCAAAAATGCTATTTTGAAGAAAATTACTGGGATAATTTAGCTAAAAAAAATTTTTACTTTTCGGAATAATTTATTACAGTTTCAAAAGCAGCCATTTGCTCACTCAAAAAAGTTACGTCACGCAGTGTTATGGGCAATCTACACTGAACGTGTTGGCGACTCAAATTAAGGTGACTTAAAAGGGGATACGGCAACACCGCCATAGTCGATACCTTCTACGCAACTGTAGTTGACGTTTTGTCTTTATTTATTTAAAAAATTTTTAGACAGTTGAATTAAATAATAATTGTATTATTAGTTTAGACAATAATATTGTAGCTAAATAATTGTCTTTGGCAATAGTTTGGTATGAATCTGGACTATTACAACATTTTTAAAGTGAAGTTTTATAACCTGATTACCAGGATTACCTCAAGGACTGTCTTTATTCATCCAAGGTTATGTTATGGTTATGAGAAAGGTTATGAGTATGAGCATAAAAAGATTGTCATTTGGATATACTTAATAACTATAATAAGATTTAAATAAAACCTAAGAAAGTGCAAAATAAAGCGTTTAAATAAATTTTAAGAGTTTTGCCTGATGTATTTTATGTAGCAAGTGTACCTAAAAACATCATCATGTATTTCATCAAAAAATCTATACGGTTGTAAAAAATGCTTAAGCATCCATTGAAACATTTATGTGAATTTACTGGTTTATGGTTTAGGAATTTGTTTGTTCACCATCATATATCTATATAGTACGCATGGATATATAATTGTGGACAAACAAATTTCTAAGCCATAAACCAGTAAACCCTCCAAATGTCTCAATGGATGCCCGCTTTTTGGTCATTTTTGTTACACGCCAGTGTTAGTCTATGTATTATTTAGTCTATGATACTATTGTGTTGTGTAAAGTGTGCATATAATTAAAATATATGTTTATAGAATAATTAGTAATTACTTACCAATTTCTTCTATTTACATAGTGATACATTGCATGTCTGCGTTACATTTTTAAAAACTAAATACCACTTTCCACAAACGATTCCACAAAAATAAACAAGGTTAGGGGTTAGGTAGGCAACTAGGCAAACGATGATGACTAAAGCTTTCCAAACGGGGGTAAATCCAGAGACGGCTCTAACCTATTGCGAAATAAAATCAGGATTCGATGTGCAAATAAAATACAAATATTTATATTTGCCCACATTGTGTTATTTAAAAGTGCGAGATAAGAAAATACCATACAGGGTGTCTGAAAAGTCTTAGCATGGGCAAATATCTTTACTATTAATAAAGATAGAGACACCAAATTTTAGTTCTATCTTATTGGTTAATAAATCTACTTTTTTATGTAATTTGACTTTTTCAACCCCCTTGGGGGGTTACGCTAGGGAGTTGAGGTCAAAAATTTTGAATCCAAACCTATGCCGGGTGGCCTCTTCTTTTAAAAGTCATTAAACCGCAACATTTTACCGCAACTCCCGTATTTTAATGCATTTTTACATGGCAAGCCTATAAAAATTATAAATCGTAAATCGTATAATCAGGAAATCAGGCGGGGCACAAATCGACCATTAGTCGACCCCTTGTGCCATACAGTACCTACCAGTCTGCGCTGCTATTTTTTGTTTTATGGGGCACTTTTTTTCTACCTTTTTTCCAACTTTACTTCTTCATTTGTCGTTTTTATATTTTGTTTTGTGACATCTGCGCAGTAGACCCAAATGCGTACCACCCAATCAAACTAAGAGGGCTAGACATGCGCACGAAATTTCAGGAGATGTACTTTGGTGTCTACATTGAAACCTACCCACTTTCAAGAATATATCTCCAATAGTAAAACTACAACTACGTATTTAACATATTTGTACGATTTTATGACGTCTTACTTTTTTGAACATAACTATGTGACATTGTGACCAACCGTGCCAGCCTTACTAATCAGTTATATTACGCACTGACATATTTCCGGCATGGCCGCTTCTTCTTATTTATTCAAGCATTAGCCTTGCCATAGTTATTGAGACTTTTGCGTCCTGTGAGAAATTCAAAATATTGTATGTCTCACGGAACCCTCTATGCGCGAGTCGAACTTGCACTCAACCATTTTTTTTTTATTTCACACAATCACGGCAACGCTCATCAATTAAATTATTTCTGTCAAATACCGTATGTACTTATTTTCGGCATCGACGCCTCTGGTAACAGACCAACAGTGACTGCCTTACTAATTACGTTAAAAGTTGTTTAGACTGGCCACCATGAACTTCTTGGCAGTAATAAAGTCCGTTTTGGAACTCTGCCAAGAAGTAACATCTGAGAAAAGACCTTTAAAATGAGGTACCACACGGCATAGGGTTGCATTTAAAATTTTTGACCTCAACTCCCTAGCGTAATCCCCCAAGGGGATTGTAAAAGTCAAATTACATAAAAAAGTAGATTTATTAACCAATAAGATAAAACTAAAATTTGGTGTCTCTATCTTAATTAATAGTAAAGATATTTGCCCATGCTAAGACTTTTCAGACACCCTGTATGGGATTTTCGTACTTCGCACTTTCAAATAACACAATGTGGGTAAATAAATATTTGTATTTTATTTTCACATCGAATCCTAATTTTATTTCCAACTAGGTTAGAGCCGTCTCTGGATTTATCCCCGTTGGCAAAGCTTTAATGATGACAGGGTCGGTTCGGTTTTTCACGTGTCATTTTTTTAGCCACTGGCGTGTTCGATTGACAAAATCGGATTGATCCGGATCAGTTGACGAACTTTAAGGGAACGGCAGTGCAAAGAGATAAAATAGCATTGAAGTGACGTAAAGTTATCCTGATTGATCCAATTATTGTCAATCGAACACGCAGGTGTTTGCAGCGGTGGCAACGTTGCTTCTTCAGTGTGACGGTCGCTTTATCTGGTGTGGTTGGGTTTGATAAGTTTGATTTTGTTGTTTGTCTTCGATTATATCGTATTTTGTTAATAATCCTTTTTATTAAACAGTAGATAATGTTAAAAAACTAACCTACAGATATTATATTATGCCAGTGTAAAAGAATTCCCCAGCTAATGACTTGGAAAACTTCATTTTCTCGTGTCCAAAAGAGCCGGTGCTGGAAGAAAGTAGGTATACGTACTGCAAAATTAATCAAAAATTTTACATAAAGCGGTATCTATAAAGGTCAGTATCGCCAAATTCAAGTAAGCATATGTGACTGTAAATTTATTTTCATAGTATAATAAATAATAAGTATTGGTAACGAAATTCTTAAGGCAAAAAAGGAACCCTCTCTAAAGGGCATCAACTTCCGGCAAATTATCCGATTTTCTTTGCACGCACTCCGTTTTGGTCATTTCTAAACAATTTTTTTAATCAAATAAAAGGTTTTCTATCAACTAAATGTACTAATCTTCGGGAAACAATCAAGAAAATGAATTAATACTGAAATTTACATTACACTAGGCATTATAAAACGTTTACGTCATAAAAAAAGAGACGTCACAAACAAAAGAAGTGCGTTTTACAAGTTCCGAAATTCGCGCGAAAATTTGCAGTTTTAAATCTTTTTTTTTGCTAATAAAACCCAAAATAAATGGAAAACAACAACCGCCATAATCATTTAATTTATATAGAGAATACAATAAAAAATATTTCGGGTTGATTTGAATTTCATGCATATTCCCTATTGGTTGACTCATTCGCAAATTTGGAAATCGATGGATGGGCTGAAATGAGATTTAAAAATTTGACTCTACTCTACAATGAGATGACCGAAGCTGCTTTATTACCTACCTAATGTAGGTAATCCGGAAACTCTCATTTAATATCTAAATGAGGTTAATAATAGTGACACGCGTCTTGTCAACAGCAAAAAAGGGGATTAACCCTGAAGATTATATTTTAATCTAGGATATTATTTTAGCTTATATTTTATTGTTTTGAACAAAATGTAGAACAAGTTTTGCCATATTTACTCATTAAGAAGATTACTTGAAAATAGAATTTATTAGAGATACTAAAAAATCTATAGCAAATACACAAACACCGAAAGGGATCTGGTGTTTAACCATAATTTTCTGCACTGCAATAAAGTTTATTGATGTTGTTTAGACCTTAATATGAGGACTGTCCAAAGAATTGTAGTAAAAGTATGGTATTCACGATTAGTTCAAAATTTAGAATTTTCGTAAAATCTGGCAATTATTACTTTTAACTAAAGGTTATTACGATGTAAAAGACTTGCAGATAAAAATAAACTTTAAGTCAGTGGACAGACAGCATTATTGTGCCTATTTGTAAGAAGAAAACAAGCATTCAATATTGTGAAATTTATAGAGAAATAAAGCTAGATTGTAGAATCGAGACGTCTATAGGAGAAGAGCAGTTTGGATTCATGCCAGGTTTGCTCAGGTTCCTATTGCATCGGTACAATGCAGATGATTTTTTATTAAAATAGGCTTTTGATACTAAAATAGGCACCAGGAGAACCAGTTTGTATTGCATATGGATTTTATTGGCTAGGGAACCTATGACACAGTTCTACGGAATGAAGTGTGGAGGTGTATGAGGAAAAAAGAAGTGTCAGAAAAGCACGCCAGAACTATCCATGATATGTATACACAAGCCAGGCCCCGGATCACGCCACATATAATTCTATTCTATGTGTCAAAGTCACATGACTACTCAAACAAAACAAACGATCCATCACATGGCCACTGTCATTAGTGTCAAAATCGCGTAGAATTCTATGCATCCAGCACCTGGACTCAAATCATACATAGCGTAGTGTAGAATTTACACGGCATTTTACAGTTTTAGAGGGTTAGACCTTATTTACCCATGAATAAAACCAATTGGAATGGGTCCCTAAAGGTGTCCAGGTAAACGCATGAAACTATAAAAATATCTTTTTGCTAATTTTTTTTATTAACAATTTATTGCAAACAAGTTTTTTTTAATGCCGTTTTTAGTTTTTTCTATCATATCTCAGTTATGTACTAAAGTAGCGTAACGCCGTTGGCACCATCGGAAAGGTGAGAAGAAAGATCTTACATAAATTTACTTCTAAGCACTTTTTTCTACGACCAATAGATCCGTCAGTATTTAATAAATAAATAAATCCGCTCAACAAGTACGCGCGCGGGCGCGCAGCGGATGCTAGGGTATATTATACTCATAAGCGAGGCGCGCTATAAACAAATGCTCATAACTTTTGATCGATTAAAGATATTTGAATAAAGCAAAATTGCACGAATAAGTAATCGCCAAGACAACCAATTAATCATATTTTGAAAGTATTTCGAATGTTTGAATTTCCGATATTCTTATTTAAGTGTGAAATTTTTCACTTTGTTGATTCAAGCTCTGTATTTATAAACAAATTTTAAAAAATTAAAAATTAGGTATTGTAATCTCTTTCTAAAGCCACTATCTACGAATTCTGTGCGGGCTGTATGCATAGGTTTCTTTTTTTGTTGTTAAGGCAAATTTTCAGTTGTCTGTTCTACGAAAAATGCATTTTCCTACGACCAGCTATGAAAATGAGAAAAAAAGCACGGTTAACTTGGCTAGAAAGTGCCTTATATCACACGCATGTTGAAAAGTACTTTTCAACACATGTGTTGAAAAGTACTTGTCAACATCACGTTTGAACAGATGGTGCCAATTTCATTTTTTTAAATTTTCAACACATGTGTTGAAATGCTTTTCAGCACACGTGTTGAAAGTGGGGGTAGTAAATAAATACAAAAATTGGGGTTTTTTGGTAAATATTTTTGTGGTCGTAGGAAAAATATTGTACATTACTCGTGTGAAAGTAATTTTCGCACACTCGTGGGATTTTCGCACTAGCCTCGGCTTTCGCCTCGTGCGACAACATTCCCACTCGTGTGAAAAATGTCACTTTCAACGCTTGTTATGTAATATACTATTTCGCATGTTCGCCGCTTAGGAAAACCAATCATTATTTTTTGTAATATATGTTTACATGCGCAATGTGTGAAAAAAAGCGAGTTATAAATTAATGGTTTTGTCTCCCCCAAGGTAAGGAATGAAAAAATAAGCGAAATAGACAAGTTTACGTAAATATACAGGAAAGAGGACTATAGCTGTAGTCTCTGGTGAGATAAGATAATGTTCGTAGAAAAGTAATGGCAAGTGAAAAATATTGGAGGAAAGGTAGATTAAGTCCTAAGCGACGATGGATGAGTGAAGTCGAAAATAATATAAGGGAAAAAGTTAAACAGAAGAAGTAATACCTTTTTACATTTTACTTTTCTTTCTGAAATATACTCGTATATAGGCATTTGCCTTAAAATGGCCATGTCGATAAGTTATTTTTTTCAGCAATGAAGACCATTTATGGCGACCATATAGCACCTATGTACATGTACATGTATACAGGGTGTTCCAATATTGTAAATTAAACTATTTAATTTTTTCGGTTTTTCTTATTTATTTTATGCGCGCTTAAGGATTATTTAGTCAAATACGTATGTTACATATTGAAGTGCCTACCGAATTAACATATTGCCATTTAAAACCATCTACAGGGTGTTTTTTTTAGGTCAGGGCCACTTTAACCCCCCCCCCTCAACTTTTTTTGATACGACACTGACTCTCCTTTTGTATAAAAACAATTTTTTTTATTTATCTTTTAACTTTTTCATCTATTGCACTTTTTTCATATCTTATATGGTTCGGATGATATTTGTCAAAATATATTTTAAAGTAGGGCCAAATTTTTAATCGGGTCAAATAAAAATAATAATTTATTTACCTAATAAATTTTAATTTAGTCATAACAAAATATATTAACGATAAAAGCATGTTTACAAAAATTATTCAAAATTCCTTCCACCATTCTCCATACAGAGATCAAGTCGACGTAGAAGAAGACTGTCGTACACGCTCAAATATTTCAGGCATTTGCCTTACCTCCTCACAAACCGTTTCTATTCTTTTGAGCAACTCTGCCTCATTGTGAATGGGAGTATCCATAAACAGTGTCTTTAATATGCCCCCAAAGAAAAATTCCAATTCCGGCGACCTTGGCAGCCAGTGAATAGGACCATTATTACCACTCCATCTATCGGGAAATGCATGATTGAGAAAATCTGTCGCTACTCTTGATAAATGTGGTGGTGCACCGTCGTGCATATACCACATGTTTATTCTAGTTTGAAGTGTGACATCTCCTAATAAAGCTTTAAGTTAATTGTTCTTTGGAGGCATACTAAAGAAACTGTTTATGATACTCCCATTCAAAATGATTCACAGTTGCTCCAAAAAATAGACGCGGTTTGTGAGGAGGTAAGGCAATATTTAAGCGTGTATGGCAGTCTTTTCTACGTCGCGTCGGTCAACTTGATCTCTGTATGGAGCATGGTGAAAGGAATCTTGAACAAATTTTTGAACATGCTTTTAGCGTTAATATGTTTTGTTATGACTAAACTAAAATTTATTAGGTAAATAAATTATATTTTATTTGATCAGAGTAAAAGTTTGGCCACACTTTAAATCATATTAAGTCAAATATCCGCCGAACCCTATAAGATATGAAGAAAGTGCAATAGATGAAAAAGTTAAAAGATAAACCAAAAAAGGTGTTTTTATACAAAAGGATAGTCAGTGTCGTATCAGAAAAAAGTTCGGTGGGTTAAAGTGTTCGTGACCCTAAAAAAATAACACCCTGTTGATAGTTTTAAATGGCAATAGGTACGTTAATATGTAACACACTTACAAATTTTGAATAAATAATCCTTAAACGTGCATAAAATAAATAAGAAAAACCAAAAAAAAAGTGTACCCTTTATCTTGGAAACGAAACGTTTTCGGACATATATTATTTAGAACTTTTTTCATTATTTTTGGTCAAGGAATCACGTGTTTAAATTTGTCGGTAAAATATTGGAACACCCTGTATATTAGAAGTCACGCAAAAAACAATTTGGAAATTTTTTTAAAAAAGCCTTGAATTGAGTTTAATAAATCTTATTGTTTGCAAATATAAGTACGTCGTGTACCCAAAATTATTAATTAAGAAATTCCCAACATGCCCAAACACTTAACTCTTTTTTATCTGAGACAGCCCACGTAGACTTCAAACCTAAGTACTAACGTACCGTGGGCGTCTGAAGAGAAGGGAAATGTAGTCTATTGACATGGGATTTAAAGGATTGGAGGTTAGGAAGGGAAAACATCTGCAGGTAATTTGTTCCATAATCTGGACACCTTGGGTATGAATCAGCGAGAGGAGTGGGATGTTCTAGACTTTTGTAGCTGGACAGTAAAACGATGCATACGTAACGCGCCTCTTGTTGAACTTATTCATAAAACAACATCATTTTTCATATTTGGCCGGAATAATATAATAAGGTTCTGTTGAATTCTGCTACTGTCAAAGTTACAACCACAAACTGCGCTAATTTTGGCATAGAGAAGGTAAATACAATAGTAATCGATAACAAAGAATAAGTATGTGCATGTGTGTAACCAATTGGAATTTTTATTTTTGTAACGAGTAAGACAGACAATTTGTTACCTCGGCGGTAAAAATTGAACTTGGCCTAGAACTTGAACTTTCAACCAAATTTTTAAGTTATTAAAACGTTATAATGTTTATGCTATCTTCAAACATGTGTTTCTGTAGTTTGTACAATGAGGCTGGATAATTCAAGTTATTTTAAGTAATATGTTGTTTTGTATATTTGACATTAATAATCACTATCTCAACTTTGATTGCATCGACACGTGGCTTAGGCCGATTAAATGTTCCTCCTGTTTATGTTATCTATAGCAGGTTTAATTTTTATTAGACGGCGTTGCAAAATCTTTAAATTTAATTATTAAAACATTTAACTTACATGCTATATAAACTAACACGACTTTCATTATTGTATAGGTTTGTTGTTATTACACTAATAGAACATTTATTTTTAACAGATTTTTCTAAATATGATTTGAAATAGACAAAGCGGTATGTACGATATAAAAATGTTTTTATTAGATTAAACATTTAAATAAAGAATAATTAGAATTTTGTACTATCAGTACTTGTAATTCCTAATCAATAATGTTTGTTGATCGTTCAGATTTTTAACACGGGTTTTCCTGTTGGAAGTTCGGTAACGCGCTTTATTTACTGATGACGAAACATCCGTGACAAAATATCCGCAAAAATATATTAATTACACAAGATACCATTTTGTTTTTTATCCGATACAAACTTATTAAGAATAGAACAAGCAGACATTTGCGCATTTCTGCAGGCTGTTTTTTGTCATTTTAGTGTTTCGTGCTAACGGAACACATGGAATCACTTCGGTGTCCGTCCGTCCGTTATAAGAATATATCTCCAATAGAGAGCAACTACGTATTGAACATATTTCTGCGATTTGTGTGATGTCTTACTTTTTCCAACATTCCTAACTATGTGACATTTTAACAACGCACAACAAGAATATGGGATGAAACATCAACAAATGTATTAGAAAAATATAAACACTATTTAACAAAGTATTAAACAACCATTTTTTTATTAATTAATTTTTCCCTTCACAGTTATTTTGCTTTACCCTCTGACATTTGTTATGTGCTGAAATTCCATAAACAGTAAAAATAATTATTATGTTGATAACAACAAATTATTTTAACATAATCATTCAACCTAATTTTATTCGAGGGGAACATTAAAGATCCGTGTAAAAGACCTGACACCCCTGCGTGCGTGTATTCTGCAGGTTTCTCATGACGGCACAGTGTACCTAAGGATGTGCTTTGGTAGCTTAGTTCAAAATTGAAATTAGCCCCCTAAAAATGTATTACCAGTAACCCTGTATTAACCCTGCCATCAGTTGATTTTTAACGGGGAAGAATGGCTCACGAGACGCCAAAATTGACAAAGATGCCAAATAATCCAATAATGAAGATAAAGACGAGTTGAAACCATTCCCATTATAGTAATTAGCAAATCGTCTAAAGAGGACGCCACGTTCTTATTTTGACTCGTCAATAATATCTTGTACTAATCCACAAGGCCACAGGATCCCCTTGTGTGATGTTAAAATGCTACATAGTTAAGAATGTTGGAAAAGACGTCAAGATATTTTCGGAGAGGCCTGAGACACATTTTCATATAAAAAATAAATCTCCAAAAAAAACAAATTCCGTTCCTTATTTATGACATCCAAAACACAAAAAATACCTTACGCACCTTAAATCTAGTCTTAAATTAGAGGTCGATAGTCAAGAATCGGCAAAAAGGCATAATTAGACACTACTTTATATCAAAATAATCTAAATTGGTGCATAAAATAGCACCGTACAATTAAAGAAACTTAAGTCTAACAAATCATGACGCCTCTAGGCGATTAACAAAATCAGAGTCCGAGAAAATGGCCGTTATGCCTAGCTACGACGCATGGATACTAAAATAGACGACATCTTCGTCTGCTTGGATGCAAATCGTCAAGAGATTTTGGAGGTTGGCGAATGCGCTGGATCATGAAAATTTTCCAAAAATATTGGGGGAAAAAGGGGTAATAGTTTTAAAAGGTTAACCGATACAAACTGTTCTGGGATGTAAATTGTACATTTCCGGATTTTTACTGTTTAGCCAAAGCTAAGTCCATATTTTTAATATTATTGTATTTGGGTCAACTGTATGTAGGTTGTATTTCCAAGTTGATTCGAGTCAAAATAAAGCAGTAAAAATTCAGGAATGTATTGACAATTTTTGATTAATCCCCTTATTCTGAGTTGTAACTTGAACCCCCATACCAAATTGCAACCCTCTAGAACCTCTAGAAGTGGCAGAACATTTTCAAACAACGTAAGGGCTTCTTACATTTTGTGTTAGCCATAATAACTTTATTATAATGTATGTACATGTACACCCGCAAATAAAACAATACACACGCTGTACGCTGCCACACTATACACCTGCGACGCACCACTCACAACTAGAAGATTCTGCTCTTGAACCAGAAAACATATTACTCTCTGTGAAAACGTTAATTGTCACCGGGCGGTAGTGTTGAATGTTGCCAGTATGTGGTACGCGACCACACCAGCACCAGTATAGATAGGCCCAACCCAACCCAACCGCGTGATACGACGACGCCCTGGACGATGCCGATGGCACGACCCTTCAAACGTACCTGCTATTTGCATTGAAATGTAACCCTAACTGGAACAAGCACGGCGCAGTGCAAAAATGAAGCCACGTAGTAGAACAAAGACGACTGCTGTGGAAGGGAAGCCTATCTTTGTTGTACTTACGCGGTTAAATGGCAGAAGAGCATTTTGAGATACTTAAAACCAATAAAATAACTTTTAAGGATACAAAAGATATTTAAATGATTTTTTATTATATTTAACCGAAGCTAGGATAAGATAATTAGTAAGTTCTAGCAATTTTCAATATGTTTTAATATCTAAAACGCCGAGTAAGGCTATTAAATTTTTTGTTATTTTATTTGCAGTGACTCAGTGTCCTATCATTTTTTAAATTAATTTGTAGCGTTAGATGTACTTTTGGGTGTGCAATTTTTAAATAAATAAATAAATTTCTTGAAAACGATTGGTCTAAGGCAGGTTTTTTTAGCTTTAATAAAATAAGTTGTTGTAAAGATTTTTTTTGCATGTGTTTGGATTCTAATGTCAGCATACATGCTTGCTACATATTTAATAATTTGGATTTCGTGTAATTCATCATGACAACGGAAACCTGAAAAAAAAAATAGCATAACTTCGAGGTTAGGAGAAATAGAATACTTACTTGTGGAAACGTAGCATTGTTCCTGGTGTTCTTTCATTAGTACATCCAAAAGCACAACAATATACAAGCATTTTAAAAGTTTTCAGTCAATTAAAATCCCTTTTAACAACCAAATTTCAAAAAATAAACGTGACAACTACCAAGCAGGCCATTAGACAAAACAGACTAGAAAGAGAAAGCATACCCTTCCACACAAGAATCTCGCCACACCAAAAATTTGTAGCTGCGAGCCAATCGAACGCTTCGCATGTGCCTCCAATAGATGTTGCCGATAAATGTCATGTGACTTAGGCCGGATTCGCGCCTAAATCAACTGTAAATCCATAACCTATAATAATAACGGTTATTCTCTGTAGTTCTGTGTTTGAAGTTTGGATTCGTTTTCGTGGCTATTGCAATTTGCAAGGAACATTTTCGTTGTCTATGGATATGGAAGGTACAATTATTGCCTCACATCATCACACATATCCTGTAGAGGTGTAAGCCAATAGTTATTGTATTTTACCTTTATAATAAATTCTGAGTGATATTATGTAGGATAATAAGTTGGTTTTAAAAAAATCACTCGTAAGTTTCTTGCAGTTTCTTCTTACGGGTTGTAATCGAAACTGTGGATTTCTTAAAACTAAGTTTAAATAAAGGACTTTAATATTATGTATGCTTTTTATTTAATATAAAGACAAAAGTTTTGTTTATTGCTTCATGACAAACTAAATTATATATAGATACCTATGTAACACATTTAAATTAAGAACAACAAATGAAGATTTCAACGCAATTCAGTACAACTAAACGATTTTACTGTCCAGCTAAGTACTGTACTCAAAATATAATAGAACCATATTATTAAAAACAATTCTTGTATCGCATATTATCCATGACACATTCACAAAAATAAATAGCCTTGCTTCAAAATAAGGGATAGGTGTTACGACAAAAAAAATTAGAGATACTTCTGCTCTGAAGCGACATAATATACTTTACAAGGATCATAAAAGGGTTTGATACTTTATCACGATAACAAATCATTTATTTTGAAGTCTACGACCAAAGAGAGGCGATCGTCAAAACAATAACTAAGATTTTAGGTTAGGTTGTTTCGCATTTTTGACGCCAAACATGCGCCAAACTTAGGAAATCATGAAATCAATCAAAATTCCCGCCTCTCGCCGAAGCTCTTCGGGAGGGGCCGAATGCTTCCGAGGTTTCTGTGATATTTTAGTGTCGCCTGATTGGCTCGCAGCTATAAATGTTTGGTGTGGCGAGATTCTTGTACCCTTCCACGGCATCTGTCCTTGTCAATCGAAGTGGCCTCAAATTTTAAGACGTGCGTCCTTTAGCGTACGCGTTGTCTTGTTATTCATTTCAATGGCTATTTGAAAAGACGTCACATACGGGCACGTTCGCTTGCGGTGAATTGCAAGGGATCTTCCACTGTCTTTTAGTTATTGTACCACAACGTTTCACCTAGAGTTGGGAGATGTAGCGATAGCTGTTAAAACTGCGATAGGGATTTGAGAATAGCCGTTATTTTTAACGGTGATTTTTCACTACAGCGATTTATCTTTTTAATGCGAGGCGGAGCAGCATGGTTACTTTTACGATACTGATATTCGGTATAAATATTGAATAATGCAGCTATACTCGTAATAATTGAAAGTAAAATTATTACTTGATTTGGTTAGTAACTAGTTATTAGGGTAAAATAGTATTTTTTGAGACGGTCAGTGGAAGAGACGCGGTGATTATTGATCGAAAATTACCTTTATTCTTGATTCTGGCGCTAGATTAAGTTAAAAATATACTATTTTTTTTTCTGAAATGAGACTTATAATGTTTTAGGTAATTTTGAGTATTATAGGTATATTTGAAAATATTTTTGTTTTTATGACACTGAATATAAAAAGACAATAAACTATTAAAAATAATCTCTTAGTGTTTTCCTCATCTTGTCAAGTCCATCCATGGACACACTGTATAAACTAGCTTTCGCCCGCGACTTCGCGGTATAACAATTCTACTCCATTACCAACTTTGAACTCCCATTTCACCCCTTAGGGGTTTATTTATTAAAAACTGTAAAACAAGTGTTTAAACATTTATTTTTTTGAGTACTTCTATGAACTTTGGACTTAATAGGACTATCTGATATTTTTTCTCCATACAAAGTTTAAGCCCCTATTTCACCCCCTTAGGGGTTGAATTTTGACAAACCCTTCCTTAGTGAATCCCTACATTATATAAGAAACCTCCGTGCAAAATTTTAAGTTTCTAGCTCCAGTTTAGTTAGTAACCCACACTTTGATTACCTTAAAGAAAAAGTGTGGGTAACTGGGCATTCTTCGTTTAAAGAGCTAATAGGAGCAAAAAGCTTTGAAAAAAAGTATATGTACTGTTGCATTAAATTAAGTTTTTTGGTTAGTATCCACGGTAGATTCGTGGCGCATGCAGATTTGTTAATCACTGGATAACTGGTATAGCGAGATTTCGATCGTCGGTAGCGATAGTGATTTGTCTTTCACGGTGACTGGATCACGGTGATTGAGATATCTCCCAACTCTAGTATCACCTGGTAAACATCTCCGGTCGTCCCCAGGTGCATATTATACAATTGATATCTGAAGATGACTGGAAATGTTTACCAGTTGAAACGTTGTGATACAATACATAAAGACAATTAAAGTCTAAAACACATCTCTCATTTAGATTTTAACGACTTTTGAACACTTTGGAACCCACCTACACCAATACCCTAAAACTAGCACTTTTTGTGGATTAGACCATTTTTGCATAACACGATTCACTTCCTTGCATAATGTAAAGAATTTTCCATACTTGATAAGCGGCAGATACGCCATTTATTAGAAATATGTTCGATGACATCCTACGCCCCCTTGACGCTAGTGAAAGTGAATTAGGAATTTCGTACTCTAGTTATCACAAGTTAAATTTCTATTTGTTCCAGATATAGGTTCCACCAGCCTTAAAACTATGCTGCATGGCTCATTAGGGCGTTCGTATTGGCCAGGAGGTTGCTGTCCAACATAAACTTCAAGATTGGATGCATAAGAAGGAGCAGAATTAGCCAACCCAACCAAATATTTTTATTCCATATTTGTTGGGTTTACTTGCAATGTACTGTTTAAAAGAGCATATTTCTCTAAAAGCTTCCAATTTTTCGTCGATAGTTGTATTTGCCCCAACTGTATAGGTATTTTGAATTTCTTGACAAAATAACTAAACAGCGTTCGTATTGGGGCTAATTTATCAAATTGCCTTCTCTCCTCTCTTGTCTCAAGATTATCAAAACGTAGACATCTGAGTAAAAAATGGAAACTATCTCGCGACGTTACTAACTAAAAGCGTTCAATTCCAACTGCGTTTCTGTCCCATAATTCTTTTGTATTTAACCGGGCACTTTTCAGGGTTCCCGCCAAGTACAGCAAACCAAACACTGCTTTGATTTCGGAAATATCACTAACTTAAGCGTTTCTTTCTCTTGCATAGCTTTCAGCTAATTTTGAAATGTATAGTTTATAGTCCTGTTTTCAACTATTAATTTTAACATTCCTTCAGTGAAAAGAGACATCCTAGTAGTTTTTTACACCAGGCATAGAAATAATGATCTGTAATCTGTAATCTTCATTGTCGTTATCAGATAGGAAAATTCTCCTCTTACTGCTGTTAAATGTTCTGATTTTCAATGTGAAGTAGTTTTAGGTAAATAAAATTATTTATCCTGTTTAGGGTCCTGAGAGATGGCTAGACCATTGGGGGTAGCGGATCGCTTGGCCTGGGATAAGTTCTTCTTGCGTGTGGGTTGGGACGGATTGCTGCGTTGAAGATTTGGTTGTCGTTCAGTCTAGCTTTCATGTAGAATTTTGTTATAAGTTCTTCTATGTATCTCATTAGTGGTTCAATTTGGAGATCTCTCTGCATATATAAGGGAGTTCCTTATATACCATGGTGCTCTAGTGATGATTCTCAATACTTTGTTTTGAATTGCTTCTAGTCTTGCCTTCCTTGCTTTTGTTAGATGCCTCCATGTTGGGCTGGCGTACGTGAGTTTGGGTCTTATGATCGTTTTGTAAATTGTGAGTTTGTTTTTTATGGAGAGGCCTTTGTTGCGTAACATTGGATAAAGTCTGCTTATAGTTGCTCGTGTCTTGGAGGATGTAGCGTTAATTTGGTCCGCCCATATCATTTTCTTGTCAAATATGATGCCTAGGTACTTGATTTGTGTTTGCCATTGGAGTTGACTTCCATTAATGTTCAGGTGTCCGTATGGGGTTTTCCTTGTCCTTGTAAATAGAATTGTCTGAGTCTTTTCTGGGTTTACTCGGATTTTCCAAGTGCGCAGCCAGTCACTGAGTTTGTCTAGATGACCCTGTAATTTTGACATAAGAAATCTTGTACTTTTTCCTGAAGTCATTATCGCTGTGTCATCTGTGTAGAGAGAGAGAAGTCTTTGGATCTTTGGGCATGTCTGAAATGAAGATGTTAAATAGCAGTGGGGACAGTGGGGAACTCCTGCTGTCATTATCCTGGGTGTTGACATTTTGTCATCTACTTTCACTGCAAAGGTTCGATCTGCGATGAATGAGTGTATGATCTTGGTGATGGCTGGGGGGAATCCTTGTTTGATGAGTTTTATTATTAGTCCGTGGTGCCATACTTTGTCAAAGGCTTTGGAGATATCCAGCATCACAGCTCCTACATGAGCTCTTCTGTTGAACGCTTCTATTACTTGCTCTGCCAGCCTGGTAGTTAGGTGCGTTGTGGTAAGGTTTGGCATGAAGCCAAATTGTTCTGGTGGAATGACGTTGAGGTCTTGCGCTAAGTTTGCTACTCTGATCTGGATTATCTTCTCTGCTATTTTACTCAGTGAGGGTAGGAGGCTAATTGGGCGATAATTCTTAGCTTCTTTGGTTGAAGTTCCCTGCTTATGTATGGTGGATACTACTGCATGTTTCCATGTTTGCGGGAAGTAGCATGTGCGAAAAATGCCATTTATGATGTTTGTAAGCTCCGTGATTTGCTTTTGGGGCATCCTTTTCAGTGCGAGGTTTGTAATTTTGTCTTGGCCTGGAGCTTTACGGAGTGGTCTGCTTTTGATCACCTCACAGACTTCCTCTGGCGTGGAGAATGTTGTATTCGCTGGAATGGGCATCTGATGAAATATTTGAATTGTCCTGTTTATTCTAGCATCTCTATCTGGGTTAGTGGGCTGAATGTTGTTGATGGAGAACTGATCCTGGAGCATGTCTGCAAAGAGGCTGGCTTTCTCTTGAGGCGTGGAGGCTATCGTGTCATTGTTTGCTAAAGCTGGTCAGCTTGGTCAGTGTTTTTGTCATTTTCCATATGGGGCAGTTCTGGGTTTGTAGGTTTTCCAATATGTTTTCCCATTGCCTGTTACTATGTTCTCTCAATACTTCTTTTATTCTTTGTGTAGCTTGGTTGGCGTCTCTTCTTAGTTGGGGGTCTCCTGTTGTTCTTGCTCTTCTTAGAATCCTGTTCTTTCTTCGGATGAGTTCTTTTATGGGCGGTGGTAGTGCACCCGCTTTGGCTAACGTTTTTTCTATTATTCTAGTGGAGGAGTCTAATGCTTCAGAGATGTCTGTTGTCAGTTTAATTACTGCTGCTTCTAGTTCTTGTGGGGTATTAATTGTTGGTATTGGTCCTGTGTTTGTTGCGAGGATATCTTTGAATCTGTTCCAATTTGTGAAGCTCTGTAGTACTGTGTCTGTTTCTCTTGCATTGGTGTCTCCAAGTTCCAGTATTATCGGAAGGTGATCGGATGTGAGTTCATGTAGGACCATGATATTGTGCTGCATGGTAATGTTGCTGATTATAAATAAATCTAAGAAGTCCGGATTTGTGTTGGGTTTGTAGAATGTCGGTTCATCCGGCGTGATTAGGTTAAGTACTAGCTGGTTTTGTAGTGCTTCTATGGTTCTTCCATTTTCGTTTGTGTTATTGTTTCCCCAAAGGGTATTCTTGGCATTGAAATCACCTCCCAGTAGGACTTGTTGGTTGGGGGTCCTATTAAAGTGTGATAATCCATTGGGTCTATTGGATGTAATTGTCCATTTTGCTGATAAACTGAAGATATGTATAATTTTCTATTGTTAGTCATGCTTACTATTATTTGTGTAATTTCTGTAGTATTCAGATCAGGTTTCTCTGGTTGGTGGTGGTTAATTGTGTGTTTTACTAGGATCATTGTTCCCCCGTTTGGTGCTCTGGTCCTATCATCCCTGTATACGTAGTAGTTGGGGAGAGTGAAGTTGTGTCCTGGTTTTAAGTAGGTTTCTTGAATCAGTGCTATATCAATGTCGTAGTTGTGTAAACAATCTAGAAGTTCGTGTTTCTTTCCCTTTATACTGTTTGCATTCCATGAGAGTATTTTCAAAGCTGATGGATTTCTTCTAATTTTTGTCGTATTCATAGTCTGGTTTGGTTGTTCGTCACTTTACTAAGAAGTGGCAGTAATGTACTGGAGAATTCTTTCTGCATTTGTTCGAAAAATGATTGCATGGCTGTGTTGATTGCGTTAATTGTCATTAGCATTTGTGGGGCTTCTGGAACTGGGTTGTTGGAAGAGGATCTCATTGGCGGCTGCGATCCCCATTGGAACTGTGGGCGTGGTTGTTCTGGGCTTCTATGTTTAGGGTGTTGTGAGCATCCTCTGAAGGAGGCTGGGTGGTCACTCTGACAGTTGGCGCAAGTTGCTGGAGTATCTGGTGTTTTCTTGCATTCAGACCAGTGGTGTGAGGCGCCACATTTTACACATTTTGCTGGGACTCTGCAGTTCTGCGAAGAGTGTCCAAAGAGCTGGCAGTTATGACATTGCGTTGATTGTGCCTTCGATCGTTGTGTTTCCACCTTTATTCTATATTGCATAATTTCTGAGATTTGGAATATAGCTTTATCTGTCTTGGGAAGTAATATCAGTACCAATGGCATGGGGGATTTATTCTTTCTGGTCCATCAGACGACTTTCGTTGGATGGAATCCTTTAGAAATTAGGTCATTTTTTATTTCCTCTTCTGTAAAAGTTTCAAGTACACCTCTCAAGACTATGTGCATTAGTTTTTCATCAGGAAGCTGGAATGTGTGATAGGGTTCCTTGGATACGTCAAGATATTTTGTTATTTTTCTGAAATCTTCTATGGTAGCTGGATGGATTTTGACCCCTTCTGGGACTGTTATGGCTTGTCCAAAGTTCCAATTGTTTGCTTTAAAGTGCGCTGTAATGGCATTATATTTTTCTTTATTCCGTAGAATTACTGGTGGAATTTTTGCTTTAGGTAGTGGTCTTGGTTGGGAATTATCATTTTGTTGTGATGTTGTAGCCTGGGAATCTGGGATGTACGCCTTATCTGGCTGCACGGATGTGCTGGGTTTTTTCTTATAGGTATCAGCTGACTGCTGTGACTCTAGCCCTCTTTTTGTTGCTTTTCTGGATTTTACTTCAGTAAATTTTTCAATGTTTTCTTCAGATTCTTCAGAAATTTCCATGATTTGTGTATTTTTCTTTGTTGATTTTTTGATTTCTTCAAGCTCTGCTTGGAGTTTATTAATTACTGCTCTCAAGTTTTGGTTGTCATTGATGACTTGTTGGATTTGTTCATTTTCTGTTCTTAGATGACTGATGAGTTCATGTGGTTTTCTGATTTCATTGTTGTATTGTTGTAATTGTTCATTTTCTGCTTTTATTCGCTTATAGTCTTCTTGAAGTTTTTTATTTTCATTGGTGAAGGCTTGAAATTGCGTGCTCATCGAATGAATTTTGGCTTCTTTTTCATTGAGATTGGTTTTTAGCGCGCTCAGCGCTAATTTGTGTTTGGAAATCGGTATTACATCCGCCATCCTCGACGGCGAAATGCTTCACCTGGAGTTGCCGGTCTTTCTCCGGCTTCGCTTGGTTCTTCGGTGACGTCCAGGAACGTTCGAGGCACTTGAAAATAGTTCTGCACGTTATCGATGCTCGAACTGGAATGAAATAATGATGTTTTTTTTCCTAGTTCTTACGGTCTTGTTACAATAATGCTGTTTTTATCCGGTGGTTTTATCCTTACCGATACAACTTGAAACTTTTTGCATTTTTTTATGAAGTTGAAGGTCTTCATTGGAATCATCGTCATAGGCTTGCTCCGATTCGCTATCTGTAGAGTCGTTCGGGGCAAGTGGACGCACTTTCGGGTTTCCAACTAAATTATAACCAAAATTGCACAGTAATGAACGTCACCCAAAAATATTTATTTATTCAACATGTAACAAATAAGGAAATGGAAAGAAAATAAACATAATTTAGCAAATTCTCAAGCTACCAATAAATATCCGACGATAGTGCATTTGCGCGCACTTGCCCCATAATGGGGGTAAGTGTCCGCTTTCTATGGGGCAAGTATACGCGATAACCTTTAATAACAATTGTCACATAAAAATACTCCTTCTTCATAGGAGGTGCATTGTTCATGCCACCACTCTTCACAACTCCCGCACTGAATCCACTCTTCAAGCGGTGGCTCGACATATTTCTCGTTGCAAAGCGGACAGAAAAAGTATTTTCCTTTACCGGCTCGTTCTTGTTTTCTGACTGGAGGGAGGGGAAGTTTTGAAGGTCCAGGCTGGGGAGAAAGAAACCGAAGGGGAACTATCTTTATTACTTTTTTCTTGGGGTTTATCTGTTCTTGTTTTCTTTCCAAGTCGTCTTTAAAAGGGCTCGAAGTTACGATCTCGGATTTGGCTCCTTTCCGTTTTCTTTTTTGTACTAAGTTTGCTTTGGGAAGAGGGCTTATAGTTGCAAGTGAAACATGTTCAGCTGTATTAGCCTTTGGCTCATTTTTTGACGTCTGAGCATTTAAAGGTTCTTGTTCCATTACCTTTACTTTTTCGGCTTGGGTGACTTCTTCGGCTTGGATGACTTCTTCCTCTTGAACAGATGGACGGTTGACTTCATCACTGAATCTATCAGTAACAGTTGAAGGAGCAAAATCATGTTCTTGGAAAAGACTGTCGTGAAAAGGGTAAATACCGGTGACTGAAAATCCAGATGCAGCATTTTCGACTGTCGCAACTTGTTGATAAGCTTTGTTAAATAAAGCGGCCACTTGATATTGAGTGATTGCCCTACCTGGATGCTGAGTCATCCACCGATCACATTCAATGGAGTATTTAGCCTTAAGCGGGCCAAAGAAGCTCCTATCCAGTGGCTGGATTTTATGGCTACTATGCGGGGCTAATGTTAGGACTGAAATACCGTGTTTTCTACAAAAAAAGGTAGCTTCTAGGCTAATATGGGACGAGTGGTTATCAATAATCAATAATATTGGAGACTCTAGGGATGGATGTGCGTGTTCCTTGAAGTGATGAAGCCATTGCACAAACAACTCTGAGTTTATGAACCCAGAATCAGATACCATGCCCACACATCCAGTCGGGCCACCGTCAAAAAGTTCCCCTTTCATTCTCTTCCTTGGGAATATAAATGCAGGCGGTATAAAATGTCCTGTGGCGCTCATGCAGCAAACAGCAGTCACAGTCACTCCCCTCTCGCCAGACACAATCTTTCCTACAACTTTTTTTCCTTTAATAGATATGACTCTCGGCGTCTTCTTCGGCACCGTACTCATTCCAGTCTCGTCCATATTGTACACACAATTAGGCTGGAATTTATATTTATCATAGAGTTCTTTTAAATTTTTAAAGAACCGATCGACCTGTATTTTATTGAAACCGCTAGCTCTTGCTAAACTTGTTGGTGTAGTTTGCCGAAGACGTAGCCTTTCATGGCGCTTTAAGAACCCTTCTACCCAGTCCCGTCCTGCCATTTTACAGTCTTTGTCAAAGCGATTTGGAATTCCGTTAATATCGGCGTATTGGTAAACTAGCTGACGTAGAGACTGGATAGTGATCCCATAAAACATACTGTCCAAGGTTAAACAGTATTCAAGAAGGTTATTTTCTTGCAATTCTGTGAAAGTCGGTCTGAAACGCCCTAGTGAACTAGCGACGCTATTTAACGCAAGTCTTTTTCTAAGGGCCCCTTCGGAGATGCCCACTCTTTCAGCGGCTCCCCTTTGGCTTGTTCCTTGTTCCATAAGTTGTTTAGCCTTGTCAATTTGGGCTTGTATAACCACCTTCTTGTCTGGTCTTTTTCTTTGATAATTTCGCATCTTTCTGAAACAAAAAAATGCATATGTATGACTTCGTTAAGTATTAAAAATAAAAACTTCTAGTTTACTGAACTACAGTAATTTAATATTTTTAATAATCTCCCACATTACATGTCGTCTAGTTAAGGGACCATGAACAAGTGCGCACGCACATGTCCCTAACCTCAAAATCCGATTATACAATATGCACTGTTATGCTACCAACAATACTACATAAATAGTGGGTTGCATAACCACAGAAGCCATTATGTTAAAATACAATACCGCCTTCAAACACCATATTATACATCTCCCCTCACAAGTTTAATTTTTTTGGTTTTTTAATTACTCGACCACTTCTAGTGGTTTGACTTACATTATTAGTTCGTAGTTGAGACTCTACTACTTGTAAAGGGCTATGCACTTCTGGAGTTACTTGTTGAGAATCAACAAACTCGGTATGACTATTTCGAGGTACAATCAAAGAGGGGGTCATCTCACTATCACTCGAATGAGTGATATCTGTTGGAGAATCAAGCAAATTTTCAGGTAGTCTAAAAGGGTTTTCTGATGGTTTAATGTCACTACGATTTCTCCTGATAGTATGCCCTCTACAGTCCTGTAATACATATGATCTTGGACTATCGTGTATGTCTTTAATTTTTGCAGGTTCCCAGACTTTATTTTTGTGATTTAACACAGTAACATTAGAGCCTTTTTTAAGTTGTTTTAAACTTTTAGCATTTTTATTATAATATTGTTCATTCAATTTACATTTAGCCAGAATTTTTTTTTTACATTTAAACACAACTTAGGCTGCATTAAATCACAAGCAATTGGAACTTTAGTCTTACAGTTTCTACTATTTAACAATTGCGATGGTGAATAGCCCATTCCTTTTAATGTAGAATTTCTATAATTTAGTAAAGCACTGCATAAATCACCTTTTCCTTCCTCCATTGATTTTTTAAGAAGACCTTTTGCTATTGCTACAGCTTTTTCTGCTAACCCATTTGATTGAGGATATTCTGGGCTACGTGTAATAAGAGTAAAATTCCAATTTCTCGCAAATTCCAAAAATTTATCGCTATTAAAAGGTATATTATCACTAACAAGAAAATCAGGGGCACCAAACCTTGCAAAAATTTGTTTAACTTGAGAAATAACAGCCTCAGCACTTTTATTCCTTATTGGCAAAATCTCAAGCCAGTTTGAATATGCGTCAAACAAAACACAATAACTTTTATCAGCATACGTAAAAATGTCTGAACCAACACGTTCCCATGGCCTTTCAGGTATTGGATACTGAAGAAGGTTTTGCTTAGGATTTTTTCTCGAAAATTTTTCACAAATTTTACAACTTTTTATATAGGCTTCAATATCTGCTGTAATACCGGGCCAATAAAATACTTTCCTGGCTTGTGATTTTGTCTTTTCTATCCCTAGGTGGCCCTCATGTAAAAGTTTAATCATTTCTACTCTTAGACTACAAGGTACAACTAATTTGTTTTCTAAAAATAACAAATTTTCAGATACAAACAATTTTTCCCTCAATTTGTAAAGTTGTCTAATATTTTCTGGAATTTGGTATTTTCGCACTGGCCAACCAATATTTATAAAATTTATAACACTATTGAGCTGTGGGTCTTTACTTGTTTCGCTCGTGAATTGTTTAATTCTATTTGTAGATATAGGCAAGGATTTAATTATAGAATGAACTGCAAAATCTATTTCATTTTCTGACTTTTCAGTTTTTTTCTTAAGAAACGCACGAGATAGTGTGTCAGATATGTACATATATTTTCCGGCTTTGTAACAAATGTCCAAATTATATTTATAACATTTTAAGTCGCATTCTTAAAATTCTTGGAGAAGCTGACTGTAATTCTTTTTTGAAAATTGACTCTAAAGGTTTGTGATCACTATAAATTTTAGTGGGCATACCATAAATAAAATAATGAAATTTTTTTACTGCAAACAGAATTGCCAATGTCTCTTTTTCAATTTGAGCATAGGCTTGCTCGGTTTTAGTCAAACTACGCGAGGCAAATGCTACAGGCTTACCTTCTTGCAGAAGACAAGCCCCCAACCCTTCTTTCGAAGCATCTGTCTCTATTTCTATTGCTTTTTTAGAATCAAAATATGTTAAAACAGGCGAGTTGGTTAATAAATGTAACAAGCTATTAAAAGAATTTATACACTCCTCCGTCCAGTCAAATTCAATATCATTTCTAGTTAAGTTTCTTAAAGGAGCAGTCATTCTAGAAAGATTTGGTATAAACTTGCCTATGTATTTGACCATGCCTAAAAATCTCAAAACATCTCCCTTACACTTTGGAACAGGCATGTTTGAAATAGCTTCAACATATTCCTTATTAGTTTCTACACCTTTGTGTGAAAAAATCTGACCCATAAACTTTACACTCTCTTTTTTAAACTGGATTTTCTTTTTATTGAACTTTATGTTATGTTTTGAAGCTTTTTCCAACACACATTTAAGGTTCTGGTCATGCTCAGCCTCGGTGGTACCTGTTATTATTAAGTCATCAAAATATAGGCCCACCCCTGGGATGTCACCAAAAATTTCAAAATTTTTCTTTTGAAACACCTCAGGAGCCGAACAGACACCAAAAGCCAGCCTTTTAAACTTATACCTTCCAAATGGTGTACCAAAGGTCATTAAATCTGAACTGTCGCTATCCAACTCAACCTGCCAATAGCCATCTTTCATGTCTAGTACAGTGAAAAACTTTTTGTTCGTTAATTGAACAGCAATATCGTCACAAGATGGAATTAAAAAGTGTTCTCGTTGTATAGCTTGGTTCAAGTCCTTGGGATCAAGACACAGTCGAAGGTCACCATTTGGCTTTTCCACAATAACTAGAGGATGTACCCACTCTGAGGGTTTGTCAACTTTCTCTATGATATCTTTCGACACAAGATCATATAACTTTTGTTTTAAAGGTTCTAGCAAAATATGAGGCACTCGCCTAATAGCGTTTATTTTTGGTTTTACTTCTGGCTTTAAAGTTATATGATGTTGTGTAGGAAATTTTCCCAACCCTTCAAAAACATTCGAATATTTACTCACAACTTCCTCTAGACTTTTAAACAAATTTTGTTTACATACAGAATCTTTTTTTACTAAATTTAATTTCAAGCATTCTTGTAGACCTAACAACGGAATTTGTTCTTGAGCATTAACAACCACAAAAGAAATTTTTTCTGTGCAGTCTTTAACTTGGCATTCTAACCCAACTTCCCCTAAACATTTCAGTTTGAAGCTTCGATCACCATATGACAACAAAGTAATATTTGACTTGCTTATGGACACATTTGGGGCAACTTCATTTAAAATATTTAAAGGTAAGGTGCTTACCTCTGCTCCGGTGTCTAGTTTAAATCTCACAAGCTTACCATTGACCCATACATCCTTTGTCCACATGGTCTCAGCAGTGCCCATGTTTCCTTTTTGCACTGTTTCAACCGAGCTCACATAAAACTCATAGTCACTCCCATCTTCACTACTTGACACAGTGCTGTCTTCTTCCGACACACAATGTATTTTCTTCTTGAATTTACCTTTACCAGTTTCAGTTTTCTCTAGACACACCTTCGCAAAATGGTCTCGACCCTGCACTGTAAAAACAAATATGGTAAAATTCCTTAAACTATCCATGGTAACCTGTTGCCATGGATAGTTTACGTAAAATTCATATACATTTATTTTGGCGTAATTTTCAGTACATAAATATTAACGTAATATTAAATGTGGTTTTTGGAATTTCAAAAGGAAAATTGTATAAACCATTAGGTAAAAATAATGGTATTACGTAAAATTATTGTTAAAATTCCATAGGATTTTATGTTATATAGCATGCGATTTTTAAAATGCAATGTTATATTCAATAAACAGTAACGCACTTTTATTATAATCCCTTAAACTTTAATTTAAAATAACATAAATATGTATGTAAAATTCAGTTAACTTTAATGTAATTTCCTATGATATTTTATACTATTATTCAGTTAATATTTAGGTAATATTAAGATTGGCTGGTAAAAGTAATCTTAAAATTCCATAGAAAGTTATGCAATATTTATTTAACTACATATGGTTTTCACTAGTATTACGTGTAATATTACACGTTGTAAAAATACTGTTTCAGGACAGAAAAATACACTGCAATTTAAGACAGAACACAACTCTTTATTGTTAAAACGTATAAAATATAGTACCTATTTAGTCCAGATTAAATAAGTATGATAAAGTATAGTATATAGTATAGTATATACAGTATACACAGTATTAACGCAACGAAATCAGTATAATTCATAATATAATAAAACATTTTTAGGTCAAACTATTAAATAGGTATAAGTATAACAACGTGATACTAAAAACCTTAAAAAACTCTAAGTATTTTCACAACAATAATTTGCGCGCTAAAACCATGGTTGTGAAAAAAATTTTTAGCAGTCAATAGGTTAACCTTTACAAACATGTTAACAAATTAGTCCATAGGAACTAGGTAATAACTACAAATTTAAATATTCCTTAATTTATTAATGAGGGTAATGATTCTACTTTTTGAATTTTTATTTTTTTTAGACTGAGGTGTTAATTTGCTTCCAGAGTCTGGATGAATTTTAAGAAAATATCTTTGAAATAATTCTAAAGTTAATGATATTCCACTTGGGTATTTCAAGTTAAAATTAAAATATAATGCGAAGGCGAATTGAAAAGCCTCGTGAAACGTTGGGAAGCCTGTGTCTGTGGTCAGGGCGTTTTCATAAACAATAAAAAAACTGTCTTCCACAACTGAAAAAAATACAAGAAAATATTAACATACTTCATATACATCTAGGTTTGTTTATTTATATCTTCTCACGCCACTTTTACTAAACACCAATCAATAATTTATTATTATATAAATAATATAGAATATAATAATTGTGTAACAAGGTGTAAATAAAAAAAAATTGGTGGGAACCTTAAAGCGATCGAAAATAAAATGATCCATTACATCTTTATCGTTATTATATGCCCCTTCGAATAACTTTATTACTTTATAGAACTTTATTAATGTATAGACCTTATAGAATTTTGAAACAAAACTAAAATTTGAAAAGAATATTTTTATATTGTGTTAAAATGTTTTATTTTCTGAATATACATCATTATCAAAAATGTATTCAGTGACGTAGCAGTCGAAACTATGGAAACCAATGCAAGCCACCAATGACTAACCGGCATTTTTGCAGTTACTATGGTTTCGAATGCTACATCACCAAATATATGTTTGGTAATAAAGTTTAACTATAATAAATTAAATTAAAAATCTAAACGTTTTAGGTTTGAAGCCATCAAAAGTTCTTACCTGATTTTACAATTATAGGGTGCAGCACCTCGGCATTATTTAACGTGTCTGCAACATTCTGCAAATGAAAAAGTTAATAATTACTAAGATAATGACGTTACACCAGTGCACTCTCGACAAAAGTAAAAAATATTGAACTAAACAGGGTGCATGAACCTTTATAATTTTTGTTGATCACTCGGTTGATCATTAAACATTTTTATTGAAATGAAAAAAATAAATGTGCAATTTTTTAATAAAAACGTAACTCACCTCAACTTCTTGATACAGAACTCCGATATCTTCTTTAAAATACTTGCTTAAAATTGTAAGTGTTTCCATAACTTTTGAGTTACTCTCATTAACTTCATACTTTAAAGAAACAGCCAGTTTTGCCAATTTCTCAAATTTATCTCCTACTAAATTTGGCAATGGTGCCAGGTCTGAGTTAGTTAGTTTTTTAAAATGGTATAAGGCACCATTTTTGCTAAATAAAATGGGCCATGTTTCTTTAGTCATGGTAGCAGTTGGATTTTCGTTTAAAAACTGTCTCTGTTTTGCATATGTTCTGTCCATGTTTTCAAAAAAGTTGGCATCAGTGTCTTTAATATTTCTGTGTTCATTATAAGACTCTTCACTTTCTTCAATTTGTTCGGGTATAGGTGGATTCCAGGATGAGCAACCAGCTCTCTCGGCTACTTTTAATTTTTTATTGTTTTGTTTACCATTACAACTGTTGCTTCGTATTTTTCTTTTAATATTTATTGATCTGTTAAGGTAATTATTTCGTTCTAAAATTTTTTTGGACACTGAATAAGTTCCATCGCTTACGACAACTCCGTCTTCATCTACGTCCCGAAATGTTTGAGGAAATTTGTCGATAAGCTTTTTTGTGACTACTTTTATTGCAGATGACGGTAATGCTGTTTTAATTTCTCTCATTTTGTTAACGACAGTATGTATTATATGCGTAATGATCTGTCTATCTTGTTTGCCAGTTTCACATGCCTCTATCATGTATTTTGGAAATGAATCCCATGGAATTTCGAAAAGCTGCCACATGTATTCTGAGTTGCAGTCTATGTGATAAGTAATTTGAATTGCATCGGAGCAAACTGGCGTTCGTGGTTCATTTAAAGGTAAATCTGCCAATGCTATTAAATCCAAGTTCTCATTTTGAGCCACGTAGCTGGAGGTATTTGTGACTGTGGTTGCTTGTGACGTAGTTGTTGACAATGATGCCTCGTCTTGCCATTCTTCAAGTGGTTCCAATAAAATAAGAACTTCGTCATGGAAATGCTTAAGAACTATATCGTCATTAATAATTGTTCCGTCTTTTTCCATAACTATTCTTGAGCCGTTTTTCTCCAATTGTTCAGAAGCTGGAAATAATCATAACATTCATAAGTAATAGATTTAAAATTTTACATCTGTGCACGCTTACCAGAAAGAGGTCTGTCTCCCTGTTAATTTTAATGTAATCAATTATTGTTATGTTTTTTTTATAAAGAGGTTCTAATATGTGCCAATGCTTAATTTAAAAAATTGTCGCATTTAGTCGGCATTATTTAGGTATCTATTGTGTTTAATATTTTTTAGAATAGCAATTTCTAACAAACAATTTAACTGAAGACTGATTCTTCGAAACTCTTTTTGAGCACAAAATTTATATGACCATACTCTAATTTTTTGGTTTAAAATAAATTACATTTATAAAAATATCAAGAAAATACGACAATATAATTTTTTAATTTTCCAATATAAACCACCTCTTGTGTTCTTATTATTAACTTTCTTATATAATTTGTATACCTTGACCATTTTTACCTTTACCAATCAGTTTTAGTAATATATCATTTTCTTCGGAATCTAAGTAAACAATTACTTTCATTCGTCTGTTTACATCCCATACTTTAAAAAACAATAACGGCATGTTCCTAAAACCAAATTTAAATAAAAGTTGTATCTAATTTAAGGACACTATTTATCCATTCTTTAAATACCTCATTTCCGTGCAATAGTGCTTAATTAATTAATTATTTTTTATGTTTAATTGGATTATACACATCTAACCATTTTTTGGAATTAAACTTACATCAACTTTTTCAAAAATGATTAAGTATAATATTGTATACACAAATGTATGCAAGTCGATATGAAAATTTTGAGGTGTATCTAGGCATAAGTGCATGAAAACATTATTATTTGTAAAGCCTATTGTAGGGGACAAGATGGGAAGTAATATAGAAGTGTAAGATTTACTTTTGTTTGCAAAACTGGCTCAAATAAAATTAATTCATTATAAAGAAATGCGCATAATTCGTCTTCACAGTCCTGGCTTTTTAAAAATACACCATAAATTTCATCGTAATTTACAACAATTTTGGTGCCAACAAATAACAATTTATTCAACTCTTCGTTTAATAATATATGCTGAATTTGCATTAATACAAATTCCCCCGACTCTAGTTGCTGACAGCAAAGAATCATTTTTGCTTTATAAATAATATTTCTATATGTCGCTTCTAGCGAGATAAATTTAAAGTCTAAATGTAAATAATTCTGTAAGATTTTTATGAAAGATTTTGAGTAATTATTAATAACAATATTTTCGACCTCATCACATTTAATACTGTTGTTGTACAATAAATCAAAATTTTGAGAATAATTTAAGGCTTGTAGCAACTGATGCTTTTCTGACATTGTTTTTAAAAGGTTAACAAAGTTTTGAGAATGACGCACAATATTTTTAAAATACCTATGTTTACTTTCAAAACGAAGAGTCCATAAATGGCGTAAGGGTCCAAATATTTTTACTAAATACGGGTAATGACATAAAAAATGGTGTTTACGTTTTAATGGAATATTCGGATATGTTGATGATCGTTCTGAAATATATTCAGCAATTATAGATTTTAAATAAGATACTTGATTGACAGATAATTTAAATGATAATAACATATTTACAATTTTTCTTAATTTTAATATTAACCGCCAAGCTGGGGTGAAATAAAAGTCTTCGATTTTATAGAATAAGGCGAATGGTAATATAATTAATACCCACAAATTTTCAGATGCGTTTCCAATAAGCTTATCTGATTTTTTAAGTTGGGGGAATGTTTGTTTACTTTTAAATTTAAATGATAGCCCACAAAGCATCTCGTTTAAATAAGAAAAAGTAAAATGGTTGTGTTCTACTAAGTTGTTTATATAAAGCATAAGATCATATTGCACGATGCCTTCTAACAAGTCATGTGCCAAACATGGGGGTAGTCCAGGGTTACAAACATGAAAATACTTTAATTGATTCAACACTGAATTTGTCTTAATGCCCTTGCTTGGACAATCCAATATATTTGCCATGTTAACGTCATGTTCGTAAGACTGTGGATTTCGAAGAATACCAAAAATGTTGCCCTCAGTTCCCTGAAAGTTGATAATGTCACAATAACGACAAAAGTTTGATTTAATATTAAAATTTTCTACAAACCCTCCAATTTGGTGGCTACCTAAATTGTCACCCAAAAACGCAATGATAGAACCTTTAAAATTCACCCCATTCACGTTAATTCCTTCGTTTTCAAGTTTTTTTAGATCTTCAATTATTATTTTCAGAATATTTTTAAAACCAAATAATTTAATATGATTTTCAAAGCATAGAGCTACTAACTGAACATGTTCTACTTGTGTTCTGTGCCAAGTTTCTAAATTTCCAAGAGTCATGTAAATGCCTACAACTTTATATTTTTTTCTAGCCGAGCCCAATGGATTGCATGGTTCAAAAGCATCCTGATAAAAAATCAATTTTAACGTATTGCGAGTCTTAAAAAACTTTTGGTTACATAGGCCATCAGATAAATCTGCAAATATGGTTTTATGTACCTTTACCTCGCTAGTGCATGTCTTAAAAATATATTTATGTTTTAGCAAATTTTGTAGTGTCTGAAGGAGAGGAATATAATAATAGGTGTATTCTCTACTTGCAACCTTACCCAAAAATATACTAACTGGTTCAACATAATTAAATTTTTCTTTATAATACTTGTTTCTAGAATAGGTACTTCTTAAAGGCCCTTTTATCGGATTATGTAAGTTTTCGAGTATAGAATTATCTAATATATCCTTTATAACTGAATCCTGAACACCATTTTCTTGAAGTTTTTGGGAGATATATTTTGAGTTTAATTCTGATATATCCATGAAACTTTGTATAATCAACTGTAGAGATTTGTCTGGTAAAAAAAATTTTTGACTGTAATGTAACGTACAAAGACGAAATCATATTTTCGGCTACATTTTTGTAATTATTTGATATATTATTACATTTGTAATTAGAAATTGAATTATTTGTAATTTCAGGGTATTCGGAAGGTTCTATACCATAAAATTCATCAGAATGTGAAATCTTTGTATTATTATGTGACTCTTTACAAAGGTTGTCTTTACAG
Organism: Philopedon plagiatum; assembly: GCA_963971165.1. NCBI lineage: Eukaryota > Metazoa > Arthropoda > Insecta > Coleoptera > Curculionidae > Philopedon > Philopedon plagiatum. The sequence continues at coordinate 117,352,974 of OZ020189.1, forward strand.
AGTTCGTTATGTTTACGGTAAAAATGACTTTTAAGACTATTAAGGTTTTTAAATTGCACTTTGCAGTTTTTAGCCGGACAAGTAGTATAACTTTCTTGTGTAAAATGAATATTTATATGATGAAATAATAATTTTTTATTGTTAAATTGTTCTTTGCAAGCTTTGCAAATAAGCGGTGATGAAATGCTGTTTATCTTCCTTGGACTTTTCGAATGGTTTCGAAAGATATGTATTTTATATTTATTGTACGTTGAAAACTGTATCTTACACCCCTGGCGACGACAAGCAAACTGCATTCTAGGTACGTTTCTATGTAAATATAAATGTTTATCATATTTGTCAAAATCTAAACACTTAAAATGACACAATAAACAAATTATCATTGTTATTGAAATAGTAATTACCTACCTTACTTAATTCCTATTACACTTTTAACAGCAAACGTGTTCAAACCACTACAACAGATGGCCGAAAAATGAGCACCGAAGGAACGATTATAATAATAAGATGCACGTATGACCAGCGTCGTCGGATAAATGCTTTAAGTTAAACGCGGCAGTATCGTTGTTACGCAGCAATAAATGAAAATTCCATAAACGTTTATGTAATTTTCATAAGGATTACTGAAATGTATTGTAATTTTCATATATATTTTGAATTTTCAATAAATATTCTTTAAATTTACGACTTTTAAGATATTTTTCCATTATTGTCTATTGAAAATACTAGGGTTTTCAGTGACAGTAGGTAGAAGATGTAAAAATAATTGAAGGAATTATTTTTGCGGTGCCTTTACATAAAAACGCTTTAATAGTTATGAAATTTTCATGAAAAAAAATTAATTTTTATTAAAAGCTGTAAATTTAAATGTCAAGTTTTAATTTTCCAAAACTGTTTTGAAACTTACGTATTTTGAGTGGTTTATTCATAACTGCGTATTAAAAATACATTGTTTTATTGTAATTTTAAAACCAAATTTAATATTACAAAAACATTAATGTATCCTTAATTACCACATGAATCTATGTGTAAAATTAATTAATATTTATATATATTTTAAGAAACTATCACGTAAAATTCAACCAATTTTTACAGTGTGGCATCGGGCACATGTCTTTCCAGCAGCGGGACACTTATTCTCAAACTTATGTTTATAGCCACACTTATTACACTGTTTATTGAGGCCTTTTTCTGTGGCAGGCTTACTCTGCACTTTGGATGTGCCTGCTCTTACGGCATCAACTCTTGATTCACTATCCAAGGTTTTAACTTGATCTTTGCTAGCTTCTGTAGCTCTACAGAAGTTTATGGCCTTATCTAATGTTAATGATGCCTCCCTCATTAATTTTTCTTTGCTAGACGTCTCTCTCAAGCCTATTACAATCCTATCCCTAATCATTTCGTCCTGATTGGAATATCCAGTCGTTTTGACTGCCTTTCTGAGCTCAGTTAAAAAACTATCGAAAGATTGCCCTTCTTTCTGCACTATGGTGTTGAACTTTGCCGTTTCAAATATCTCATTTTTCTGGGGGGCGCAATGCTCTTCAAATTTGCCCATTATTTCTTTCAAAATCTTGTCCTTACCAGTCTCGAAGGTAAAGCTGTTGAACAAGTCAAGGCCGTCGTCGCCAATTAAAGATAAAAAACAAGCAATTTGTTTATCTTCATCCTAGGTATCCAAACCAGTGGCCTTTGAAAACAAGCTGAACTTTTGAGAAAATCTCTTCCAATTATCTGAGATGTTTCCTTCAAGCACGAGCGGCTCTGGGGGTTTAAAATAGGTCTCCATGTTCTTATTTTTGTCCCTCAGGCGGCACTAACAAGAAGTAAAATGCCGGACAAAAACAGGCCGAAAATCACACTATTTTTTTCCGCTCCCGTCGCGTCTGTAGGTTCACAAGCAACCTGACACCATGTATGACTTCGTTAAGTATTAAAAATAAAAACTTCTAGTTTACTGAACTACAGTAATTTAATATTTTTAATAATCTCCCACATTACAACATGTCGTCTAGTTAAGGGACCATGAACAAGTGCGCACGCACATGTCCCTAACCTCAAAATCCGATTATACAATATGCACTGTTATGCTACCACCAATACTACATAAATAGTGGGTTGCATAACCACAGAAGCCATTATGTTAAAATACAATACCGCCTTCAAACACCATATTATACAGCATATAACACGCATTGGGACAAGTGTACGCACACGTACACTTACCCCCATATACTTATGGTACACTTACGAAAAAAAATGTCAAAATATAATATTTCAAAAACATTCTCACAACATTTATATCTTATATGACATTGGAATATTAGTAAGGTAACGCCGGGTAACATTGACAGGGGGTAAACATTGACACTTTTGCAAATATCGCGCCTAGCACTGGTACGTTAAAAAAGAATGCATGTTTCTGAGGCATATGTCTGAGTTTGAAGAAGAGCATAAGGATTGCCACAACACAGCACTAGAGATGGTACAGATTGCTCCTAATCAAATTACGGCGAATTCTTGGGTTCTTGTAAAGTGTACTGTTGATAAACATAAGTTGTCTGAAGTGTATCATTACGTTGGAAAAGTAAAAGAAATTGTTTCTGATACTCGGACAGCAACAGTGGCATTTTTGAGACGGAAAGAAAAGCATTTTGTTCCAAACGTTGCTGACGAGGCCACAGTTTTGTTCAAAGACATAGTAAGAATTTTGCCAGACCCTACTATTCGTCGAGGAATGCACGTATTTACCACAAATTTTGGTTCTATTAACAATGGAAAAGCTCCAATAATTATTTTTTAGTTCTGTTTTACTTTGTTCATTTTTCATTTCTATTTTTAATATTATAAAATATTTGAAGACAAAGTTTATGTTCAAATAAAAAAAAACAACCAAAAACAGTGTACAATTAACTTATTTTAGTCAATAATACCGCACCATTAGCAAACATAGTTTTATAAGCAGTTCTGGGGTGTCAATCTTACCAACATGGGGAGGCAACATTGACACTTGCATACTTTTTAAACATATTTTTCTAAATCTACGATTTCAAAGTAAACACGAAATTACTACTCGTCGTGTACTTCTATTATAGTAACTTAATTACACTTATATTTGCAAATTTCTGATGATAACCATAAACGAGTAAAAAAATAACTTCCAAAGATGTGTCAATGTTACCCGGTACTACCTTACTTCATCACATGAAAATACTTACATTGATAGTGACAATCCCCAAAGTGCTATCACTTGTGAGACTTGACCAAATATTTTAATAAAACTGCCAATTCTGAATTTTGGCGCCAATTTTTCACACACTTAACAGCACTCTAAATTACAACCTTATTCTTATCGCCTCCGATGACGAACTAACTGGCAAAACACAGATCCCGGCTCCCCACTATTTTCGAGCGGCGACATTAGGTACCCATACACCAGCAATCATTCCTGCCATCCTTTCCTTTGACGTTCTTTCCTTTTAAGATTATCGAGCGTTAGTGGATTAAGACATGATGGGCCGTCACTTCATTTATCCCTCTCGGGGATATTCTTACGTTCTGGGGAGACACGATAAACTCTTGGTTAGTTGATCACGGTCTTTCCTAACGTGCTTATCATCCGTCCGCTCTTTCAAGACAAGACAAGACAAGTCTTTACGTTCCAAAGTAAAAGGCTCACTTGACATGACAATTTCAGAAATTTGCCGCAAAGTTGGACTCTAACTACCTGCACGTTCAATTTATTATAAAAAACTGCAGAGAAAAGCATTTTGTGTTAGTGGACTCTGAAAGGAATATAATTCTTTTGAAAAACAACAGGACTACCCTACAGTAAAACCAGGCCAGGAAGACAACAAGATTATGTTTGTGTTAGTGGGATACAACATGTTTTGTTTCATTTCAATTTCTTAAGAGGAAAGAATACCGAAGGAAAGAATGGCAGGAATGATTGCCGGTGTATGGGTACCTATTGTCACCGCGTACACTTACCCGCTGCGTGCAGTTACCCCGAACGACTCTATGCCTCTCTTCAATTATATATCTATTTCAGAGGCAAGTTCTCCTTTTTCATTTGGTTCATCATCAGCGGGAACTTCAACATTAGCAGTCATGTGATCAATCGTAATGTCTACCCAAACAATTGAGGCGTTTATTTTAAAAACAGCATAATATGTCCAAAATTTAAGATTTTCAGGAAATGGAAAAAACGCAGTAACTAATTTTTTATTATTTTTTTAGATAACATTTATATCGTCAGGTGATGTAAATGATGGCAACAAATAATTTCAGACCGATACATTAAAAAAAACACTTATTTTTAGCAAAAAAATAAAATAAGTTGGACATATGTTGTTTTAAAAAGAAAAATCCAAGATTTGTTATTTAAACTAATTATATTCCCCGATTTTTATTATATTTGTAGTACGATTAATAATACACAGTAACAAAATTAGTTTTCGCAACCGCTACTGTTGTCGTCTTCATCTATTTCGAGCTGGTCATTCCTCTTCATATCGTGTTGTGAAAAAATGTCCTCATAAAAAAGTCGGTTTTCTACATTTTGTAAATATGGCAGAAGATCCCTTAAATTTTTGAGCTTAGCAGATGATATTGGCACAGTTTGCAGATAAACTGGTTTGAGTTCAATTAAACCAGTTAGTTTTTGTTTATTTCTGATAATAGAGGTTCTCCATGGACCATCATAGGTATCCCTTAGCTTCAGTAGAACAGAATTTCTATCAATCAATCCAATCAAACCCAATCAAACCCAACCCAACCTACATAACAATAGTGTAAACTCAAGTCTAAACCCGTTTTGTTTTTTTTTAAACAACATTAGTCCATGGACTTATGCTGTTTTTAAAAGAAATGTATTGGACATATGCCGTTTTTGCAGAAACACTGATATTTTATTCGCAGATTTCTTGGCACATGAGGTATTTGTAAAAGAAACACCACCTCGTGGCGATAAAGTTTAGAGCATACTACACGATGACGCTAAAAGCCCAATTTCGTACATTTTGGACATATGTTGTTTTTAAAATAAACGCCTCAATTAGTCCCGTGTCTGTCAAAAAATTAATAGCAAAAAGAATAAATTTAAGAACAGCCTCGAGCGTTTATTCAGTTGCCTAGACTAATCACACCTAACCCGAATCGTCGCTCTGTGATGTAAGTAGAAAATATTTGTCTGCGTAGAGTTTAAGTTTAAAAACTTTTTAATTTTAGCAAATTTCAATGTGTAACTTAAGAATGGTTTGATGAAAATGTCAAGGGCGTACATAGGAGCTAAATTGGAGGGGGAAAACTTATATTGTTTTTGAGGAAGGAGGCGGGATACGAATTCGGTTTGCGAATATCATAGATTTTATTTTTTCTTCTAGGAGGATCTGTCCCCCCTGCCCGTCGCAGGGTACACCCTTGAGTTTGCTCAGGTAAATGTGATTAATGCACATCAAAGAATTTAAAGACTTGCCCTGTACTGTATAATTGCCAGCATGCGCAACAAGAGATGGGGTTGCACGTGCCACCTTAAATGCTTATCAATATGCTTTTTGTTTAGTCTACGTCCTGTATGTCACACTGGATAAAAATAGTTGCAAGGGAATTAAACGCGTGTTTAGTTGTAAGCTACAGTATATATACAGGGTGTTTCAAAAAACATATGCCATCGCTTAAAGGGAGATTCTTTGAAAGAAATTAAGGCAAAAAGTTCTTATGAACATGGGTCCGCAGATGCTTTGTTTCAAAGATACAGGACGTTAAATTTTTAAATGGTCTTTACACGTTGAAACCGATGGTTGGGAAAACTAAACCAGTAAGACGGTTAATAAAATTACATTTATCTCCTAAACGAAATGAAAATTGAAAAAATATGAAGAGATAAGTTTTGTTAAGAATTTAACATACTATTTGACCGTTATACGAAAATGTTAAAAAATCAGTGGCGTACATGTTCTTATTGGAAAAATATTGTACCGTCTTCTCGCATATGCACGCCCCTGGAAGACCTGTCAAAGTCTTCATGGTCAGAATTATGCTTAATTTAAGTACTTTAATCAACGTAAATTTCATCAAAATTGATGAAGCCATTTTGAAAATATTTTGGAAAAACTGAAAAAAATTAAGAAATTTAACACCCTGTATATTTGAAACGAAGCATCTGCGGACCCATGTTTATATAAACTTTTTGCCTTAGTTTCTTACAAGGAATCTCCTCTTAAGCGATGGCACATGTTTTTTGAAACACCCTGTATATTCAAAAAAATTAAATGCTTCTAAATAATTTAGTAAAAAAATGGGTTCCTTTAAATTTTTATACCCACTGTATTTTACTTCTGTTTCAAGAAAACCCAAGCAAACAAGTCAACCTTCAATTTGATTAATCACGAATAAAATAATATTGAACTGGCGAACTATCAAGTTTTATAAATAAAAATACTGTGATTTACTCTGACTAATTTTATGTACATAAGGCTTAAAATTTGCATTGTTATTATTAAATGTTTATGGAAAAATAGTGTAGGAAGTTTTGAGCTACTATAGTGCAGCTATTGTAATAATAGTTCGTATTACATTATATCCGAAATTTATTAAAGGTACAACTCGGTATCAAATACAAAAATAGAATCCTATTCCTATAATCTATATTACGCGTTGAGCGATCATGCTAGACTGAAATCTTTCGCCCGAACCCCACTCATCCTTGTTATGCCAGCCGGTCAAACTGAGTTAGCCTTCTTTTTGCAGCAACAGACTACTGGGTAGTTTTCTTTCATATAGGTGTTGTCACAGTCGGCCATGCTGTCATTTTTCCGTCCCGGAAAATTTCTTTTTCTACTAGCGTGCGCAATTCACCGTTTTCCCGCACTCATTTTGTCTCTGAAAGACTAAGTTTCCCGCACCGTGCGGGAAAATTTTTCCCGCACCGTGCGGGAAAATTTTTCCCGCACTGAGTGCGGGAAAATATTTTTTAATGTTTTATATTGAAATAAAATTTTGGTGATGTATGAATAATATTATTATGAAGTCTTAGAGGAGTCCATCAAACAGAAAAAAGATATGTCCAACAAAATTCTCAATATCAGTCAAGCTATTCCAACGACTTCCAGTTGCATCTTAGAAACATCCACGTCCCTAGATATTGCACCGGGTCCCAGTAGCGTCCATGAAAGTTCAACACCTCTGTCTCTTCAAACTTCCACTATGCAGAATCAGTCAACTTCAACCTCTCTAGCTTCAGCAATTAATTTACACAGTGCATCCAATTGTACTTTTACGATAAATATATATAATAAGTAATAAGTAAACATTATATACCTGTTATTTTTTGTTTATTAAAAAATAATAAACTTTGTAAAAATGATGTTGGTTTTTTTAACGCTAGTAGAAAAAAATTTGATCCTAACTCATGCGGAAAGGCACTTTCCCGCACTCGACTGCTTACCCGAACTCCGCTTCGCGTCGTTCGGGTAACGGCAGTCGCGTGCGGGAAAGTGACTCTTTCCGCACTTGTTAGGATAATAACTATAACGTCAGTCCGATAATAGACAAGAAAATATACAAGCATAACAACATAATGCATTATGAGAGAAAAGGAAAACAAGAAATGATGTGGATAAAGGCCAGTCACCCAATCATCTTCTTTTGCCTTTCTTTCACAGAAAACTATATTAATCAACATTTTTGTCCTCAGCATTCCTGTCTGAGTCGTCACTACTCCTTTCACAAGCAGCCGTAAAAGGCTTCATTCGGTCAACCGAACAAACCCCTCGATATTTTTTTTTGTGTACGTCTAGAGCCTGGCAGGTGTTCTGCTGCATATCTGTCACGTTCGAGTACCTCTTCAATGACGTAGGGACCATCATACTTGGGCACTAACTTAGTACTTTTCCGTCGCGGTTTGCAAGATTTGCCCGTCGTAGAACTACTAGATCTCCTACCTTGTACTCTTGACATTTCTTTCCTTTCTTATCAAAATAAACCTTTTGCTTATCTTGAAGTGCCTGGAATCGTTCTCCAGCTTCACATCTAGTCTTTTGGATATCGTAATCTATTTTGTCTTGAGCTACAGCCCAACAGGAATGAGTCGTGCATTCCCCTAGGCTTGTACCCGAATAAGAGCTGGTAGGGACATTTTCCCGTCGCATAATTTACTGATGAATTTATACTAGAAACCACAGAACATATTGTGTTGTCCCATTTTCTCTCTTTTTCGTACGTGGTTGATATAGCGGCTAATATTTTCCGATTATACCGTTCTGTCAGATCTGGCCATTGACACGTGGAGGTGCAGTAGCGTTTTGTCTTTATACCAAAATCTTTGGCGAATGCCGTGAAGGTTTCACTTGTAGAACAAGAACCTCTGTCGTATATGATTCGCTTATATTCGCATATATATATATATATATATATATATATATATATATATATATATATATATATATATATATATATATATATATATATATATGTATATATAATTTATTTTAATGATTTTTTAGTTTTACATTCATTGCGTTTTCCTTACTTAAAAGTCTAAAACTATACCTTATACTTTTCCATTTAATATGTGAGCTCAAAGATGTTCATTGTCTGAGTCTTGTGCACGCACTCTCTCCATTTCGATGGACTTACTGTTAGAAATTGAGGAGTTACTATAAGCACCTCACGCGTCCATCATCATACAAGCTTGATAGTACCATATTATGGTATTGTCACCGCAGGATTGCATAAGTGTGCCTAGTTTTAAATCGATACGACAATTATATAGAAGTAGGTGATTTACTGTTTGTTAGCAATTAAGAGGTTTGCATGACCACCTCCCTCCTCCATGGGGGTGAATTAGTATTATTTTACAAATAAACCAAATAATCGCTAGGGGCGGGGGCTGAGTGTCCCCTAGTGCCCCTAGGTATGACACTTTCTCGATGGTACCATATTATTGTATTGTCACCAGAATTACATAAGTTTGTAAAGTTTCAAATCGATACGACAATTTATAAATGGGTGAAAAGCGAGTTGTAAGATTTGCTTACAATGTAAGGAAGTTACAGGTCAAGCTTATAAATGCGTGTTAATTAATCAATCATACACAACTACTTAAGGCGTACTAAATATTATACATACTTTTCTGCAGTTGTAACAATGTAGGGGTTAACTGTGTACCGGAATAATCCGACTGGAGGGTTGGAATCATCTTTAGATATGTTAAATTACCTTCAAGCAAAATGTCCATACAAGGATATAAAACATTGTGTACAACAATCGTTTAGTACATCTTGTATTCTTAAGTGAAAAGCGGAATTTTTTACAAAACAAATATCTCCTGTTGGAACACCCTGTGTATGTGCTTATATTATATATAGCTTTTCTTTATCAAATTACTACATAAATAGGAGTTTAAATTTTGGTTCCGAGAACCTTGCACAAACTAAGGGAAAACCAAAGAACATAATCGGTAATCTCTTTGTTGAACTAAAAGATAATGTGTTAACCTACTCCACTACAACATCAGTTTTTTTTTTATAATTCTGTTTTTATTATGAATGTCTTACGCAGTTGCTTTTAAGCCATATATATTTGGAACTACGAAAGAATAAGACATATTCAGTTAGTTTTAAAGATGAAACTAGTGCTACTTAATATTTTCACAAGTTTAGTGATAACGTTTGTGACCTCAGCATGTATTGCGGGTGAGTATTATTTTTTTTTCCATTTCTATAAATAAATTTTACACATAAAGTTATATTGTGTTTATACTGATAGAACTGAATATCTTTTTAAAACAGTTTATTACAATACTTTTTTCTTTCTTTTTATTATACATATATACATAATTTATATTCTTGATATTTTTTATATAACAGCGTCACCCATCAGAAGGTTGTCACTAAACAAATTAAACACTATGTAATAAGAAAACTGATGAAATCAATTAATTTCTTGTTTTTTATATTCTTTTTATTTTATTTCGTTAACTTGAAAACATCTTTTATAATAATTACCTTTGATATAAAGTAATATTCTTCTTTAAACTTTTTTATTTATCATTATTTCAAGACATAATATGCAATGCAGGTTTAGTTACATTTGTGAAAGCATTCTAATACGAAGGGAATGGCGTCACGAGATGGCCAAGAGATATTTTTACATTTTAAAAAAACAATTTAAGTCAATTTTATATTGTTTCAAATCGGTTACTATCAACTTGTGTTTCTGGATAATCTTCAGTTCAGCTGATAGTTTGATTGATTTTTTAATAACCAGTTTTAGATATAAGTTCTGATTATTGTAATAACCTTATGGATAAAGCTGCACAAATGAGAGTCAAGTCAGCAGAAACAACAAAAATTTTATTACACCTTGGTCAATAGTGATCGATAATGTGTCAACGATGCGGCCCATCGTTCACTGGTTGAGTTATAAAGATATTTTTTTGTGTTCTGGTATGACGGTCCAAAGATCGATTACGCTATATGTTGGGTCATCTAATTTGATCATCATCGTCATCATACATATGTAAAAGACATGTTGAAAGTGTTCGTCGTAAACAAAATCATAATCTTCGTTGCAGGTATGCAACATTCATTTGTGATTTATTTTTTGGAGCGATTTGCTCTTGATTTATTTTTTGGACCGATTTGCTCTCGCTAAGACCAGTCTAATTTGACAATTAAGAGTTTAAAATGAACTAAGTTGTCTTATTCTTACATTTGTCAGTTTAAAACTTTTTTTTATCTTCTGACAGCCCACGAAGACCGAAGTCTAAGTACTATGTACCGTGGGTGTACTGGGGAACCGATTCACACATCCATCAGAGCTGGAAACATCCGTAGGGATTTCACCAGCCCTTTAAGAGGATGTGTGGGGTGGTACTACCTCGGTCGAGGAAGAATTCCTCTACCACCTTCCAACAACAATCACAAAATATCCATGGTCGAAGCGGGATTCGAACCCGCGCCTCTCGGTTGCAAAGCTGGCGCCGTACCAACTCGGCCACCGGAGACCCAGGTTGCCAAATTAGAACATTCTAGCGTTGGACAAGCTGGCCGTTAATTTTCATCTGGTTGCATCAAGAATGACATGTTTTACAAAAATAACACTTTGTACCCTTGATTTTATTAGGGACGATTTCGGATTTTGTGTACAATTTTTCAGCATTAAATTTAATAAAACATTTTTTTAAATTTTTAATATAAAAAAAAATACATCATCACATCACCTCTAAACTGCGTAATTGAAACAACATGTGTGTTAGAAAATCGATTCAAAAAATTCCGTCCCATGACTTTTTGATAGCTGCAGTAAATTATTTGATTCTCTTACAAACTAACCTGCATTTTTAGAGATTTTTTATATTTTTGCATTAGATGAAAACGTAAATACTTACCACGTAAAACACAATACTTACTACCACTAGCACAAGATATCCAAAGATAAAAAGCCAAAAAAATCTTTTATTGGAAAGACACTCCAGAAACGCACTACCAACCTGCTATAAAACGTATTTCAAACTAAGGATTTTTCACAATAAATTTAATATCTTTACTCTATATCTAAATATTCAAACAAAAAACATGTGCAAGCATTTATTACCAAACTCTTTGTAATGCCGCCGTTCTGGTTGTTCAAAGAAGCATCAAAAGGGGTTAGGCGAGCGAGACACACCTAAAAAGTCGCTTAGAAATAGCAATCTGTGACCACGTTGTACTGTATGTCTAGTTTCAGGTTTTTGATATGTTTTCAAGGTTGTTGAATACGAATATGAAGTTATTTTTTACCTAGAAATGGAAGAACATTGCACAAAATGGCGTCAAAGTGAAAAATGCACTTTATTCTGGAGAAGGTCACAAGAATGACCGAAACGTAAATAAAAACAAAAACAAAATATTAAAAAAATTGTAATTATTCCCAAGAAAATATTTCTATAAAAAATATATAAACAAGATCCAAGAAAACAATTTCTATAAATTTATATATTTTTTTATAGAAATATTTTCTTGGGATTTATAGATCCGGAATAATTACTATAAATCCCAAGAAAATATTTCTATAAAAAAATATATAAACAAGATCCAAGAAAACAATTTCTATAAAAAAATATATATTATTTTTCACAATGTAGAACTTTTTGTAAAGATAATTTAATTTTTGAGACATCCTGTATGTTTCAAACCTAATTCACCAACATAAAAAAGTTAACTCTAGTACATTGGCATTTACAGTGGCAGTTTACCTTTAATTAACGATTTTATGTCGTTTACTTTACGTGGATTAGGACTTTTACATTTTTGAGCCATCCTGTATGTACTAGATCAAATTTTTGAATGGCAGTGCTGTTTTCTCACGATTCAGAACTTTTTATAAATAATGATTTTTTTCCATATATATTCCGAATATATTAATACATTTTTTAATAAAAAAAAAACATATTATTGTATTGTCACCAGAATTGCATCAGTTTTCAAAGTTTCAAATCGATACCATTAGAAGTGGGTGAAAAGTGAGTTGTAAGATTCCATAAGAATGTTACAAAGTTACAGGTCCAGCTAATAAAAGGTGTCAATTCGTTGTGCTTTCCTTTATTACCATCTTTTTCTGAATTAACCACTCACTGGGCTCATTGAATGGACAAGTGAGAAGATAAGACAACTAAGCTACTTTTTATGTTTCGTAAATTTATTAAGAGAAGGTCCATTTAAGTATGCATTTTCCACAATGAACTAATTTTATTTTAGCAACCAGTTCTAAGATAAAAAAAACATTCGAAAAACCATCAAATGGCAGAAATAATAGAACTTATAACTTTTTAATGTCAATTTCTTAACAATAATAAGGCGAACATTTGTTAACTGATCAACTAGAAAATAATTAAATTAGTAGTCGTAAACTTTTTGGGAATTGCGGTCGAAAATGTTAGCTTAACTTTTAAGTCAACATAATTTAATTTAATAATAGACATCAAAAAAATAATATAACTGCAATAAGTATATAATATATATTTATTTAGTGATAATTTTCCGTAAAATACCTAAATGTTATAAATAGGTACTTTAGTAATGTTTACATCATAGTTTTGTTGACTCTTTTGTAACAGTATAATAAATCTGGATTGGCTTATTACGACTGAATTAAAAGTGGGAAACCCGATTTAAATTTTTAAATTTTCCATTTCAACGCGTCAGGGGGTAAAAATTTGGTTTTACTACGATTGCTTCAACAGGACCTACTGTATTTTCAGGACTATTGTGCAAATATCAGTTATTAACACATAACAATGCTCTGTAATTTTATTTACGAAACAAGACTTTAAATATAATTATTTGATTGATAACATAAAGTTACGTATATGATAATAATGAGGAATCTTAAAGTTATTAAATAGATGTGAAGCTTCTGTTCGCTCGGCGTAAGCTCTAATATCGATACTTATCTAGCTTCTACTATGTTTTATGAAGTATTAAAATGTCCCGGCAAAGATGACTTAACAACGTTATAATGCTCTGTCCTATTAAATGTATTGTCGTTCTACCAAGAAAAAATTAATGCCATTGCTTTTTGATCAGTTACAAATCTTCTAAAAAGAAATAGTACTATAGAGGTACATTTGTTTCAGGTCAAGATACGCAAGCGCAAACCTTAGGTCATCTCATTCCGGAACCAGGTGTGTATGTAAGCCAACTATAAAGGTTTTAGTTTTTAATTTGCTTTAATAGCAAGTTTATTATTTTATAAAATTTGTGATATAAAAAATACACTGTCAACACAACAATTTTTTCTTTAAAGTTATCACAAATGTTGTTAATTTGGTCATTTTCTTATAAATTAAACGAACCTGAGAAACTTGAGGAAAGCCAAAAATTGATTGACGGAAAAAATTACAAAAATTGAACTGGGATATCATACCCACACACCAAGACCAGACCAGGGCAACAGTGACTTGAAAACTACAGTGCTTATTTGGTCATATCACATAAATATGACCAAATGCCTAGTGTAAAGAAAACTATTTCCCTTAATATTGCCGATAAATATAAGATTGCATTAAAAGTTTGAATGCTGTCTTTTCAAAAATTATACTTAAGTGGATGGTGTTTAGTTAACATAATTTGTAATACTTACTTAAAAACAGTACATGAGCTTTCATTTGACAAAATTTACCCATTTGTTATATAATATCAGCAAACGCCCCTGAAAATAGAACAGGATTTACATCATTTATCGCCAAATGAAATAATTGGCAATTAGTACCAGTGGTAGGCGGTTAAAAAGGGTGTCACAAATTATGAATGTATGTGTTATATATTTTTTTTTATTTTAAGCTGCGTCAAATTTACAAATACTTGTAGGAAATGCAGAATATAGAAATTGTATTAGCTGTTCCAACAAACCTTCCTATTTACTTGGATCCCAAAAAGTAACTTGGTCTCAGGCATTTGTATTGTGTAAACAATCTGGAATGGAACTAGCTAGTGTATCTTCAGTAGAAGAAGAAAATGCTATAGAAAACTTCACAAAAGGATTCGAGAATAAAAGTACGCTTTATATTTCTATTAGTAGTGGGAATAATAAGAGCAGATAGTGAATTCCTTGTTTTGGTTTAGCAAAGAATTTATAATAATTAAATTTATTTTGCTAAATTGCTGGTAATAAGAATGGATAAACTATATGCTACAAAAAATATAGAAATATTGGACTTTCCATTACAGCTGCCTCTAACAGTTTTTTGTTGCGCGTTTGATCATTTTATCTCTTGTTCTGGTGAAAGGTTGAAAATAGTTTCATAAAAAAACAAATTATTTTACACAAAATATATACAATAAAAATCCAATTAATTTCTTGGACCTGCTAAAATATGATTAAAAGCCGCTAACTGAAAGCTGGTTGGGCAACATAATGGATCTCTTTGCAGCAAAAAGGCCATAAATTTCCACCTCATTTTAAAGATCTCTTGCTCCATGTTCAAAAAGTCTTGTGGTGTCCACATCAGATTCTTATTATTTTATCATCATTTTTACCTAGACAAAAGTAAAATTCTTTGTACACAGTAATTTAGTCCTGTTAAAATATATTGAAAACATTATTATTTAAAACAATTTGAAAGTTCTTTTCTGTTGGTGACTACCACTTGCATTTTCTGCTACTGAATGTCGTCCTTTTTTGAACTTTGACCCAATTTTCCTTTAGTTTTAATAATGTGCTCTTTGCAGTACTGTTAATTCTGCTTTGTACTGCTTGCGGATTCGTTCGCGTGGGGACTGTTTTATAGAGGGTGTTAATTCTCATGTCAAGAATTAAAATAACCTTAGATTGGGCTATTATGCCAACGAAACTATGTGTAAATTTATTTTAAATCATTTTGGAAATCCTAAAACAAGCAATAAAAACGACTATTTTTAAAAAATCTGGGCAAACGAAAAAATAACATAATTCTAGAGTAGAAATCTTTTTCCATCCTGGGCAAATGAAGCCACCGGTAATAGGTAAATAAAATATTAACAGCAGAATCCCACCCAATTAATAATTTTTATGTGATCTATTTGCAAGCAAACTGATAAAAATTGTGACAACTTCTGTTTTGGCTTTACAAACGCCAGATAGTAAATACAAGCAAAAGCTTGTGTCAGTAGCTATCAATTACTTTTTGAAAAAAAAATGGCTACATTACTATAAATATTTCTTGTGCACCGCAGTCACAACTTTCCTGGATTGCCAGGCAAGTTTTTTGTTAGAATAATTTTATGGACTAATTTTTTAAGCGCGATTCGTAATAGACTGTCTAGTAAATTATTATTACAAAATAATAAGGCCCCGATTAACCTTGTTTTCCTATTTGCAACATTTTTTTTTTTTCATTTTTAGATGGACCTTATGAAGGATATTGGCTTGCTGGTATAAGACACGGTGCCTGCAATAGTGATTTCGTTTGGTTTACAACTGGAAAACCTGTAGTTTACCGAAAATTTAGCGTAGGTCAACCAGATAATGCTGGCGGAACCGAAGCTTGTTTGCAGTTATTTTTAAATGGTCCTACTGATTGGGCTTGGAATGATATTCCCTGTGAAACGAAGTTGGGTTTTGTCTGTCATTCACCAAAATGTTGATCGTAAAACAAAAATGTATTAGAACAAATCTTAAATGAAGTGTCACATGTAATTTACTTTAAATGTTGGGGGTGAATAGTTTTTGACCTGAATAAGGAACCAGCTTTTTTTTAGGTTAATTTGCTCTGATTTCCTAATGTAGTCTCCATTTAGTTTGATACTCTTTTTTATTTATATTTAGAGTAAGCCCTTTGATATTTCTTCTGGTCAGTTGTGAGCCAGTACGAAACCCATTTACTTAATGCCCAAATGTTCGTGTAAAATATCATGCACACGTTCAGCTTATACGCTATCAGTTTCTGCAATTTCACTTACTTTTACTCTACGGTCAGTTTAAACGATCTTCTGGATTTTTTCGACTATTTCACCTCAGTTACCTCAATGGGACGTTGACTGCGCGACTCATCGCTGGTAATTGTTCTACCCATTTTAAATTCAGCAACCCAGCACTTAACCGGTGCGCTCGACGAAGACGAGTTCCTCAACGTTGAATTCAGCTCATTTTGAGTTTTGATTGCACTTAAGCCTTTAATAAAAAGTTTTTTTTATCATGACACAAATTTCAAATTTTTCTGCTTTTAATAAGTTCCTTGGCGTCAACTTCAGCGTATTATGAAATGAATACTAGCATCGTACAAACATCGTAACATATTACAAATATATGAATGATAAACTCATAGGATATTTATGTATCGTTGGTACTTCTTCGACCGATTTTAATCTCAGCACTCACTTAACCGTTGCCCGACGAAGATAAGTTCCTCAACTTCCTTAACGTTGAATCCAGCTTATTTTGAATTTCGATTCCACTTAAGCCTTTTAAAAAAAAGTTTTTTATCACCACACAAATTTCAATTTTTTTTTGTTCAGCGTATTATCAAATCAATACTAACACTGACTTTAAATTTCTATCAGTCGCCTAGATTCAAAACCTGAAGTCCATATAAATCCAAATGGTGATATTGACCAAAAACTTGTAGACTTTACCTGAGCGAACTATGTGCCGAGTTTTTCGGGGATTGATTATTATTATTAATAAGTATTGAAAAACATTAAAAGTAATTCTGAAAATCCGGGATTTCCCGAAATCTTTAAAAACTGATTAATAGTAAAATACTTCACCTCTTACCAGTGGAGCTCCATTATCTTTAATAATGATTATTCTCTTTAAAGGTCGACTTGTCTGAAAATGAGATTAAATATGTCGGAATTTGCCTTATAATTTTAAATTCTTGGTTTTTTGGTGTATAAAACTCATCTCTGGAAAAGTTGTAACTTGTCGGATTTTGAATCTAGGCGACTGATATATGAGTCATAAAATTATAGGATATTTATGTAAGGCTCTGAACTTTTTGCCCCATCCTCGTATAATCAAAAACATAAAAGTTGTACACTTAAAAAATGACCTTGCGCCATAGCAATAAAGTGTCAGTGACTTTACTGCTATGAATATTAATATTTTCCAACTTTGACTTCCAAATAAAAAAATCCTGATATATACAAAATAAACATGCAGTTGCCGCTGCCACATAAAATTGTTACTGTGCAATTAAACATATGTATCTAATTAAATCATTCTTCTTATTTTGCTCAAAAATTATTGTAAATTTTTCCTTAGTTTTTTTTAAGACACAGCTTTATTCTAATTGATGTATTCGGTATTATAGTCTTAATTTCAAAGTTCGACTTATAAGTTGGTGTAATTTTGCTGCTGTATTATAAATTCAATTATTGTAATTATTTACTAGATTTATTAAAACTGATTTTAGTTCGATTATTATTTATGAATAACCAATTTTTTTACGTGATATTACGATTCATGGATGTATGAGTTCGATATCTGTGAAATGGCCCCAAGGCGATTTGGCGGATTCACATCATAATTGAAGTGAAGCAAATTGATCTCGATAGTTAAAGGGAATAGGATATGTATATAACCCAAATAAATGTGAAATATATTTTTTTATATTTTCTACATATTTTAAATGTTTATGGTGGTTGCTGTTATCCATTTATTTTGGTCTTTATTAAAAAAAAAAGGATTTTCTACTGCAAATTTTTGCGCGAATTTCCAAACGTGTAAAACGTGATCCTACTGGCTGTGTCAAAAGTGTTTTTATTCATAATGACTACATGGCGAATTCCAGTGTTGTAGGATTATCGAAAAATTCATAAAAATGCCATTTAATGCGTACCTCATCCAATGAAAAATCTCTGCATTTAAAGTAGAAGAGTCCTAAAATCTTATTCATGTTCAAGCCGAATTCGGTCTAGGAACCTTTCAATTTTGCAACAAAAACTGGCATTTTTGCGAAATTTTGACACATCATATGTTAGTAGTTTCGAGTAAATAATTTGCAATTCTTTGTTGTTATGACAGTCTTCGAAAATTCAAAAATTTTCTAACTTTGGATGTCCCCGAGGCAAATAAACTTATTTATTTATAACTTTAACGAAGAAATAAGCGATTTGAATTAGTGGAAGATGTTCTTAGATAACTAACGGATAAAATACACCCAAAAAGAATCAGTAAATAAGGTACATAGTGTGGAATAATGTCGGTTAAAAATAGGATTTGTCGGAAAAAATCAAGAAAATTCTGTTTTTACCCCTTAAATAGGCTCTTGGATGACCCATTCGGTATTCATTTTAAAGTGTGATTATCCCTTTATAACATAGTGTTGAAAAATTTGGAAAAAATTAGAGGGGAACAAATACAGAGAGATTCAAATGTACCGATGCACACAGGCGGAAATTTGCAAAATCTGGGCCAAAACTCTTGTTAAAACTCTGATTAAATGACTAGAAATTGTTTGGGAAATAAAAAAATGGGAAATGAAGCTTTATAATACATAAAATAAAAATTAAAAATATTTTTAAGTCTCTTTCTCTTTTTTATGTTTCCATATCTAATAAATATTTAAATTCTTTTGAGTATTCATTTATTTTTGGGTCTTTCTTGTTATGCTTTCTCAAAACATCCATAATATAAGGATCTAATGACACAAGGAGATTATTAACCACAATCCACATCTATATTTTGCGTTCTACTAAATTTCCTAGAGTAACTTCGAGAAGAGGCGGTGGGATTTTTCCTAACAATTGTTTTACCACTACCGACTATGTTGTCTACTTCTAATTGTATTGGTGCAATAGTTATCAAAAAATACTTGAATCAGAAACTGTTTTACCATGAAATAACTGCTTATACTCGTATTCGGCTTGTTCTGATATTCCATCGCATCCCTACTTTGTGATGGTTTCTAGTTGATTTTTAGGAAGTGAGAAAATTACTGCTGCTGAATGATATCTCGGTTCACTAAGGGTAAAAAGACGCCAGTCACTTGGTTTATATTTTTGTAAACCCATCTTCTCCATAAGACCTCTTACATTATGACAATAAACTAAATTCTCTTCAGTCGCAAAAAAATGGCAGTAAATTCATTTCTCGAGTCCGATAAAACGTAACTTTCGTATCTGGTATAAGTAAAGTTTTTGCTTTCAGACAAGATGCCAAGAATT
This sequence comes from Philopedon plagiatum, assembly GCA_963971165.1. NCBI lineage: Eukaryota > Metazoa > Arthropoda > Insecta > Coleoptera > Curculionidae > Philopedon > Philopedon plagiatum. The sequence goes on from OZ020189.1 coordinate 117,372,602, forward strand.
CAGAAGCTTCTTTTGGCAAACTTAAGTCCCGTACTAGGTCATTTAGCTCATTTTGATTAAAAGGTTGAGGATCCGTCATGTGACTACATGTGAAATCCGGGTGCTTATATTAGCTTTTATTTAGTAACTCTTCTTCGGATTCCATGCACTCCGGTTCGAGATGCGTTCATGATGTCGGTGGTACGGGCTGTGTTGTCTCGCATGAATGTGGAAGAGGTCGTTGAGCGGAAAGCAAATTGGGATATGACCACTTCTTTCGATTTTTAGAGTTAATACAGGTAATGTTAACAACACAAAAGTAGCAATCGTCATGGTGTTTTGAATTTCAGAGCACGTCGTTTGCCACTGGACCATTGTCTTAAACACACGACACCATTTTAGCACACGGTATGTCACCCATGGCTTGTATTGATTGCACAATTTCACTGCAAAGTACGCAGTTTTTACAAAGTCCAAGATAGATTTTCGATATTGCATAAAGTTATATTCGCCACACATAAAACAAAATCTATCTGGATTGTTTAAACACTGTCATATTACCTAAATAGCAACTATAAATGAAAAAAAAGTAACCTACCTACCGTTTGAGAGCAACTGTAAAACATCTCACAAACTAGAGCTGTTTGCCAAAAAGTGATATTATATTCAAAATCAGCGCGCCAAAATTCACTGAAAATTGTAACAATATCAAAGGAAAAAATAAAAAAATAAATTTTCTTGGGTTGTAATTTATCTATGACCTAAGCATTTAATAACTTTGATATTTTTTAATAAATAACTGTACCGCTTGAAATATCATTATCATTTATATTGCAATACTATGTTTATGTTAAAAGGAATAATAAACAACTACTCAATATAAGTAACAATAAATCTCTAATATAATTAGTCTGGTTAATGTAGTGAAGTAATCGATGTGAAAGATTTAATTAATTTCCTCTTTTCATTTTAAAAATATATAATATAATACTAATAAAGATGGTCTTCTGTTATAGGTATATTATATTTTTGGTTTATCTAGTGCTATACAATAAAAAGGGTATGTATAATTTTCAACCTACTTTAGAGATGTCTGGTACTCATTCGTCTGAAATTATTAGTAAAACTAATACCTACAAGAAATATGTTGTTCTTTGGCATTTATTTAAAAATAGTTTAATGATTTATTAAACATTCTGTATAACTGTAACAATGTATTTGGCGACGGACTACGGTTCTTAATTTGTATTTCAAAACCTGTCGTTCAATTACTTCACATAGCATCGTATTCGTTACATCAGTTTTAACCCCGGAATTGAGAAAGTCTTGGTAATGATAGGTTATGTAATAATGTTAGAGTTTTATCCCTTCCAATTTTGAAACGTTTTCAAAAGTCAAAATCAGTTTAGTAACATAAATAAACTGTTAGGTACATTTCTAATCTCAAACCAGAAACATCATATCATTTTTCACTAAACATTATTGGGAGGATCCGGCTCTAGTTTAAACCCTACCTCCACTTACTGTAATATATTTCCATAGGTAACTGGTTCGGTTTTCATCTAAATGCGCGATCTCTGGCAGCCGCGACTTTTGAACAGTAACAGACGTCAATTTCACTAAACAAATTTTTATTTATTTTATTCCTTGGTTGAAGGTATATACAACTATTGGTTCTGACACTAGTAAATGACATATATTCTTCATGTTCTGTTGGTACGAAATGTTATTGTTATGCATTTGTACTGACTTTATGAGATACAGGACTATGCCTGAGAGAAAATGGGACTTTTCCCGAACTAAACAAGACACCTATATTCTTCATGTTCTGTTGGTACGAAATGTTATTGTTATGCATTTGTACTGACTTTATGAGATACAGGAGTATGCCTGAGAGAAAATGGGACTTTTCCCGAACTAAACAAGACACCTAATTCGTGTCACTTTTGGTCATACTGGACCGAAACTGTTCTGCTGTACCAAGGGGTACAGCAGCCTTGCTCTGTGAACTGTAGTCGACTACTTTTTTGTGTGTGCCCGGGGCACAGCAGGCTTACTTTGAGTTCTCTAGTAGACTGCCAGTCTCGTCCCGACGGGAAACAAATGGGAAACAAGTTGAACTGACAAGCGCCACCCTTTCTCGTTCCGCCTTTACAAATCATATTTAGGCAGATGTTATCGTATTGGTGAAAGTGTTGAACTGATACTTCGGTACGGCCAAGAAACGTAAAGGGGTTGAAGTTGGTAGCCATATTTGCTGACTTGTATACATCTATTTTAGAGCGTAAAGGCAATAAAACTAAAAGATAAGAAATCTTCAAAGGAAACTAAGCCTTTGAAGTTCGCCGACAACGTGCCGGTGTTTTAGAAGAACTAAATTAAAAGAAATATTTTCGTTTGATATTTTAGCTGAAATAGTCTTTATGTTTTGCCGATGACTGCGTATTTTTATGCAAGTTAAATTTACAAAGGAGACAAGTTTGAGCTTATTTTTGAATAAAAATAGAGTTATAGAAATTGAATGAACGGTTGGGTTTCCCCAACAGTTATTTCGACACTGGCAAATGAATAGCGGGACATGCTTGTAGCAGTAAGAAGTCACATGATCTGTTCAAAAGTTTCAAAATACCTAAGTGCAAAAAAAAAAGTACAAAAGTGTGCTGACACAGAAGTTTGGCCAAACAAAAATAACAGTTGCTGAGGTGGATTTTAGGGAATTTCACCAGGCTTACAATGGTGACGGTATAATATACCGATGCAAAGATTTACAATATATTAAAAATTCGGATATGCCAAAATCGTTTTTATACAGGGTGTTTCGTAAGTAATCTATTTTTTTGGTACCGCGTTGGTTGCTTTATTAAAAACTTTTTGTCTTTTCCTCTTTTTGATACCTTGTGCCGTTTACAAATTACTTATAAGCCCATCCGCGAGTGCTTACGTTTGGGAATTGTTTTTATAGGATATTTTAGATATTTTGTTAAACAATATATATATATATATATATATATATATATATATATATATATATATATATATATATATATATATATATATTTTATTTGAGGGTTATTGGGTTTTTTGGATCCCGGGGAAAAATTATACAGTTTTGTGGGTTGTTATTCACATTTATTCACATTTGTAAAAACAATATGTTTAGTCCTTAATTTTAGAAATGTAGGGGTTATATTATCATTTTTGCAGCGCAGAAGAAAAATTCGTCTGTTCTTTTGTTTACATTGCTGTAAGCATATTTTGACGTATAGTTTCATTTGGGTTACTGCGGTTTCTCCAAAATTTATGGCGATGTTTTGGTACGAAAGCATATTTTCACCCATGCTTGTATATAATTTTTTTATTTGAGGGTTATTGGGTTTTTTGGATCCCGGGGAAAAATTATACAGTTTTGTGGGTTGTTATTCACATTTATTCACATTTTTAAAAACAATATGTTTAGTCCTTAATTTTAGAAATGTAGGGGTTATATTATCATTTTTGCAGCGCAGAAGAAAAATTCGTCTGTTCTTTTGTTTACATTGCTGTAAGCATATTTTGACGTATAGTTTCATTTGTGTTACTGCGGTTTCTCCAAAATTTATGGCGTTGTTTTGGTACGAAAGCATATTTTCACCCATGCTGTAATATACAAGCATGGGTGAAAATATGCTTTCGTACCAAAACATCGCCATAAATTTTGGAGAAACCGCAGTAACACAAATGAAACTATACGTCAAAATATGCTTACAGCAATGTAAACAAAAGAACAGACGAATTTTTCTTCTGCGCTGCAAAAATGATAATATAACCCCTACATTTCTAAAATTAAGGACTAAACATATTGTTTTTAAAAATGTGAATAAATGTGAATAACAACCCACAAAACTGTATAATTTTTCCCCGGGATCCAAAAAAACCCAATAACCCTCAAATAAAAAAATATATAAAAAGGATCCAAGAAACAAATCAAACCATAAACTATATATATATATATATATATATATATATATATATATATATATATATATATATATATATATATATATATATATATATATATATATATATATATATATATATATATATATATATATATATAGTGTGTCCGCTTAAGTTCTGTACATATGGGAAACTTTTTTATTATTAATTTTACTAAAAAAAGTTACTCTTTATAAAAAGTTCTGCTTCCTGAGAAAATAATATTAAACTATTCAAACTTGGGATAGTATATACAGGATAGTCAAAAATTTAAAAATTCAAAATTGACCTAAGAGAGAAGTACCCTTAATTATAGTTTTAGAGCAAAATGGAATAAGAAAATGTTGCTTGGCATTAAAAACTATATAATCTGCTTATACTCTTAGTATAGTATTATTAAAAATAAACTTAAAAAATTAAATCTTAATTCTTAATAGCATGTCCAATATCTTGCCACAATTTCCCACCTGAATTTGAATTGTAACTGTCAGCTATGGTATTTGTCTGAAACATCAATTTGACTATTTAAGTAGATAAATATGTCGTTGAAATTGAGTATGCAAGATAAAACTGAAATAATTTTCATTTTTAATAATAGTTAAAATTAAGAGTATTAACAGATTTAATTTTTAACGCCAAGCAACATTTTCTTATTCAAATTTGCTCTAAAATTAAAATTAAGGGTAGATACTACTCTCTTAGGCCAATTTTGAGTTTTTTTTTTAATTTTTGACTATCCTGTACATAGTATCTCAAGTTTAAATAGTTTAATATTATTTTCTCAGGAAGCAGAGCTTTTTATAAAGAGTAACTTTTTTTCGTAAAAGTAATAATAAAAAAGTTTCCCATATGTACAGAACTTAAGCGGACACACTGTATATATATATATATATATATATATATATATATATATATATATATATATATATATATATATATTTATAGAAATTGTTTTCTTGGATCTTGTTTATATATTTTTTATAGATATATTTTCTTGGGATTTAAAGATCCTTAATAATTACTACTTTTAATGGTTTTAGGCTTTTATTAACGTTTCGGTCATTATTGTGACCTTCTTCAGAATGTGTGCTGTGAACGAAAATATCTTGGGGAATGCACCCTCCCAGTCAAAGGTTAAAATTGACATATAGACACTGGCACATCGGACGAAATAATTTAAAATAGACATTAAACAATTTTAAAATGACGTGCACCATCAAAACTGCGTGTCTACTACACTACTGGGATCTTTATCGGTAAAGATCCCAGTAGTGTAGTAGACACGCAGTTTTGATGGTGCACATCATTTTAAAATTGTTTAATGTCTATTTTAAATTGTTTCGTCCGATGTGCCAGTGTCTATATGTCAATTTTAACCTTTGACTGGGAGGGTGCATTCCCCAAGATATTTTCGTTCACAGCACACATTCTGAAGAAGGTCACAATAATGACCGAAACGTTAATAAAAGCCTAAAACCATTAAAAGTAGTAATTATTAAGGATCTTTAAATCCCAAGAAAACATATCTATAAAATATATATATATATATATATATATATATATATATATATATATATATATATATATATATATATATATATATGTATATATATATATTTGTAAATGATGAAAATGACACCCAAAAACACACGAAACGGTAAAATATCAAAGAGCGAATAACGCAATAATCTCAGAAACAAAAATAAGAGAAAAACTGAGAAAGTTAAAGAACAGAAAGGCTCCAGTAACCGACGACATACCGTACGAGCTTCTCAAGTATGGCGAAACAGAAATTAGTAACACTGCTCAACAAGATCCTAAGCACAGCAGAAATAGCAAGTGATTGGCATACTAGCAAAACAGTCCCCATCTTCAAGAAGGTACAAAAAACCCGCCCCGAAAACTACCGAGGAATAACTTTACTATGGTCAACAATGAAGCTGTTTACAGGCCTACTAAAGTATCAGCTGAAAAAACAGATCAAAACAGAGAGGAACAGCAAGGATTTAGGAAAAATATAGTAACAACTAATGTCATATTCATCACTAAACAAATTCAAGAAAAAGCAGTAGAGTACAACACACCAGCATATATCTGCTTCGTCGACCTGACTAAGCCGTTTGATAAAGTCAGACTAGGAGATGTCATCAAAATCTTCATGGAAAAAAGAAACACTAGCCAACATAGTAAACGTAAAACGTAACCTTAACATCGCCAATTTAACACGAATCAAAGTGGGACAACAAACAACAAACAACAGGAAATATACCAACGCCAGGAGGAATTAGACAAGGAGATACAGTCAGCCCATTCCTATTCAACCTTCTAATAGACCTAATTATAAAATAAGTGACACTTCTGAACATGGGCTAAAAATGAACAACAAGGCTATCAGGATGGTCTGTTACGCCGACGACAGACGCTGCAATACTCGCAGAAACCGACGACGACCTGCAGAGACAACTCTTTAAGTTCTGCCAAATTGGCCGACAGTTTAACATGACCATATCTATCGGAAAACAACAAAAGTATGACTATCTTCAAGGAGCCAACCAGATGCTAACTAGTAATAAATGAGCCTATTGAGCAAGGTATGCAATTCAGATACCTCGGCATAGATATGTCTAGCAACCACGACCCAACCAAGGACTTAAGAGGTCAATTAATAAATCAGTCATTCTATCAAGATGTTTACCAGAAGCTGTCTGGACCAACCAGTATATGCGCAAAGATGGTAAAACTAGTAGAAGTAGAAGTAAATGGTGCAAGATATCAAAAAATTGAAACACCCAAAAAGCTTTAGAACTAAATAGGGGTATTTAATTAAAATTAGCCAGTGGCGTCATAGATGAATGTTCGGAGGGGTAAAAGGGACCAGGCGCGGCCCGTGAAACTTTATAGTTGTATATCTATGTTGCTACTTATGGGACCCATGCCAAGTTCAGGTTTTTTAATAGTGAGCCTACTAGGAATGTTTTGGTAAAGAAAAAAAATATTTTGTAATTTGCGAAAAAAAGTTGAATTTTTGAATTGACCCACCAGGGTGAAAAAATAACACGCTTAGGTACTTTATTTATTATTTTTTCTAAACAAATTTTACATCATTTTATCGACAATTCTTAAATTTTAAGAGAAAAAAATGTTTTAGTAGAAAGTTATAGTCATTTGAATTTTTCTTTGAATTATATATCAGGTTTAAAAAAATTCAAATGACTATTATATCTTTCTACTAACACATTTTGTTCTCTTGAAATTTAAGAATTGTCGATAAAATGATGTAAAATTTGTGTAGAAAAAATAATAAATAAAATACCTAAGCGTGTTCATTTTTTACCTTGGTGGGTCAATTCAAAAATTCAACTTTTTTTCGCAAATTACCAATTTTTTTTTCTTTACCAAAATATCCCTGGCATGGGTCCCATAAGTAGCAATAGAGATATACAACTTTAAAATTTCACGGGCCGCGACTGAAAGGGACTATGGTGCCAGAAAAATATAGCCGTGTACAAATTTTATAAGAATTATCTCAAAAAACGTTTAAGATAAATAGGAAATACTAAAAAAAAATTTTAACACTATCTTAAAACCGAAGCACTTTCAGACGTATGAATATTTTTGTATGAACTTTTTTTATAAAATCGCCTAAGGAACCATAACCTAAAAGATTTTAGGTTACTTAAGAAACTCCCTTTATAGGTTTATGTAGTTCTGTGCCTCAGAGCCAGACTAGGTTAAGTCCAAATATTGCTATATGGAGGTTAATATGATAAGTCACATATATTTTAGCCTTCTTTTATTATCTATTTTCATATTGGATCTATCCTAAACAATAAATAAACTAGCTTGTTTTAAACTAGGTTAAGTCCTCAGGTGGCTGGGAGCAAAAGAAGGTTAAGTCGCTAACGTCATAATATGTCATAGTTTAGCGCGCCGATAATTTTTAGTTTACTAGGTTACGTCCATCTGTATGGGTCGCTTGATAATTTCTACCTTGTAAAAAGTTTTTTAGTTATAAAATTAGTTAAACCAGTTTAGTGTTTGTGTTAAAGTGTTTGGTGGCGTTATGTATTCCAGATCTAAGAAAATAGTGAATATGGCTAGAATATTGAGACAAAATGACGAACCTTATCCGGAAGGACCCAGTAGTAGTTTTGCAATAACAGTTGAGTCTATTGAATAGCTCATTACTGAAAAGAGGCTAAAATGATGTTCTAGGGTTGCAAACTATTTTATTTTATTTATTATTTATCTCAAAATAGGATATTCTTAGTAACGAATGTGACTTATCCTACTTTATCCCTACCTCTATTGAAAAATTATTGTGACATCCTTCTTCCAGATATTGTTCAACAAAGCTAGAAAGGAAATATGCCGCTAAAATTAAACTAACACAGTCCCGCAATATATGCCGTTCCAACACTGAGGTCATTATGTAAGCGTACACTGGAAAAGCAGTTCTTAAAAGAACAAACAAAAAGTTTCGAACATAGCCCATCAGGTTCGACTACGGTCGATTTCCACGTAACTGCAGAAATTGAAGAAAGGCCTGGGTACAAGACCCCAGAAAACGAAATTTCGGATTTTGATGACGACGACGATATTGCGGACCCTGACTATGTAAGTGACGAAGAATCGGGTGAAGAATCGGACGATAAAGAAGATCGTAAAAGTACCAACTTTGGTGATAATACTTTAGATCCAAATGAAAACCAGAACGGGAAGAATAGTCGAAAAAGAAAACGTAATAAACAAAAATGGAAGAAAAATATTACAAAACAGAAAAGGCTTTCGGGACTCGAGTATACTACAGATAAGGAAAGTCGCGTAATGGAGCCAAAAAGAATGAAAGTAGCGTGTTCTGTAAAGTGCAAACTGTTATGCAGTAAAAAAATTTGCCAAGAAACTCGGAAAATAATACATAAAAATTTTTGGAGTCCTAGTAAAAGTATTGATGTAAGGCGACAATATATTGCATCAAGAGTGCAACAAATGCCGATAAAAAGGATCAGAGAGCGAACAGGACAACGACAGGGTAAAAGAACATTTACTAATCGGTATAGTTTTGAAACAAAAGGAATTACAGAAATAGTATGTAAGACATTTTTTTAAACACCCTTTCTATATCACATCAGACTGTGGAAACTGCAATTAAAAAAAAGAAGGATGGCGGAATTGTTACGCCTGATAAAAGGGGAAGACATGAACCCATCAACAAAATATCGGAAGCGGTTCGCAATGGCGTGCGAAATCACATATCAAAATTTCCAGTATACGAGAGTCATTATTCAAGAGAAAAAACTAAAAAACTGTATTTAGGAAATCATTTGAATATAAGCAAAATGTACAGCTTGTACGTAGACGAATGTAACGAAAGTCGCCTTAAAGATGAGGACATTGCAAAAGAATGGCTATATTCAGAAATATTCAATTATGAATATAACTATTCATTTAAAAGCCCTGATACCGATGCGTGTGATATTTGCGATAAATACAAAGTTAAACTTCAAGAAGCATGTTCTCCAGATTTAAGAATAAATTTGCAAAATGAATACGACCACTACCTTTCAGATGCAAATAACAGATACACCCTAAAATCAGACGACAAAAAAAAATCAAGGCAAAATCTAGTAGAAGAAAAGGTTATTATGATTGATCTTCAAAAATGTTTGCCCACTCCTGATCTACAAAATTCTCAGAGCTTTTATTCTTTGAAATTGTGGACATACAATTTGACCATACATGATTCCACTGCAGAAGATACTTTTTGTATGATGTGGGATGAGAGTGTATCAGGACGGGGAGGAAACGAAGTGTCGTCGTGCTTAATTAAATGGTTAGAAAATAATGTTTCTGACAAAGTAATCGAGCTGACTATATGGTCAGATAACTGTCCTAGTCAGAACAGAAACATATTAATGATAATGTGTTACTTTTGGGCATTACACAGAAAACCTTCTCTTCAGCTTATTAATCACAAATTCCTCTCAAGAGGCCATACGCATCTTGAAGCTGACTCAATTCATTCTGTTATTGAACGTAATAGAAAAAAAATTGCCAAGTTCCAAATTATGACACCATGGGATTGGCAGAAAATGGTTAGAATGGCGGGCATAAAAAAACAATTTACAGTCATAAATATGGAAACTTCTGACTTTAAACAATTTAAAACTCTTTTTGAAGGACCATCAGCACCTTACATCAGCAAAAAAAAGAATTCAGTTGGAACAGATTTCCTTATATCCCAAGTATGTTATATGCAGGTACGCAAAGACACTCCTGGTATTCTTTATTACAGGAAAGATTTTTGTGAAGACTTTTCACAAGTGGATTTCAACAAAATGACACGAATATTATAATGGTTTAAGTTACGAAAATGCGACGGATAGTGATTAACTTGAGTTTTTAAAAAAATAAGTTTGTTTTTGTTTTAAAGTTCAAAATGTTAAGAATGTAAAAAAATAATAATAATTGTCATTATTTTGAAATAAATAAAGAAAACACAAAAAAAGGTTAACAGCGAGAAAGTATCAGTTGTTTTATTTTTTGGTTTATTTAAAATTTTATGGACTTATGTAATAGTTTAAGTCCCCTTTAAATATTATATCTCCATTAGATAGGACTTATTATATATACTAAGTCCCGAAATATTTTTTTTTGCGTAAGCCAAACTAGATTAACTCACAAAAAAAGAAAATAAATATTCATAGCTATATTTTTTTCTTTGCTATATGTTCTTAATCACTAAAGATAAACACTCGTAAAGTTTTAAACAATTCCGATATATATTGTCGAAGCAATAGCCAAATTTACATTACATAAAAATTAAATCCTCTCTATCTCAAAATCATATTTTTGGACTTAACATAGTCTGGCTCTCACATACAGAGTTGAGTATTCTAATAATGTTCGAAAGACACCTGAAATAGATTTTTATTAGACGAAACAAACATTTCTACCAAAGTTTTAAAATTTATTTTTTTTGTTTAGTACAGAACATTAATAACCAGATTCTCCAACGCTAGTCCGGTCTAATTTGACAACCAAAAGTTTTAAACTAACAAGTGTAAGAATAAGGCAACTAAGTTTTATACTGTGAATTTGTTTCAAAGTTTTTTCGAAATTTATAAAGAAAAGGGCTTACATACTTTCGACAATAATGAAACTAAATTCATTCTAGCAACCCGTTTCAAGATAAAAATCATTGCGAAACCAAGCAAATCGCTGAAATATCGAAATAATTCTTCATAAGTGTTTAATGACGACGTATTAACAGTGACAGGACAAACACCTGTCCAAACATAACTGATCAACTTGAAGATCTTAATTCAAACCAGTACTAAATCTCAAACCTTAGTGAATCTGAACGTTAGATTTTCTAAATTTTCTTAAAAACAGTCATTGTACGCTCTATAAATAATGTTCGTAATGTCTAGGCATGAAAATTTATTTCATACCTCACAGTACTACTTGGTTTTGTGATTTTGTTGGTTCTTCAGGATTGGCAGTTGCCTTGGTAGCATTTTATCTGCGTACCTGATTTTTAGTTAGATCTAGTCAAAGTTAAGTTGAAAAATCTTTTATAAATCTGGTAACCCTAGTCCCGTCCTAATATGAAATGCTACTGTGCCCAGGTTTTTGATTTTCTAGTGTTGGTCACCTTACATTTGGGTGATAATATGTTACATACATAATGATATAAGTTGGATTTTCGCTCTTAGGTTTGGTTAACGTCAATGCACATCAGTTATTTCCAGACTATCAGAAACCGTATTACTTAGCTAACAGATACTTTGTTGATTTTTACCAAGCGCTAACAATATGTAAACAGTATGGAATGATACTAGCAAGTATAAGATCAGAAGACGAAGAACTTGCTTTAGAACAATATATGAAAACTCTAAAACCCGGCGGTTAGTTGTACAAAATTTTGTACTCCCATTATTAGTAGTAATTAATAAATAAACTAAGGCGTGTGGTGTGTGGTAGTTCGGTAGTACATTAGTGGCCAAACGGCTTTAAACCATTACGGGTGGGTTTACTATTACTAAAACCGATGTAATTTGACATTAAGGGTTTATATTTTCAAGTGTAAAAATACAACTAAGTTTTGTAAGATACATTTACTTCTGTGTTTTTTCGCAGTATAAAGCTAAGGGCAATAAATGTATTTTCTATAAAAAACAGAACTATGTAAATCCATTTTAGCAACAAGGTCCAACAATTGAATCGTTGGGTAACCAAGCAAATTGCAGAAATACTACAATACCTCATATGTTTTTAATGGTGTTTAGTAACAATAACAAGACAAAAACTTGTCAAAGCCTAAGTGATCAACAGATATAAATTTCAACCGGTACTAACAAGGAAAGTACCCAGGGTGTAACCGATTTCTTTCATTTCGTGATATGTTATAGTACAGTTACGGCAAATGAAATTCGGACACCAATTTGACTTTTTATGACACTTATGCAAACAAAGGTAGTTTGATTTCCAGTGTGAGAAAGGGAAAAGTTTGACTGTGAACCAATCTAGGGATTTTGATCTACTCGACTAAATTTGTCTTAGTCTGGCGCCTAATTAACATCTTTTTATGGGTCAAGGTTCCTTGATTTCCTTTAATTTTGCTGAAACTGCCTGAGGGTAATAAACAAGGGCTAGCATGCGAAAAGGAACCCACCCTTGACCGATTGTGCTAAGAGTGACTAATAAGAGCTGCCGTGCCCAGGTCAGAACATCTAGATTACCTGGTAAAGATGTCACGAGAGGATCCTTGGGGAAAAGTAGGTTTCAACTTTAGGGATGATTTTCCCCTTTAATTTTGGGAATTAATACGTAAAACTACGTATCTACTATTTTTTGCTGTACTATAACAGATCATGGAACGGAAGAAATCGGTGAAGTACACCTAGGGTACTTTCCGTGGAAGTCCTAAAGCTTTTAAGTGAATTTCTGGGTTAATCCTTAACGCTAGGCTTGAATGGAATTAGATATAGATATATACATATTTGTTACATGCGTATGACTTTTCGTGGTTAAAATTGGCCTGGAAACTTAGACTTTTTTTACATAAATTGTCAAATCCATTATAAGATTGAGGTCTTGAAATCCATTATATGCAGCACTTTGTATACCTATGAAAATCGTCGCTGTTTCTGGCTGAGTGTTTTAAATTGATACAAAGCGATATCTCAAAAACGGTTTAAAACATTTTCATAACATTTTGGTGAGTTATAGGAAGATGGGGGAACACATTTAAACATACTTTTGACATTTCCCCCTCCCTCTATTTTGAGGGGTGAGGGGTAACTTGGGAATTGTAAATGGGATGATGTACTTTTGTTTATAAAATTCAAACCTACTCAAGAAACTACGTACGTGTACAATCTTTGTCTTGATTTGCTCTTTCGGTTACGAAATTATGATTTATTAAGGTATAAAATAAAAGAAAATTTTTCGCCATTCAATTTCAATTTATTTATCGTCTGTTGTACTTGAGAAGTTGTTCGAAATGTCCTCCTCACCTTCAACTCTTTTTCTAAATGAATTACCACTTACCCACTAAAACACGTATTCCTAGAAAGCCTTAAAAAGACTAATTTAATACGACATATGTAGGTCTAAATAGCTTATTAGACTGTATTTCGTTTTTTGAGAAATTAGAAAATTTACAATAAATATTATTATTATTAATCTCCACGGACTTGCTGTTTGGGTCTATTTCGGATTAAATTAGTCTTTTTAATGCCTTTTACGAATATTAATAATAATTCAGGTACCTATATACTAATAAGCAGGCAAAGCGGATTCGATCTTTCATCATCTAAGGTCGTAGGTGCAGTCACCAACACTTTGTCCTTTATAAAACCCCACAAGCGAAAGTCAAGGGAGGTCAAATCTGGGGACCTAGCAGACCAGTTGACCGAACCAGCTCGTCCAATCCACCTATTTTCAAATATTTTATTCAAATGATTACGGGCCTGTATTGCATAATGGGGTAGAGCTCCGTCCTGATGAAACCACATGCCAGGATTTAGGTTTTGGTTTATTAATTGGGGTAATTGGTTTCTTAAAAAATCTGTACATTTCTTCTTTAAATGTCCTTCAAAGAAATGCGGATCAATAACTCTATCTCCGATTACACCACACCAGTAGTGCATATTGTGTCTATTCACCTAAAGAAAACAACCAAACAAAAAAAAAATTCTACTGATAACGGATAACTTAAAGTCCCACATGCCCGCAATGATGGAAAATAGCTTCGTCAGAAAAAATAACATTCATTAGGAACCTGATATTTCCTTGCATTTATCTTGTGTCCCAATTGCAAAATGTAACGCGATTTTCGAAGTCGCCCATATAGCTCGTGGTGGAGTGTAATGTGGTATGGATGAAAATTTTACATCTGATTTTTGACTCATGAGCAACATCTTTAGCAAGTTGTCTGGTACCTACATGCGGGTCAATAGCTACGGCTCCTAAAACGCTAACTGCCCTATTTTCGTCCGTTTTAATTCGCTTCTGAACTCGTGGTTTCGTCTTCAGACTACCCTTAATACGTCTTCTGGTTTCCAGCCTATTAAATGACATGTGTTATTTCGAGTTATTAGGAAACCTCTCCTCCCACACTAGGACAGCTTCTCTGTAGTTTTTTATGCACTTCCCCAAAATTAACAATGCACATTAAAATTCGCTTCCATGTTTATTTCAGCAATAAACTAAGAAATAATCGTTAAAACGTCAAAATTCCCGACTTAAGTAAAAGAACGCATTTCTATGGAAACGAATAATAATTCTGGAATAAGTGAATTTGATATATTGATAAACTTTATTTATTTTTTAAATTCAATCGGAATTTAGTTAACAATAATTCCATAACCGAAAGAGCAAATGAAAAAATATTTATACACATACGTAGTTTTTTACGTTAAAATTCTAATGTTACTCCCACCCCTAAAAAGAGAAAGAGGGGGTAAATATATGTTTAAATATGTTCCAAATCTCCCTAGTAACTCGCCAAAATTTAATGAAAAATTTTGAACAGTTTTGGAGATATCGTCTTGGAACATTTTAAAAAAACTCACCCTGTACAATGTGAAACCGTTAAAAATATGAGATTTTTCAAAGGCTCATTAACAAATTCTAAAATCTAGTACTTAGCTGTGGCTTTCTAAAAAAAGTTGTAACAAATTAAATTTTAAAACGCTTTTACGTTTTGCATATTATGTTATATTAATTTTTTTTAAATCCGATATATTTAAAAGCATTTTTTAGTTGGACCAGGAAATGGATTTTGGATAGCTGGAGTTAGGCAGAGTCCCTCCAGCACAAATTTTGCTTGGTTAACCACTGGAGTACCAGTTATATACCACAAATATAGCACCACACTTGGAACTGAAAATTGCCTTGAATGGGTCGAGGAACTACCAAACAAATTTGTTTGGAAGGACTATAGATGTACCAAGTCATTGGGATTTATTTGTCAAACTTTTGTTAATAACTAGTTGTGTAAAATTAGATGTGAAAATGTGTTTTGGAGTTTCATTGTGGTTTAGTCTATCCACAGTTAAACTGGTTACTGTCGACTGTACTGGGGGATGTTACTGGAAAAGGAACCAAGCGCTATGTACAAAATTATCGGAAAATTGCCTCAAAGTACGTATTAATTCATAAATTACATTGGAAATTTTTAAAATGATTTTTGTTACTTTTGGTATTACAATTTAGGGTATTTACTAGGTGCATTTACGTTTAAATTTTTTTAAACAACTTTGCTTTTTTTAGGTTTTGTCACTTTGTTTGTTTTCGATTTATATGAAAAAGCGGTTTGATTCTTTTTAAACAAATATAATTTTTCAAAAATATTTTTTTTCTCAATAATAAACAAATAATAAGTTGTAATTCAGTCATCAACTTCTTCAATTTGAAAGTCAGCTTCTTCGCCGAATCCATCAATATCATCGTCAAAATTTCTATGGTTCAGATTTTTATAAAAATGCTTACTGTCTGTAGTTTGAATTAGTGGCAGAAGACTCTTAATATCGACTAATTTTTTGATCGGAAATATATTTTCCTTCTAGAAAGAGAACATTTAGGCTGCAAGAAAAGTTTGGCTATAAGCACTGTCTTTCTCTTCTAGAGTTTTTAATGTCTGCTTCTTGGTATTCTCCTTCTTTATGTGTGGTCTTAAAATATATTGAATGTGGTTTATCTTTAGTAATCTTCGTTCCTTCAAATAGAGTCAACAAGTTCAAAATCGTGTTAATTCTTGATAAAGGTCCTAAAAATATGTACGATAGCTCATTGGATTCGGAATGATGTCTAGAAAAATGTATTCGAAGGATTTTACTGCATGATAAAAATTGCAAAAGTTATTAACAAATTAAGATGAAAAAAAGGTGTTTCATTTTTTGGCAATTACTCAAAAACTATTAATATTTAAGAAATTTAAAAAAAAGGTTCATAAAGAGGAGAAAAGTTCTAAAAAAAGTCCCGACTCCCGGAACTCTACCTCCATTATTTATAATTTTAATTTAGTGCTGAAAATAGGGTCTAGTTGCCGCGCGGCCGATACAGCATGGCCGCGCTACCGCTCAATAGGGCCTATTACATAAAATAATTTTTTTATAGAGTTAAATATCAATAGAAAAATTTTAAAAAATTATGGTGTCATCAGAACACTTTAAAGAATAAAGTCCCTTTGGAAAAAATAATTTTTGTTGATTTTTCAAAAAGTTATACTATTGTTAACTAAGTAATTTTTCGTGGGCTTTCATTTTTACAAAAGACAGTATAAAAGTTTAAATTATTGGCCTATAAATTTTTGGCTTCTTGGAGCTCTTCTTATATATATACTTAACAAGACCACGTTATAAAAGCATCTTAAATTTGTGTATTTTGTTTATTATAATTTTTGAAAGTTAACAAAAGATGAAAATTGTCGAAAATGTTGTTAAAAATTTTTTTTTTATCAAATGTTGAGTTATGGCTATTTTTGCATTTCATAGAGGCATTGTCCAACGTTGGAAAAAATTTTTTTACGGCATTTGTTAATAAATTGTTTATAAACAAATAGACTAGTTTAATATTTCAATTTTTTTTTGTTCACAGTTTTGTTGTCATGGGTAAATAATGATTTGTAAAAAAAAAAATCTTAAAAAAATTTTTTAATTGTTTAAAACTGTTTTTTACATATTTTTAGTGTTTAAATAATTAGTTAAGAAATTATTTTTGCTTTCAAAATCATAATTGCCATTTCGCAACACAGTAACCAAAAAAAATTTTTTTTTTATAAATAATTTATTTGTTTATTAACTTGACAATGGTTTATAAACAAATTCAGATGACCATAGTATTTTTTTTTGAAAACTAAAAAAAATACGAAAACAACCATGTATAACAAAGTGGAAAAAAATTTTTTTTTTGTATTTTTTACAATAATTTCGAATACTCCACGATACCAAAGTTTGATTGGTCACATAACTTGTCAAGTAACAAATTACCATAACTGATAAACTATTAGAGATACGATAATCAACATTCAGGTCATTTTTATCAAGGGTTAACTACTCTTTAAAATGAGCTTAAAACGAAGTTTGTAACTTTTGTTGATTAGCTATTACATGCTTTTGTTTAAAAACATTGAAGATTTTTTTGACATTTTTGTCTCTTTTATGACTTATAACTTGTTAAATAACGTAGATACGCTTATGGACCTTCAAGACAATTTTGTTTATCGATAAAGTATCTACCAAATGATCTTTTGATTACATCTATATCTCTTATAGTTTTAATTGTAAACATATTTTAATTATTATTTATCAAACTAGTATCATATTAGATATGAAATTCCTTTCTTTTTTGCATAAATTATTTATATTTTGCTACGACTTTACATTTTATATATAATAATTTGTTATATCGGCTTTAATCTGAAAATTTTGCTATTGTTTATTTATAAATAAATTGATTTCTTGTTTAGTTATGGACCTTACTCGAATATTTTCATCTGATAGTATTTTCTTTACATTTGCAGAATTTCCTCTTCCATCTTTAATATTTCCCGTCTTAATTATTTCCAATGCCTTATCAATTTGTTTGGTGGATATTTGGACAAATATATTCCTGCAGACTGTACCATGGTTTGAAGTATAGGCCCGCGTATATTTTCTTTTGTCTCTAGATTTATTTCTCCTTCTCGTAATCCCTTGCTGTTTCACAAAAGCAGCAAGAAAGTTATTTTGGCTCTCATAGAAGTCTAAAGCCCAAAATTGTTCGAAAATATTTTCCTAATACCTGCTGGTATGTTATCAAAACATTTAGAAGAGCAGATACAAGGAATATCCAGAAATTTCTTGGCGTTTACTTATTTTCTTTAACAGTGTCGTGTGTTTGGTTAGAATTTTTTAATAGTTTTCTATTTTTTAAAATTTGGCCAGGACACTTTTGCGCAAGGATCACCTTTCTTGGCCTACCGCCCGCGATCCCTTGATACTTTTCTTTGCTTTCCTCTTCGCCATTACCGTCTTCACCTGAATCTTCGCCAGACAAAGCTTCTCTTTCAGCCTCTTCATAATTTTCTCGTAGGTATTCACTCCCAGAGTCTTCAAGATATGAAATTTTTTAATTTCCCTCTGCAGTTTCCCATTTTACAATAATAATAGAAAATAAAAATACAGCCTTTATGCACACTTGGAAGGATGGAAGGTGGTAGAGGAATTCTTCCTCGACCGAGGTGGTACCACACCACACATCCTCTTAAAAGGCTGGTGAAATCCCTAGGGATGTTTCCAGCTCTGGATGTGTGAGTCGATCCCCCAGTACACCCACGGTACATAGTACTTAGACTTCGGTCTTCGTGGGCTGTCTGAAGATAAAAAACGAAAAACTTACCAAAATCACACTATTTTCATCTAAAATATTGCGTTCTTCCTTAGTTTTCTGGAGAAGGGAGTTTTCTTGTGAGGACTGGATCATTGATGAGTCGAATGGCTCTCTTTTGAATAGAATCAAGGATGGTAAGTGTCGAAGGTGATGCTACTCCTTATATGTGGGAGCAGTACTCTAGGTTAGGTCTTATTTGGGAAACATAGAGAGTGCATAAGTTGGAAGGGGAGATGTATTTTCTGGCTTCTTCTTTACATTCGTCATTGAATTTATTTTAAAAAGATCCCAGAAACTTGGATATTTTTAAATTTATCTAAAAAGAACTAAGCCGAACAAACCTATATACAAAATACGCAAAGCAAGATAATTATTATAAAACCCTGTCAAATATTTTCTGAAACTTGATTAAATTAATAATACCTAAGTACTAATAAAAAGTACGTAGGTATTTACTTAAATTAGGTATTCAGATATATTAAATCTGATTTAAATAATAACCTCACTTAAACCTAGAAAACTTACCAATTCTTCAAAATCAGGTTCAGTGTTAAAATATTTATTATTTTGCCTTGCCTTCTGCTATTTTAATAATGTGGATATTTTTTTCCATCTGCTAGACATATTTGTTTTAGAAAAATTATTATGGGCATACCAACACATAAACGCTACAAAAGTCAAATCGCGAGTTATTTCGCCAAAACTATTAAGCTGCGCTCAGAGTTGCCGTAACGTAAGCCGTAAGAAGTAATCGATAGTCGATAAGACGTAAAAGTTAAGCCGTAACGACATATCCATTCATAGTTCTAAGTA
This sequence comes from Philopedon plagiatum, assembly GCA_963971165.1. Lineage (NCBI taxonomy): Eukaryota > Metazoa > Arthropoda > Insecta > Coleoptera > Curculionidae > Philopedon > Philopedon plagiatum. The sequence goes on from OZ020189.1 coordinate 117,392,249, forward strand.
GTTAAGAATCTGGTTACAACTTTCTAGGTTATGATTTTTGCTTTTTGACATCTCTTCAAAACAATTTGTTTAGTTATTAAACTGGTAATATGAGAATTGGGAATTTGAACATGGCGATTAGGCACGAGTACGACCGATCCCGACCGCATCGGTAAGCCGTAACGTAAGAAATGAAATTGAACCATTTCTGTACGGCTTACCTTACGGCTTAACTTGTTACGGCTGTGCTATGAATGGATCTATTGCTAATCAAATGTTTATTTTTCTTACGGATTAACGTTACGTCTTAAAGCTTACGTTACGTCTTAAAGCTTACGTTACGGCAACTCTGACCGCAGCTTTACCACAAGTAATACTCGTAAGAGGCGTAGACCAAGTTACACACACATACGCGACTGACGTTTGTATCAAACGGACCAAACGACAAGTAGGCGCTTTGATTTCTTTGAAGAAATTAGGGATCTGTGTTCGACGATTAATCGGTTGGTTCCTCTATCATTAGAGGGCGGTAATTAATGCTATTAATTGTTATATAAAATATGTAGCTTGGATCTTTTTCTGGTATTAAAATATGATTTTTGGGAGTCGCTTGGCATAAATTTACTCATAACAAGGATTTTGGCGTTTGGCATCTTTTCGGGTAACTCCCTCCAATGTATAGGACGAGTGGCGGCCGTAAGCTAATCTACATCATCGAGTATAAGACAAGAAATATACATAGACGAAAAAATAGACATTAGGTAGATAAGAAATCGTTGCTTTGCTGAACCCCTCCTTGCAATCTGATCCTCATAAATCCCACATTTCTTTTTTTTTTGTTGTTTCTTTTTGTCCTTCATGAAATTTTTAGAAACGTTTGCCAAGGGATTGGAACAAAGTCGGGGAGGCAAACCATTTTTTTTTGTGGTAGTAATCGAACCATATTTGATAAAAAATATCTTTTTACCTTAACGTATTTTTATTGTTAAAATCTTCACAAAAATAATAATAAACGAGTACTTATTTACTTAATGCCTATTTTTGGTCAAGAAATAGTGTCTTTTCTTGTACTCGATGACGAAGACTAAATTGCAGTCGCCGATTAGACTATAAGTGATTAGAAAACTTTAAACGTTTATTAGGAAATTAAGACTATAGAAAATGGAAGCCGACACATCTGATGCCATAAACTGAAGATACACACACCCCAAATACCTAGGGATATTTTTGATTGCTAATAAGTAATAAAAAATGTACTTATTTTTGCCATAACAATGTTCTGTCCCAAAAAGAAAACTCTAATTAATTACTATTTATACAGGGTAAAAGGAAATGTGTATTCTTGTGGAAAAACGATTATTCTAAAAAAAATTGGAAAAATTATCAACGGTATAATGTTAATAACAAGTATGTCCATCTCTTGCATTTACCCCTGTACGACACGGGCAATCGGGCAGACTTCGACTTAAATTACACAGTTGTTCTTAAGGAATGACTCTCCAAGTTTCTAAACAGGTTTTCAAATTGTTGGTTATCCCTTAGAACCCAATCCCCAATTAGAACGTTGAGTGAATTGCAAAGAGCAGTCTCAGAGCAGTGGGCAGCTATTCCTCAGGAGGATATAAGTCATTTGGGGGAAAGAATGCCGAAAAGGGGGTATCACCCGATTCGAGAGTATCACCCGATAGTAGTTTTCGATTTTATTGTTCTGTGTTATTGTTTGTTTAGTGACTGAATTATGAAATTCTGCAAAATTTTCTTTCAAATTATTAGTGTTTTCCTTAAACAATTGTGTCTCCAACAAAAATATCGTTATCGAGATAAATGAAAAAAAAATTATTGACATAAGACGTAAATTACTTTTTAAATTTTCTACTCTGGCAAATGGCTCTACAGGGTGTTTCAAACTTAAGCTGAAAAAACGTTTGCTTTCCCTCGTATCTATACTATGACATGCGTCTTTTTTAATTCAAAGGTAGGTTACAAAGTGAAACAATTTATCTACACGGTGAGCCAAAAAAAGTGACCACATTATTCTTTTTTGAATAACTTTTTTGTTAAGAATCATTTGTAAACCAAATTTGCAGGAAATATTTACAAAAGTATAAGTTCCAGTAAAATGAAATTAAAAGTAATAAGATTGAATTAGAATATCATACAGGGTAGGTTAAAAGAAGAAGTAACTTTAAACGAGTCGCAAAAATAAGTTCTTATTTTTTTTCAAACAATTGGGATTTACATGTTAAAGCCTCTTATATTCTCAACAAAAAAGATCTTTTGAGATATTTTTATATTTCATTCGATTCAGCATTTACGACTATTTTTCTGACCAAATGCTTCTACGCAGTTAATAACTGAATATCACTGTTTGTAGTCAGTTAGCCATGGAAACAATTTAGTGTCGTCTTTTTAATAATGGTTGCTATGAATTTTACCTTCATAGTTGTCACAGTTAAAGTTGGAATACTGATCTGGTCAATAATATGGTTACAAAAAACTATAAAATCTTGATAAAAGTGCTCTGACAAGAAAAAACTATGGTGCAAGAAAAATGGTACGTGAATTTCCCAACAGAAATTGGAAAATATCAAGTGTTTTAAGACTGCTGAAAAAAAATGGGGGAAAATAACGGGAATTTTGAGACAAAGCAAGGCAGTGAGAGGCCACGCAGCATAAGGATCCAGAGGAACATTGAAATAATAAGAAACAAGATTAAAAGTCCTGTTAACTTTCCAGGAAGCAGTATATGCCCCAGAATGATTGAAAAAGATTATCTTATAAAAAGATCTTCAGTAAGACGGATTGTTAAGGAAGATCTTCATTTTAAAACATTTAAAAGGAGGTATGTACAGAAACTATCGGAAGAGTCAAAAAGGTCGAGATTAGATCGATGTATAGATTTGCAGAGAAAATTTAGAAGAAATTATAGTCGTGGACATCTGGTTTACGGACGAGACAATGTTGTACTTGCGACCACCGAAAAATTCCCAGAATAATAGGTTGTATGACAATGTTGCTAAAAAAGAAAATATTAGATCAAATAGGCTACTTATTGAATAAGGATACTTTGTTCCGGGCGTCATAGTCCCCATGGGGTATCAAAACTGGGCAAAACAAGTGTAATTTTCATAAATGCTGGAGCGAAAGTTAATTCTATGGTATACTACTACGAAGTTCTTGAAATCATGCTACGGGAATTGGGATCGATCGATTGCAGATCAATCACAATATAGTTTCTGAAGACAACAGTGTCCAGAAATTATCGGCGCCAAACAGTCAGGACCGCTATCCTGTGGATTACGCTATATGGGGAAATTTGGAAGTAGACTTGCACAAAAATAGAAATTTAAATATACCATGGACGACTTAAAGAGCGAAATTGTACGTTGCTGGGAAGATCTTGACCAAATACAATCAATGGCGCAATTAATCAATAGAAAAGACCTTTACAGAAATACATTGAATAAACCGGAGGACATATTGAACAATTTTTCTAATGATTGTTTTTGTTAGATTTTTATTACTACTAAGCTATTCTTTTGATGTTAATAATGTTTTTCACTTGTATTTTTAAGAAAGTAAAGATGAAATACATTTCTTTCATCAAAATATTATTTTTGTTTCATTTTATAAAATTGTTTCCATGGCCAACTGACTAAAAACAGTTATATTCAGTTATTAACTACGTAGAAACATTTGCTCAGAAAATTGGTCATAAATGGTGAATCGAAGATGTTTTTTGTTGAGAATATAAGATGTTTCACATGTAAATCCCAATTGTTTGAAAAAATAAGAACTTATTTTTGCCACTCGTTTAAAGTTACTTCTTCTTTTAACCTATCCTTTATGATATTCTAATTAAATCTTATTACTTTTAAATTCATTTTATCAGAACTTATCCTTTTGTAAATATTCCCTACAAATTTGGTTTACAAATGATTTTAAACAAAAAAGTTATTCAAAAAAGAATAATGTGGCCACTTTTTTTGTCCCACCGTGTACAAATTGCCTAAAGAATCATAGGAATTTATTCAAAAGAAAGAAGTTTATTAAATTAATGGTTTTAAAAATTTTAAAACGCCCATTTCTTGTGCCGGTCAGTGTATACTTACGTTGTAAATACTACAAGGGAATAAATAATGCAATAGATAACATGATTTTTAAATTAAGAGAAGGTTTTAACCGAAAATTAGCTATAAAACATTCCGTATATTTACATCTGCTATGCAACTAAAACTAGGCAAAAACTACAACAAATTAATATCAAATTCCCTTTGCTTTATTTAAAATAATGGCAGTCTTAAAGTCTCTTTGGTGTTGGTCTTTGTCTCCCCAGCCCCATAGTGCATGACTTCCATCTCCAGTTCGCAATACACGTGATTTAACCATTTCTTCGGAAGCAGCCTTAAGATCATATGCCCAGCCAATTTTAGCAAAGAATTCAATAAAGCTTCTTGTTAGATTGAAAGAAAAAGCACCCAATTCTGCAGATCTGTAGTCCCATGGGAAGGCATGATGATAGTTATGGTAACCTTCTCCAAAAGTAACTGAAGAAACGCTTAGGCTATCTGCAGGCTTGATAAACCTTAAACAAAATGCACGTTGGTAATCTTTAAAGAACGTTATATCTAACATTAAGGCTGTTTTTTAGCATATAAATTAAAACTAGCCGGTTTTTTAGAGCAGCTTTGGTGGATACAAATCTGCTGTTGAAATTTTCATTACCCAAACTTTTAATAATAAATCAGATTCTACTATATACGACTCCAGTACAATAATTTGGGCCAATATAACATTTAACATAGCAGCTGATACCTAGTACATCATTTACTTATACTTACCTCTGTCTCGATCGGATGATTCGGATGTTTATGAAACAAGACGTTCGTTTAATATACATAATTCACAATTAAATCTTCTGATATTTAAGGATTATGTATACTAAAACGTATACTTTCGTCGTGCTTCATAAACATCCGATTAAGAAAAAGGCAAGTATGAGTGAATAATATATTAAGTATCAACTTCTATGTTAAAGGACCCAATGACTCAACCCAAATTATACATGCACTAGAACCGTATATAAGTACAATTTGATTTATTACTGAGACCTTGATATTAGGTTATCTTTTATTCGGCGACTTCCTACTTATTCTCGCCTGAAATATAGATGTTTTGCTTGTTTACACCCTTGAACAAAAATCATACATCCTATTTAGAATGTAAATGTTCCATAAAAAAAGGCCATTAAGCAACGTTTGGACTGTAAATCAGATGTATGATTTTTTCACCACTACTGTACGAGCATTAGGTATATCGTCTTAACACAAAATTTGGCAAGTTTACGAGATTCAATGATATATGACTAGCTATCTGAAACACAGGCTCAGGTGAAATGATTAGCAAAAAGGGTGTATTTGTCGTATTTTAATAAATAGGAAGGTACAATGTATGGTTTTAAAGGTCTCTTTAATGGAGCCAAAATCATTTTGTATAATATGGCAATGCGGATTTTTCTTTTCAGTTCAAGAACATATCGCTTGTAAAACATTACAGGGTTGAGTTTAAATTGCGTCACTTGTTTCAGCAGACTCTTGATAGAAATTGAGTAATCCTTGTTTCAAACCATCTTTACACGAAAATCATTGCCCAGTAACAGAAACATTTTCAAATTACCCTTATTAGAAGAATCTGTGCCTACAGAAAAATAAATTGGCTTCTTGTAATTCCGACAATTACATTTCTCATGCCAAGGCGCCAAGACATGTTCGCATATACTTGCCTTCGTTCGGCCGCAAGCAATTTTTTTTACACCTCTGAGTCTGTTAATGATATGTTGGTGCGAGTAAAACGGAAGATTTTTGGTATATTCCGGGAGACGGGAGATTATTAAAATTAAGAGTCGAAGACCGGGATAGCCCCGGAATTCCGGGAGGGTTGGCAATCCTAAATAGAACTGATATGGGCGGAGGCAAAATCATATTATGAAAAAAATGTGGGTGATGGTTTAAAATTCGATCAGGTAGAAACGGTTTAGCAAGATGCGCTGGACCATATTTTGGAGGAGTATTGGAGGAAATCGGTGGCACATACAGAGAAATTAATAATGATCTGGTGAGATCGAGAACGAATACTGGATGTCGAAGTAGCACCAATGATAATTGCTCCATTATTTGACTCTGAAAATGATGATTTTTCTGATTCTATAAGTGACAATAAGAGTTCTTAAGTTTGTTTTTTGTGTTAAAATAATTTCAACTAACGGTTTTTATTATTGTTATATCTAATGAATTCAGTTTTTCTTGATACTTTTCATTAGTGAAATTATCGAAACCATAAATAATATATTATTTATTTTGCTTTTAGTTAGTGTTTGCGCTACCTGCACATATCGCAATATAAACCTAAAGACTTAATTTTGTAGCAACATGTTTACACAAATTTTAGAAACAGTATGCTCACATTGAATGAGTACCAGAAATAATTTTTACGACTATTTTTCTTTCTCCTGGTATATTTGTAAACACTTACAAAACATTTTGACATGCTCTAGGTTTTTCGAATTGATTTATATGATCGGTGACCATTGGACCCGGATGATAAGACTGATTTTGACATTACCCGATCTTTCATTCTCATTGATACGTCATCACCGATGCCTCTAGTACCACTATCGGTACCATCGTGACCCATTAATGAACGGTACTACTAGCATAGCGTTGTCCAGGTATGTCATTCAAACCCGCGTTATAAAAATAAGATAGAACATGTTACTGTGAAAAAATTTCATTGAATATTTTATGTTTGTTCCATTTTGCATTTTTGCCTAAGGGCAAGTATGTACATTAATTTAAATATTAAATAACAAATAAGGGGTAGGTATACGGGAAAAAAGTCTCTTAACATTTTTTAATGTGTACACCAAAACGATGTTTATGCATAATTTTTTGTTGGAAGAACTGAGACTCATTATATAGTCAATAAAATATATGCTTTTGTTTATCCATGAAAGGATTTATAAATTTTTTTGAAAAAGTATCTATAAACGGGTATTTTAGTACTAATTTTGTGCCCAACTTAGCATTCGTTTGTGTAAATTGAAAAAACAAGATTTTGGGACTTAACTTTTCATTCTTCTCTTTTGTAGTGAAACTACTACATACTTCTCAAAATTTATTCGGATCCCTTTCACTAGAACGAAATATTATTATATTTGTAATGCTACAATTTAAAATTAAAGTTTATAAGAAATATATCAAGAGAAAAATGTTGCGTCTGATATTGTAACGAGTCAATTTCCACGTTACATTGATTCTGAAGGAATGTCGTGAATTCCATCTTTCACTTTCTTATAGACGCGCCTGCACCTTTGGCTTGCTTTGCACCAGTATTTGCAGTCTGGACTTTCCGCTTTGATTCGTTTTTCATGCTCTAGAGTAATGTACTCTAGAACGTTTTTTTTTATAAATTTGGTTTGTTATTGAGACAATGTTTTATATGTTTTTTAGACATGATTATGTTCATACATGTTTGGACTTAGGGGAAACATTGTAAATTTTTGTATTATCTTCTTGTATTGTTACAAGATAATAGTTCGGAGTAAATCAAGCGATAGGAGTAAGAACTTAGGCACTCCCGTAAAGAGTAAGTTGGCGAAGCTTGAGATACGTCAGAAGGGTGACTAATAAGAAATAAGGGAATCAATAATGTATAGGTAATGAAGGTCGGGATTTGTTTTGATTTTAATTGTCAGAAAAACAAAAGACTTTCCTGGAATATTGCCGGGATGGTTTTCTTTAAGAGAAAAACAGTTGTGAATTTGGTTGCGTGGTAAAAAACTTGATTCGGATTGGCAAGCTGGCTGAAGTGCGGAAATAGAGAGAGTATATATAATATATGAACAAGACTTAGCCTCTCTCTTTGATCTTGAGATGTGTAAGGGGTAGCTTCGTACTTTATAGAAAATGCTGGAAGAAGCAAATATTAGATAAATTTGTAAGCTGGGAGCTCCTGAACATCTCCAGGTAAATTTAACTATGGTATGTATTCTAACTTCATAGTCAGATTGCTTTCTGTTATCAGAATCAAAAAATAAAGGACTGGTGGTTGATTGGGGCTTTTATTTCAGCTTTTCGCGATACCCTAGTTAATTCATCAAGTTTGATCAGACATGGTCAGCTCACCCCTAGTTACTTCAGCTGGTTTGATCAGCCATGGTCAGTTCACCCATAGTTAGTTCAGATAGTTAGTTCACTTATGGTTTGATCAGCCCTAGTTTGTTCAGCTACAGTGACCCCAATTTGCTCAGCTAAAGAAAGGCCAGGTCCATCTGTGTGCTAAGGAATGTATGTAATCTTTAGTATAAATTTATAGTCTAGATGCGTTAGCAGCCTAGAAAGTTTAGTGACTGCATGGGATAGTATAGTTTTGTATTTGGTGCCCGTAGGACAGTATACTTTTCTGTTGCATAAAGTACAATCGAGTCAGTCTGCTAGATTGCAGATTGACCTTTTTTAGTGACCACTAGTGGTCAATTTACAGTTAGAGTGTCCCTAAGACAGTTGTAGTTTGAATCGAGCCAGTCTGCTAGATTGACATTCTTTAGTGACCACTAGTGGAAATTTACAGTTGGAGTGTCCCTAGGACAGTATTAGTTTGAATCGAGCCAGTCTTCTAGATTTCAGATTGACCTGCCCATAGGACAGTATACTTTTCTGTTGCATAAAGTACAATCGAGTCAGTCTGCTAGATTGCAGATTGACCTTTTTTAGTGACCACTAGTGGTCAATTTACAGTTAGAGTGTCCCTAAGACAGTTGTAGTTTGAATCGAGCCAGTCTGCTAGATTGACATTCTTTAGTGACCACTAGTGGTCAATTTACAGTTGGAGTGTCCCTAGGACACTATTAGTTTGAATCGAGCCAGTCTTCTAGATTTCAGATTGACCTTTTTTAGTGACCGCAGGCCAATTTATATTTGAGTGTCCCGATAGGACAATATAGTTCGTATTTGGTGTCCCTAGGACAGTATAGTGACTACAGGTCAGTTTATGTGTGGAGTTTCTCGATAGGGCAATTTTAGTTTAGTAGAGGTTATATCGTACTATGTGTAACTGATACATCAGTTCTGCTTAGAGTGTCCATAGGCCAGTATAGCTTTTTATGTGGTGGGTTGTATGGACAATATAGTTACTCTGACAGTACTCAGGACTTATAAGTAATCACTATTGTTACAGTGTTTTAGTTCGGGCATTTGTTATACCATTATATACCTATAGATTCTAGGAGGTACAGTGTTGTACTTCGGTTCTTGGTAATCGATAAGATTGCAGTGTTTTGTGATTTGTATGTGACACCTAAGTGAATAGACAAAAGACAGTGTGTCAACAGAAGATAGCCGGTGGGTTCGGCCCCTGTAAGACAGTGAGCATTTGTAAATTTTATTGTTGTTATTTCTATATTTTTATCCACTTGATCAAATTTGTCACAGTATGGCGTACAATTCATCATTCAACATCATTTAATGGATCAAGTTTCGTGAATTTCCTTCGATCCTACTGACACTGTGGGGAGAGTAATGAACAGGGGCTAACATGCGAAAAGGGACCCCCTGACGATTGTGCTAAGAGCGACTATTAAGAGCTGTGGTACCCAGGTCAGAGCATCTAGATTACCTGGTAAAAGATGTAACGAGAGGATCCTGAGGGAAAAGTAGGTTACAATATTAGAAACTATTAGAGCACCATTTAAATTGCTCACTCTTTACACGTACGTGTGAGGGGCTTAAAAACAAAATGGATAAAATCCAAAAAAAACCGTTGTCGCTTCAGATTAGTCTTTTTCATTTGCAAATTATCTAAATAATGTTTGGAAAGTTAAATACATTTTTTATTCAAATTTACATATTTGCCTTTATATTAACATATAATTTTACCGACTAACTCTTTTTCGCCAAAACTGGACTTTACTCGTTTTGCTTTTAATCGCCTCCTATGGGGCAAATCTCGTCAGATGTACCAGCGCGATGCGCGAGCTTGAATCCATGCCATTCTAAAGTCATGATCTCGCAATGAAAACGCCATTAAAAAAAATTACTGGAACATTATTTTCGATGTATTTTTCCTTTTTCCGATGGTGTAATTTGTTTTTCAAAATTCCGCTTCCTTAACCTCAAAAAAACACTAAACGAGCTGTATCTCGAAAACCGCCACTTTTATATATATTTTTAATACACTAGATCGATGGATCAGGATTTTTACGTCGAAAGTTTTTTTCCTGAGAGGACTTATTCGAGGAACATAGCGCGGCGAGCCTTGCCACCGTGGGCCAGGCAATGTGGTTGTATAAATTGCTATGCCGACCTATGTTTTTCGATCGATTCCTCGTAAACAAAAAAAAAATCCTCTATGGAAAATAGCTTCTTCGACGTAAAAAAGATGATCTAGCGTGTTAAAAGATATAAAAATGGCGTTTTTCGAAATACAGCACGTTTAGTGTTTTTTTGAGGTAAAGCAAGCGGAATTTTGAAAAACAAATTACACCGTCGGAAAGCTGAGGAAAAAATTCATCAAAAACAATGTTAAAGTTATTTTTTTAATGGCGTTTTCATTGCGAGATCATGAGTTTAAAGTGGCATGTTTTCAGGCACGCGCGCCGCCCTGAGACATCTGAGGCGATTCTCCCCATATATCAATCTACATGTAGTAATAGTACAGTTTGTGCATATGTCACGTGTACATGTCACACTCGCTAGAAAAAGGCCATACTACAAGCACAGAAAGTAAAAAACTGCAGCGCAACCCAAACGCAAGCCCAAACAAGTTTTAACATGTGTAGTTCAATAACTCGAGCTAGGTCAGCTATGGTACTTTTATCATTGATGTGTATTTACCCCGTACTTCTTATTCATATAACTAATTACTAGGGTTCGTAAACAAGGTGCCTGACCATGGGCGCCGGGACCGTAAATAAACTGTTTTTGAAAGGATGAGATAATTTACATAGTACTAAAAAACACTTAACCATTAAATTTGTGTACGGTGGCTACTACCCATTTTTTATGGATTCGCCAGTACAGCTCTGAAGACTTTTACTGGGTATTAAATAGGGCGATGACGGTCCTCGTGGATTTAATGTTCGAGCTACAACATTGACGACGAAGTTTTTCTTTAAATCCGTTGATTTATCGATGGTCTGCCACAAGTTTTTACTGTTTACTTCACGCCGACTTGGAGTATCTATTAATTCGCGTAAACGTGGTAAATCATTTCGCAATGTTGCTTTGCATGACAATTTTCAGTCGGGATTATATTTTGCTCAAAAATTACGAAAGGTTTTTCAAAACCTTGTTCATTTTGCACACCAAATACCACACGCGAGACTAGTCATATTTTAGGTCCGGAAAAGTAAAAACAAACTCCCGAATACTCTGCGATAGCAGGTGACTTCTACGAACGTTTGGTAACCTGTTTCCACCGCAAAGCATGTCTATGTATTGATACGCTCGCGAGTCGCAACACATCGCGGTAGTTATAGTTCCGGCGCCGATGGTCGGGCACCTTGATTTACGAACCCTACTGGACAAAAGCCATCACGACCTGCGTAATATTCTGAATGGGAATAAGTAGTCTGTGTCATTCATATTTCATTTTAAATGTAGGAAATGTACTTTAGAAATACCACCAATTCTAAAAATTTCGACAGTTAGGTAAAAATGTGATAAGCCTATTTTTTCGTATACCTTTCAAACGGTATTCAGTATTATGATTGGTATGAAAATACTAACCTGTCGTAAGGTTTATATCCAAACCTATGAGCAATTGAATTAATCGACAATGTGGTGTGCACGATCATTAGGTATCGTACAATGTTAAGGCAGAAGGCATTTAGAAATGTTTCTTTCCAGAAGTACATCGGAATAAAAACAGGAAATATAAAACATGCAATTGGCATTAAGATAAAATAGTATTTATGTTGAAATCTTAAAAGTGGATCCGCATGCAAGTCGGATAAATCAATTCCTTTGCCTTTTCTAGCTACATCTGGATGCTTTTTTACCATTATCCAACCAATGTGGGAGAAGAATATTCCCCGATTAACATTATGGGGGTCAGCATCTGTGTCAGTGTATTTGTGGTGGCTTCGATGATCACGTGACCAGTTAATTATGGAACTCTGGAAATATACCTTAGTTATTACACTTTGTTTTATGTTTAATATATTATTAAGTAGCTTAGATTTTGTTGTATAGGGGTCTGAAATTTTTTCACAACAAAATGAAAAACTTTTAAACTAATACCACTATTGCATCCGTGTGCATGCGTATACGGTTTAGATCGATACAGTCGTGTTACGCCAAACAATTGCGATGCAAGCGCATTACTATGATTGTATCGCGACTCTATCGGTGCAAAACATTTCCGTGTACATTTAGCCTTAGTAAGTCAAATAAAGATGATATTTTAGTAGACGATATTCGATTCAAAATGCATTTTATTTTAATAATGAGCAAGTATACAATGAATATCAGCGGTTGTTCCATACAACCATCCTACCTAAGTTAGTGTATAAAGAATTAATCGAAAATACTTGTTTCTGGATCATACAAATTTATGACAATATTAGTTGTACAACCCTCAATGAATGTCAACGAAAATAAATTTAATTTAACGTAACTTTTATGAAAATAGTATCATATATGGCAAACAAAACATACATAACCATCGTATCAATGTCCGATCTCTACGCTCCATTATTCCATCCATTATTTTTGCTTCGTATAAGAACTTAACGTTTGAGACGCCTTAACCTCACGCAGTAGAATTAAGTAAAGTAATCTCTAAACAGGCAAATGATCTTTTAAAAAGTTCAGAATTGTGATATGAATGATCTTTTAAAAAGTTCTCTATGCTTAGCATTTAAATTATGAATGTTTGTATCTCTAGCAAAGAGTTCATATAGATAAGTTGGTGTACCATTTGTAATAAAAAAAAATTGTGCGAGCTGTAGTTCACAACGTTTCCCAATATTGGGCCATCCAGAATTCTTTAAGCGTTGCGTGGTCAAATTTTCGCAGGCTATAACAAAACCGTAAATAAGCGTTTTTCATTTTTGAAGGCTATATTTGTCTCGGTTAAGAAGAGCAGGACACTATTACAGCATGTCAGTTGAAATTATACTAGGGAATTAATTAATTTAATTTTCAGTACTGAAGTCAATATTAAAAATATTGTTTATGAATGTATAAAAGCTGTAATTTAAAAAACGATTTTTTAATTAAATTATTCACATGCCAATTAAACCTTAGATCTGCACTAATAGACATCTCCAGATTTTTACAAGTATTAACGGGTTGTTAATACTTGTAACATTGTTAAGCATAGTTCAAAAAGCTGGGTGAGAAACAATACATTTCTATTGAACTTGGTAATGAGAATTTTTTTATCATATTCAGGAGAAACTAAACAGAATATAACACAAGGTCTATAAATTGGCTCTTAGTAATTTTGCGGATTTCACAGACGAGGAAACTTAAAACCCTAGAGGCGGGTACAAAAAATTTGAAAAATGATTTAACTCAAAATGACACTAAAAATTAACTTCCTGAAAGTATCGATTGGAGGACGTAACCATTAGTGATGACAGGGAAACTGTGGAGGGTCTTGTTCCTTTAGTCCGATAAGAATCTAAACTAAATTTTATCAGAAATATGATTTGTTGCTTATTGTATCTCAAAAAGTAATTGATATAGCGCATTTCGCCTTCCGTACACGTCACCAGACATTTTACATGCACAAGTAGTTATATAATCTTAATTTAAGCCTTATTTGACGGATGGAGCCAACTTCAGTTTTTTAATTTTATTCAGTATTTAGTCATTAGTAAAATTTCTTTCGGTAACTTACCTCATACAAGCATGTATTTAATACTACAAGTAAGAGTCTCAGAGGAGCTTTAGCTTTGTATGACCTGTGAGACCATAGTCTATGTGCTCCCGCCGTTACTCCAAGTTGACTTAAAACTCCAAATATTATATCTAAAATAATAAATATTTAATAGGAATTGTTGTCAAAAATTTACCAACGAAGTAAATAGCTTAGCGGTTAGCCTAAAACTGGGGTTAGACGAACTTTGGAACGACTTGCATTACCACGTCCATTATAAGGATTGTAGTAGAAATATATTCTTTCTTAGGGTAATGCCGAAAGAGCTAATAGTGAGAATTTGCAACTAGAAATGGCAGACACGCTAACCCATAAACGATAAAGTTTAAAGTGATGTTTCTATCACAAGATTTATAAAAAACCTAAAAATTGAAAAGTATCTTCGGTAGGCTTACAAATTCATTTAGCAAATAAGGTGAAAATTCAGATTAAAAGACCACTCTCAATTTTATCGGTTATGGGCTATGCAATGCAAATGCAATTTGTTTTTTCAAAATCTCCGTAATGAGCATAATTGAGGGTCAATTTTCTGCTCTCATATTTATCAAAACATGTCACTCTATGTTGGGTAAAACTTGACTGACTACTGGGGTTGTTTTTTTTTTATCAAATTTTTAGTCAAGTTAACGAGACGAAAAACCTACGATGCACAGTGCATGGATGGCAGTAATGGGGAATTGGGACAAAAATCAGAACTCTGGAACGTTATTATTTGAATATCATTTATTTACACAATAAATGTGTACTATTGGTCTACAAAGAGATAAAGTGTGTCACAGAATGATCAGGATCGGTCCAATTTTTGTCAATAAAATACGGCTCAGGCCATTGGACCTGAAAGGAGTTTTTGCATATGGCCATAGATTAGGATTTATTGCATAGACACCCATATATGTAATGACAATGACTACGGGTGATAACGTTACGTCTCCTTGTTTTCAAGAAGTTATTGGTGGAGCGCTGACGAAATGCATTAAATAGCTATAGTATTAAGTTTTTTTCGAGTTTTACTTACTTAGTGAAAATTTAAAATTAATTCCTTTTAATTTAATTTCCTTTAAATCAATTATTTTCAATGTATCATTCGGTATGCAAGGACATTGAAAATAATTCAATGAAAGGAAATTAAAATAAAGGTATTAATTTTAAATTTTGACTAGGCAAGTAACATTAAATGCATTTCGTCAGAGCTGTACGCGGTTGGCACTGTCAACTCGGTCGTGTCGGCGCGGACATACAGTTTTCGACGATCCTATATTTGGTTTTATTCCAATTAAAAGAATTTTTTTTTCATTTTGCTTGAAATTGAGTCAGTGTTTTGAAAATTAACAGTTTTAACCATAACTTATAATTATTGAGATATATCACAACATCCGGATTCCAAAATTTTTTTCTTCGACTTTTTCAACCTTCTATTACCTATATCTTTTGAACAGATGTAGATAGAGAGGCAATTTTTCTTTTGATTTGTAGATAATGGCATTATCTTTAAAATGAATTCATAAACTCTCGTATTTGAACGCACCATTTACGAGTTAGGTACTAAAAAGTGACAAAAAAACTCATTTTTTCATCTTTTTTTAGGATTATCAGAGCCATTTAAAAATATTAAATATTTTCATTAAGAAGATATTGTTTTCAGGACTTGAAAGAGGACTATACGCCTTAACAAATTTTAATACCGGTCTTTTCCATAAAATAAAGCATTTTAACCTAAAAAAAATTGGTAAAATCAAGTTTTCTTTTCAGATTATTGGTCTAGGATTTCCATTTTGGGCGTAAATTGCTAAGACCACACCACTTTAACACAATCTGAAAAAAATGGAAGTGGGAAGACCTTTGTGTTAAACTTAGTCGAATCACCTATCTCCTGATGTTTTCGTCCATTATGAAAACATCTTGATGAAAACTCACCATTTTAAGTACCAAATGGGGAGTTAAGGCGTTTTCGCGTCATCTTTCTATTTTATATCAAAATTAATTAAAAAAGTGTCACAATTATTCAATTATTTTTTCAAGCACCGTAAGGTACACTACGAACGTGTATAAAAGCTAAAAACAACAATTATTGTTGCTCGACTTAAATAGGGACAGTTTTATCCACCCTCACATTCAATAGGTATTGAGATAATCGAAATCTCGATAATCGAATTCTCCAAGCACCCATATTTTTTTAGAAAAATTAAAATATTTTTGACATTAAAGCTAACTAAAAAATTTGAATTCGTATTTAGCGCCCTAGAATAGACTTAAATTAGCCAGTTTTATTTTAAAGAACCTTTTTGGCTGTTGCTTAGTGTTGTCATTTAAATATCGATACTAAAAGTTGTTAGAAATACTTACCAAAGATTATCGTGTAAAATTTTGGATTTCCCTTAAATAATAAGAATATTCCATAGGATCCCACTAGATGAAAGACAGCAAACACAATAACGTATTTCCAAATTAATCGTAACTTCTCGTACTTATTATTATTTTTTAAACTGCTTTTAGTGAGATCCATAGTAGCGATATAACTGTATACAAATAAATGTGTACATCATATAACTAACAAAGTTTTAATATATCCCATTTTTCTGTCACATTTGTATAAATCTAAATATCTGAATTAGCAACAGAAATCAACTAAACCTAAGCAGGTCTTAAGCTTAATTCAATTTCAATTCAAATAAGCAGGATTATGACAATGTAAAAATTATGAGCCCGGTTGCACCGAAAATGATTAAATTTTCTCGACCCATTGGCAATAGGGAATATGCATATAATCCAAATAAACATATCTTTTTGTATTCTTTTAAGTTAAATAATTATGGTTGCTGTTTTAATCAATTTATTTTGGTCTTTATTAACAAAAAAACAAGATTTTCTACTACAAATTTTCATACAAAATTCAAAACTTGCAAAACGTGATAATATTGGTTGTGACGTAAGGATGTCATATAAATAAAAGTGTTGTAATAGCTAGTACATAGTGATTTCCAGTGTTTTTTTTTATAAATTTCGCGCTGGCCTTACAAGCTAGCATTTGCAGTGTTGATGTATTTTCTTGATTATTTCCGAGAGTTTAGATTTCGTGAATAAGAAACATTTACATTTAAATAAAAGGAATGTTTAACAATAACCGGAACGAAATTTGTGCAAGGACAGTCGGATAATTTGCTGAAAGTTTGCGACGCACTTTGTTTAAGAAAATGTGTAATTTTTAATAATTTTTCGAAAAAAAACTTGTTCATAAAATTATCTTTTAGGATAAAATTCGGGATATTCTCGATGTCTTGATTGTCATGTGCTTCTCGCCAATCATTCTTGCTGCATTTAGAAGTTCTACTTGACTGTACTGCTACAGAAAAAGTTTCATCTTTCTTTGGGCATCTTTACTAAAAAGGTATTAGTAAGTTTGAAATAAGGTAAATGCTACATTAGGAATTTTTGAAAAACCGCACCTATTAAAACCTAACAATTTAAACTCATATAAGGTAGTCTATACGTTCAGTCCACTCCAATATGTTTACCTCTGTGCTGCGCCTCTCGAAAAACATTAAAATTGCCTTAAACTAATACAGACAAAAATTACAATTACCGTAGCGTGATTTTTTCTACAAAACTTTAAGGCCTGGGCTATAAAATTATTTAATTAACTAGCTTAATATTCCCACCAGGTTCTTTTTTTCGTGTACAGATTACCGATACAATACGTTACATACTTATATTTGGCAGTTTTTTTTATCTTCTGACAGCCCACGAAGACCGAAGTCTAAGTACTATGTACCGTGGGTGTACTGGGGAATCGACTCACACATCCAGAGCTGGAAATATCCGTAGGGATTTCACCAGCCCTTTAAGAGGATGTGTGGGGTGGTACTACCTCGGTCGAGGAAGAATTCCTCTACCACCTTCCAACAACAATCACAAAATATCCATGGTCGAAGCGGGATTCGAACCCGCGCCTCTCGGTTGCAAAGCTTTTACTTTCAAACATATTTATTATTTACATATATATACATCTACATAGGCAACTTAAAAACTAATATGTACAAACGTGGTCGGGTTACAACCCCCCAACTGGGGGAGGTCCAACCCGACCGGAGTGCGGCCGGGGCTGGTGTTGGCCCTTGGTTGCCAGCTGTAGCGGAGACACAGGGGAATCGATTCTTTCCGCCAGGCTTACAGAATCTTGGGGTTGAAATTTACACAGGGTTTAAAAATGATTTAGTATTTAAAATTTAGGACATACAATTAAAATTTCTGATCGCTGGAAAAAATGAAAACAAAAAACCAGCTTAAAATGAGGGGGGTGGCTATATACATATTTACAAAATGATCATTACGGATCCCAGTTTCGTTCTACCATTCTTGCTATTTATATTATATACATTTATCCATTCACACGTTAAAATTATGTACAAGCATTTATTCTTCATTCATTCGTATTTACATACCATTCGTCCTTTATTTGTTCATATTTACAACCCTTTTATTCATATTTACAGCCCTTTCATGCACTTGCATACACCATTCACACACGACTAACTGATCTTGGGGAAACGTCCGAGTGTATATCAGACGAGTCGTCCAATCAGCGTCGTGTCGAGGAAAGGGGGCGTGGCTTGTGATAGGACTCGAAATATCACAAAACCACGCTGTTGGAATTTTGGGAAGTCAGTAAGGATTTGCACCGAGATATGAAAACGCCGAAAATGGAGATTTTTCGAAAAAGGCGGGGATATTTAAGGGATGGGGATGAAATTTTCAGTATAAATTGGCAGTCTACTATAAATAGGTTTGTGTACTGCAGCGTCTTCCTGTCTGGTCCTAGTCAGGTTTGTCGTCAGTCTAGAAGTATTGGTCTTATGTCTGTAAAAGTCATCCGAGATATTGCGAATGTGCTCGCCAAACATAGTTATGTCGGCCAGGTCATGCAATTCTCGGATGACTGTGGCACGTCTTAATGCTGTTGCGCATCTTAACGCAACGTTTTGAAAACGCTGCAGTCTGTCCATCTGCGTGTTTGTGATGCTGCACCAAACTGGCGCAGCATACAACATCACAGGTCTTAAGATTTGTTTGTAGACTACCAATTTATTACTTTGGGATAATGGGGATTTTGGGGACATGATTGAATAGAGGCTTTGCATCGCCAGGAAAGATTTTTGTAAAATATAGGAAATGTGCGATGCAAAGCGGAGCCGTTCGTCCAGGATAACGCCCAGATACTTAAGCTTTTTAGCCGGCAGTATCTGGACGTTGTTTATGCGGATTGGGACGTGAATCACATTCTTCGAGAACTTTCGTGTGAGTACTACGCACTCACACTTAGTCTCATTAATCTCCATTTTCCATTTCTCATACCAGGGAAGAAGGTAATGGAGATGGTTATTAATGTGTGACTTGGCCACGTCTGCGTAGAACGAACTGGCGTAGACCAGCACGTCGTCCGCAAACATGGCCAAGTTTGTGGATGGGAATGTCGGCAGTGTAGAGGGAAAAGAGTTTCGGGGAGAGGACGGTTCCCTGGGGGACTCCCGCATGGATCAGTTTCTTAGATGAGGGTGAGTTTTCCACCCTCACCCTGAAACTTCTCCCTGTTATGTACGAATGCATCAGTGATACTAAGTAAAGCGGGAAGTTATGCAATGTTAATAATTTATACAACAGCCCGTTGAACCACACGGTGTCGAACGCCCTGCGGACGTCCAGGGACAGTAACACAGTATTTTGTTGCATATTGACTTTATTGATTGCGTCTTGCACAACTTTTGCAACCAATAGTGTAGTACTGTGTCCCGCCCTGAATCCGAATTGTTCGTCCGGCACCGCGCTTTCCAGGTTCAGGCTGTTGATTTTCTTAAGTAATATTTTCTCAGTGACTTTGGATAAGCCACTGAGTAGAGCGATAGGGCGATACGAATCTGCTCTCGTTGGATCTTTTCCCGCTTTTAGTATCGGTATCACCGATGCATTCTTCCATTTCGCCGGGAAATGCTGTAGCACAACCACTGCATTTATAATATACATTAGTTGTACCACAGCCTTTCTCGGCATATTTTTTATTAGTGAATAGGAAATTTCGTCCTCTCCGGGGGCTTTGTTGTTGGGCAACAACCTGATGACCGTTTTCAGCTCACCAGGCGTTGTCAACAACCTAGGGATCATGGGCGGAGGAATGGGGTATTTATTATGTACTGTTTTGTTTATTATGTTCGTTATGTCATTTTGTTCGTTAGTCGTGTTAGGTGTACCTTTGCAGATGTCGGCCAAATGCTCAGCGAGCACTTCGGCCTTCTCTGCATTGGTTTGTGGTCTAGTTGAGTTTAATGTCGGGATTTTACTGTATTTGTTTTTTAGTCTGCGGGTCAACTTCCACAGTGAGTTATCTAATGTAGACAACCCACCAAGGACGTTGGCTCACGCGTTGTTTTTGTGTTCGTTGATTTTTGTCCGTATTGTCGTTTGTAGTACTTTGACCCTCGCACCATCCTGCGGTCGTCGGTATTTTTGCCATCTCTTCCTGATCTTGTTCTTAAATTTGATAAGGTCAGCGATTTCGTCAGGGAGGCGATCCTCCGCTGGCTTTACGCTGACCTTTCTTGCTATTTTATTGCGGGCGAACTGGAGATTTTCAGTCAGCTTGTCAACTTCGTTCTCCAAAATTTCAACCGTGTTGATGTTATTGTTAATTTCGGTCCTTTCGTTGACAAGCTGCCTGAAAAAACCCCAGTTTGCTCCGCTATATAGCCATGATTTCGGGCCATCCTCCCCGCTAATGTCGGCGTTCCAATCCAACACCAGAGGAAGATGGTCCGAAGGTAGTTCGTCAAGAACAACAAGATCAGGAAGATTTAAAATGTTCTTGTTTAGGACAACGTCAATGTATGACGGCGTCATACCATTCACAGGATGGTGCGTAGGTGTTGGGGTGCTCAGTAATTGTATGTCATTGTTCGTGACGTAATCGCAGACAAACTGGCCATTGCGGTTGCAAAGCTGGCGCCGTACCAACTCGGCCACCGGAGAGTTTTCTGGGACTCAGCATAATGTGGCGCTATCCCTTAGAAAAACCTTAGGGTTTTCTCGAGACCAGTACCTGACATGCAGAAAATGTACATTCAGCAGAAAACATAATCAGCCTGATTCTCCAACGCTAGTCCGGTCTAATTTGACAACCAAAGTTTTAAACTGACAAGTGTAAGAATAAAACAACTAAGTTTTATCTATGATTTTATTTCTGACCTTTTTCGCAAATTTATAAAGGAAATGGCAATTTTAGTACGCACTTTCAACAATAAAAGAACTAAATTCATTACAGCAACTCGTTCCAAGATCAAAATCATTTGGAAACCAAACAAATCGCTGAAATATCAGAACAATTCAGAAGTTTTTAATGACGACTTATTAGCAATGACATGACAAAAACCTATCAAGACATAACTGGTCAACTATAAGATCTTAATTTAAACCAGTACTAAATCTTAAACCTTTTTAGTGAATCTGAACGAATGACTTAATACAAATGGATATTTCCACTTAAAATTTGGTCTACCACCCATAAACAAAAATTTAGTCTTTTCGCTTCATCTTCCTCTTCCAATGCTTGGCTAAAGTGGGGTCTGAACGGAAATAATTTATTTTATTTTAAGATCATCTGGATTTGAGGTTTTTTTACAACTTCTGGAAGATGTTTAGCACGATTTCTAAGGGTCATTACAGGAGTTTTTCTAACCGACAAAAGAACTAAAACTGTGGCAGCACTGTTTTGGTCATATTCTTTTTCTTCTTCTACAGATTCAAAATTGAACTAGTTCTTTGAAACTTTTTTATTGTGTTGTAGATTGTCATTTCAGTTATTGGGATTTCAACAGATTTCTCGTTTAATTGTTCCATAATGTAGCGACTTAAATAACTTCGACACCGAAATATCTTTTTAAAACAAATTTTATTTACGTTAAAATACAATTTTGGTAAATATGTCTGTTCAAGACGAGATTACAACAGAGAATAAATATGTAAAATGTAATAATTGTCCTTTTAGAATATTATGTTGACTTGACACTCTTCGGAGAATCGCAGGCCTGGGAAAGTGCTGAATTGGCAGGTTCCATGGTAGCCGGTACACATAATTCCTCCCTCCTTAAGCTGTCAAAATAGAGGAGCGATTTTGAGAGGTATCGATTTCTTCAACTTTTCTTAATTTGGCGGAATTTCTTCTAACATACTTGATGAATATTTGCCTCTTCTTTATTAGTACCCAAAGTACTAAAACCAGTAGAAAAAAGGTTAAGGTGCTGCCAAATATTAAACTGTGGATTGGTTCGTTTTTTTCTTTTATCGGTGATAACTGATTGGCTAGGTCTTTGAGACGGTACATTTCTTCAAAATTTATATTGGTGTAATTCGGTGTCTGATATAGTTGAATGGCTTTTATTTTGGCAATTTCGACAGTCGGTAATATTAGTGGTTTTCCTTCTTGCAGAGTTACGTCATGGACAAATTTCTTATTTCCTGCTTGGATGTTACAGGAATTCGGAATCTTGATTAACGTAGGAAGGTCGATTTCCAAATATTGGTCTGATTTACACTGAGAGAAAATTCTTTCTTTCGGTGAGGGTAGGACAAGTATTTCTTCCGGTGTAACTTGTTCGATTATGGACTGTTCGCTTCTTATTTCAAGGATGTGGCAATCACTGGTGGAGGCGCTTTCCATTATTTGGAGAGTGCAGCTGTCTGGTGGGTGGAACTTTTCCATACAGTAGTAGGTTTCTTCCAAAGATGGACAGGTAGTTTCTTCGAACTGGACTTCGTTGTGGTTTCGTGCCAAATAAGGGTATTTGGGGATAAAGACTTTTCCTTTTTGGATAACAGGATATAAATGGAAATATAGCGAATATTAATTTGGTTCTTGAAAAGCTTACTTGGGTACCAAAAATTTGATAATAGGACAAAATGTTGTTAAAATTCGGAACTTGATTTTCACTATATATTGTTTTCAAGTAATTAATCATTTGTTGTAATTCAGAGCTAGATATTATTGAATTATGCAAGGTGTTTAATTTAGCAAACATTATGGCGTCTTCTAAATTGTCAATAAAAGTTATTAAATTTTGACAATCGAGATTTATTTGAGATAAGATACCTTGGAAGCTTATATAGCTGTTTATATTGTTTACATAATTTTGTATTGTTAACTGAAAAATACTTAAGCTACGTTTCAGTTCTTTTTGATTTGAGTTAAGTGTTAATATTGTTTTATTATAATTTTCAATTAAATTTTTCGATAAGGATATTTGTAAATTAAGTTCATTATTTGTATTTTTCTGACTTTGACGTAAGTCAAAGATTGCTTTGTCATAACGTTCTCCATCGTCTGCATCTAGAGTTCCGAAAAGCCATTTATTTGCTTTTCCAACTAAATTTACCAATCCCCTTTTATTGCGTATGTGTGGGTGTAAGTTTTCAAGTTTTTCTTGAGTTGCTTGAATAAGAAACTCGGTGCGTAAAAGAATACTTTCTAACAATCCCTGGTATGATATTGGATTATTAGGTTTTTCCGATATGTTAAAATTATTTTTTATATTGGAAAAATATTTTTCGAGGTTTTCTAATTGAGTTATTATTGTGTCTAAATCTATATAATGTAAAAATGTGTGCTTAGTATAAATTATTTTTGTCATACCGAGTTGGATAGGTAGGATAGGATTTTTAATAGTTGTTATTTGTATGTCGTTTAGGTCACTGTTGACCGGAAGGATTTGAAGAACCGGAAGTAGTAGGAATCATTTCTTACCTGTAAAGAGGACTTTTGTTTAACTCTTGGTTTTCTAGCTGAACTTTTATGATATGTTCCTTTTGGAGTTATTATTTTAATTTTACTTTGGCCCTTAATTTCTGATTTTTTAAATTTTGGAAGGTCTTTACTCCTAAATTTCGTTTTTACATACGCTACGTCTTCCTTATTAAAATCAGGGGGTTCTGAACGATTTTCGTTTATTTTGGAAATTATTTTTTCTTTTACTTCCGCATTTCTTTTTTGAATTTTGCTATAAAGTTCTTTAGCCGTTTCTTTGTGATTTTGTACCTAATTGGATACAATTATCTGATCATTAATGTCAAATGGGTCCGTGTTGTTAATATGTCCCTTAATTATTTCAAAAGGTGTATATTTTGTCACACTATGTATAGAATTGTTGTAGCCTAAAATTGCTCGTTTGATTAACTGATCAGGGGTAAAATTAGTTTTTTCGTCTTTTAAACACCGATAGTGTTCAATAATGGTAGAGTGAAACCTTTCTACGGGGGAGTTTGAATTACTATTTTTTGGTGTTGTATAGTGTAGCTCTATTTTGTAAATTTTGCAGAAATCTTCAATTTCTTTATTTTTAAACTCTGTTCCCGAGTCTGCAGTAATTTTTTGGGGTAACCCATGATGTGATATAAAATTAAGAAGGTTTTCTATTACAGACGGTCCTGTTACACTTTTTAGGGAATACGCTTGCCCGTATCTAGAAAATGAATCGATTATCGTTAAGTAAGACTCACCCGATATTTTAAATGTGTCAATATGAATATGTTCAAAAGGCCCTGAGCTAGTGGGTGTTAAGTTAAATTTTATTACAGGGGGATTCCTATCATATTTATTTTTTAAGCATATTTCACAGTTATTAACGTGATTTTCTATATCTACTGACATTTTCGGCCAATAATATTTTGCACCAAGGGCCGTTTTCATTTCATTTATACCGCGATGGCAAGTTTTTGTGGTATGATATAATTCCAATTTTCCTTTTTGGTCATTTGAAGTTACAATATCTTGCAAAAATTTTGTACAATGAGTAAATTTGTAAGAGGAGTTTTTAAAGAGATTTTGAAGGGTAACGACAAAATTTCGAGTTAAATTGGGGTTTCTAAAATAAATTGCGTAAGTTTTCCTTGGGTCGATAAATTCCTTTAAAATTTGAATAAAATGAGGTGTTGGATTCCGACTTGATACGGTTACTAATAAACGCGTATTTTCAAATATTTTGTCAGATGTGCATTGAATTTTATCCGTGTCGCCCTCTGTTAGTATTAATTGATTTTTAAAAGTATTGAGAGGTTTTTCTGAAATCGGTATATCAAGAATCGGTTCTTCTAAGGAAGTATGTACCGTTTGCGAGTCATCTGTGACGTTTTTATTTTGGGAGGTACTTGGGGGTGCAACTTGAATATTCGAAATTATATTTATTCGGTTTCTTTCAGGTGGGACTTCTAGTACTTCTTCAATGATCGCGTCGTCGATGTCGGGGAGGTCGTCTGGATTGTTTAAATAATTTTTAATAGTAAGGTCAATGTCTCCGGGGTTATTGTGCGTTGATCGTGTTTCTACCGCATTTAAGTCAATATTTGTGGGGTACCTTGACAAAGCGTCAGCTGCTTGATTGTTTTTTCCTTTTTTATATTGAATGGTGTAATCGAATTCTTCGAGTTTGAGTCGCCATCTGACAAGCCGCGAATTTGGTTCTTTTAATGAAAAAAGCCACTGTAAGGGTTTATGGTCAGAAAAGATCGCGAATTTTCGACCGAATAAATAAGGTCTAAAATACTTGCAACTCCACACGATGGCAAGTAATTCTTTCTCGATAGTTGAATAGTTAATTTCTGCAGGATTTCAAGTCCTAGCTAAGCAAACCTAAGCAAACCCAACCTAAGCAAACTTCCACAGTGAGTTATCTAATGTAGACAACCCACCAAGGACGTTGGCCCACGCGTTGTTTTTGTGTTCGTTGATTTTTGTCCGTATTGTCGTTTGTAGTACTTTGACCCTCGCACCATCCTGCGGTCGTCGGTATTTTTGCCATCTCTTCCTGATCTTGTTCTTAAATTTGATAAGGTCAGCGATTTCGTCAGGGAGGCGATCCTCCGCTGGCTTTACGCTGACCTTTCTTGCTATTTTATTGCGGGCGAACTGGAGATTTTCAGTCAGCTTGTCAACTTCGTTCTCCAAAATTTCAACCGTGTTGATGTTATTGTTAATTTTGGTCCTTTCGTTGACAAGCTGCCTGAAAAACCCCCAGTTTGCTCCGCTATATAGCCATGATTTCGGGCCATCCTCCCCGCTAATGTCGGCGTTCCAATCCAACACCAGAGGAAGATGGTCCGAAGGTAGTTCGTCAAGAACAACAAGATCAGGAAGATTTAAAATGTTCTTGTTTAAGACAACGTCAATGTATGACGGCGTCATACCATTCACAGGATAGTGCGTAGGTGTTGGGGTGCTCAGTAATTGTATGTCATTGTTCGTGACGTAATCGCAGACAAACTCGCCATTGCGGTTGCAAAGCTGGCGCCGTACCAACTCGGCCACCGGAGAGTTTTCTGGGACTCAGCATAATGTGGCGCTATCCCTTAGAAAAACCTTAGGGTTTTCTCGAGACCAGTACCTGACATGCAGAAAATGTACATTCAGCAGAAAACATAATCAGCCTGATTCTCCAACGCTAGTCCGGTCTAATTTGACAACCCAAGTTTTAAACTGACAAGTGTAAGAATAAAACAACTAAGTTTTATCTATGATTTTATTTCTGACCTTTTTCGCAAATTTATAAAGGAAATGGCAATTTTAGTACGCACTTTCAACAATAAAAGAACTAAATTCATTACAGCAACTCGTTCCAAGATCAAAATCATTTGGAAACCAAACAAATCGCTGAAATATCAGAACAATTCAGAAGTTTTTAATGACGACTTATTAGCAATGACATGACAAAAACCTATCAAGGCATAACTGGTCAACTATAAGATCTTAATTTAAACCAGTACTAAATCTTAAACCTTTTTAGTGAATCTGAACGAATGACTTAATACAAATGGATATTTCCACTTAAAATTTGGTCTACCACCCATAAACAAAAATTTAGTCTTTTCGCTTCATCTTCCTTCGTCCAGGATAACGCCCAGATACTTAAGCTTTTTAGCCGGCAGTATCTGGACGTTGTTTATGCGGATTGGGACGTGAATCACATTCTTCGAGAACTTTCGTGTGAGTACTACGCACTCACACTTAGTCTCATTAATCTCCATTTTCCATTTCTCATACCAGGGAAGAAGGTAATGGAGATGGTTATTAATGTGTGACTTGGCCACGTCTGCGTAGAACGAACTGGCGTAGACCAGCACGTCGTCCGCAAACATGGCCAAGTTTGTGGATGGGAATTTGGGAATGTCGGCAGTGTAGAGGGAAAAGAGTTTTGGGGAGAGGACGGTTCCCTGGGGGACTCCCGCATGGATCAGTTTCTTAGATGAGGGTGAGTTTTCCACCCTCACCCTGAAACTTCTCCCTGTTATGTACGAATGCATCAGTGATACTAAGTAAAGCGGGAAGTTATGCAATGTTAATAATTTATACAACAGCCCGTTGAACCACACGGTGTCGAACGCCCTGCGGACGTCCAGGGACAGTAACACAGTATTTTGTTGCATATTGACTTTATTGATTGCGTCTTGCACAACTTTTGCAACCAATAGTGTAGTACTGTGTCCCGCCCTGAATCCGAACTGTTCGTCCGGCACCGCGCTTTCCAGGTTCAGGCTGTTGATTTTCTTAAGTAATATTTTCTCAGTGACTTTGGATAAGCCACTGAGTAGAGCGATAGGGCGATAAGAATCTGCTCTCGTTGGATCTTTTCCCGCTTTTAGTATCGGTATCACCGATGCATTCTTCCATTTCGCCGGGAAATGCTGTAGCACAACCACTGCATTTATAATATACATTAGTTGTACCACAGCCTTTCTCGGCATATTTTTTATTAGTGAATAGGAAATTTCGTCCTCTCCGGGGGCCTTGTTGTTGGGCAACAACCTGATGACCGTTTTCAGCTCACCAGGCGTTGTCAACAACCTAGGGATCATGGGCGGAGGAATGGGGTATTTATTATGTACTGTTTTGTTTATTATGTTCGTTATGTCATTTTGTTCGTTAGTCGTGTTAGGTGTACCTTTGCAGATGTCGGCCAAATGCTCAGCGAGCACTTCGGCCTTCTCTGCATTGGTTTGTGGTCTAGTTGAGTTTAATGTCGGGATTTTACTGTATTTGTTTTTTAGTCTGCGGGTCAACTTCCACAGTGAGTTATCTAATGTAGACAACCCACCAAGGACGTTGGCCCACGCGTTGTTTTTGTGTTCGTTGATTTTTGTCCGTATTGTCGTTTGTAGTACTTTGACCCTCGCACCATCCTGCGGTCGTCGGTATTTTTGCCATCTCTTCCTGATCTTGTTCTTAAATTTGATAAGGTCAGCGATTTCGTCAGGGAGGCGATCCTCCGCTGGCTTTACGCTGACCTTTCTTGCTATTTTATTGCGGGCGAACTGGAGATTTTCAGTCAGCTTGTCAACTTCGTTCTCCAAAATTTCAACCGTGTTGATGTTATTGTTAATTTCGGTCCTTTCGTTGACAAGCTGCCTGAAAAAACCCCAGTTTGCTCCGCTATATAGCCATGATTTCGGGCCATCCTCCCCGCTAATGTCGGCGTTCCAATCCAACACCAGAGGAAGATGGTCCGAAGGTAGTTCGTCAAGAACAACAAGATCAGGAAGATTTAAAATGTTCTTGTTTAAGACAACGTCAATGTATGACGGCGTCATACCATTCACAGGATAGTGCGTAGGTGTTGGGGTGCTCAGTAATTGTATGTCATTGTTCGTGACGTAATCGCAGACAAACTCGCCATTGCGGTTGCAAAGCTGGCGCCGTACCAACTCGGCCACCGGAGAGTTTTCTGGGACTCAGCATAATGTGGCGCTATCCCTTAGAAAAACCTTAGGGTTTTCTCGAGACCAGTACCTGACATGCAGAAAATGTACATTCAGCAGAAAATATAATCAGCCTGATTCTCCAACGCTAGTCCGGTCTAATTTGACAACCCGAGTTTTAAACTGACAAGTGTAAGAATAAAACAACTAAGTTTTATCTATGATTTTATTTCTGACCTTTTTCGCAAATTTATAAAGGAAATGGCAATTTTAGTACGCACTTTCAACAATAAAAGAACTAAATTCATTACAGCAACTCGTTCCAAGATCAAAATCATTTGGAAACCAAACAAATCGCTGAAATATCAGAACAATTCAGAAGTTTTTAATGACGACTTATTAGCAATGACATGACAAAAACCTATCAAGACATAACTGGTCAACTATAAGATCTTAATTTAAACCAGTACTAAATCTTAAACCTTTTTAGTGAATCTGAACGAATGACTTAATACAAATGGATATTTCCACTTAAAATTTGGTCTACCACCCATAAACAAAAATTTAGTCTTTTCGCTTCATCTTCCTCTTCCAATGCTTGGCTAAAGTGGGGTCTGAACGGAAATAATTTATTTTATTTTAAGATCATCTGGATTTGAGGTTTTTTTACAACTTCTGGAAGATGTTTAGCACGATTTCTAAGGGTCATTACAGGAGTTTTTCTAACCGACAAAAGAACTAAAACTGTGGCAGCACTGTTTTGGTCATATTCTTTTTCTTCTTCTACAGATTCAAAATTGAACTAGTTCTTTGAAACTTTTTTATTGTGTTGTAGATTGTCATTTCAGTTATTGGGATTTCAACAGATTTCTCGTTTAATTGTTCCATAATGTAGCGACTTAAATAACTTCGACACCGAAATATCTTTTTAAAACAAATTTTATTTACGTTAAAATACAATTTTGGTAAATATGTCTGTTCAAGACGAGATTACAACAGAGAATAAATATGTAAAATGTAATAATTGTCCTTTTAGAATATTATGTTGACTTGACACTCTTCGGAGAATCGCAGGCCTGGGAAAGTGCTGAATTGGCAGGTTCCATGGTAGCCGGTACACATAATTCCTCCCTCCTTAAGCTGTCAAAATAGAGGAGCGATTTTGAGAGGTATCGATTTCTTCAACTTTTCTTAATTTGGCGGAATTTCTTCTAACATACTTGATGAATATTTGCCTCTTCTTTATTAGTACCCAAAGTACTAAAACCAGTAGAAAAAAGGTTAAGGTGCTGCCAAATATTAAACTGTGGATTGGTTCGTTTTTTTCTTTTATCGGTGATAACTGATTGGCTAGGTCTTTGAGACGGTACATTTCTTCAAAATTTATATTGGTGTAATTCGGTGTCTGATATAGTTGAATGGCTTTTATTTTGGCAATTTCGACAGTCGGTAATATTAGTGGTTTTCCTTCTTGCAGAGTTACGTCATGGACAAATTTCTTATTTCCTGCTTGGATGTTACAGGAATTCGGAATCTTGATTAACGTAGGAAGGTCGATTTCCTAATATTAGTCTGATTTACACTGAGAGAAAATTCTTTCTTTCGGTGAGGGTAGGACAAGTATTTCTTCCGGTGTAACTTGTTCGATTATGGACTGTTCGCTTCTTATTTCAAGGATGTGGCAATCACTGGTGGAGGCGCTTTCCATTATTTGGAGAGTGCAGCTGTCTGGTGGGTGGAACTTTTCCATACAGTAGTAGGTTTCTTCCAAAGATGGACAGGTAGTTTCTTCCAACTGGACTTCGTTGTGGTTTCGTGCCAAATAAGGGTATTTGGGGATAAAGACGTTTCCTTTTTGGATAACAGGATATAAATGGAAATATAGCGAATATTAATTTGGTTCTTGAAAAGCTTACTTGGGTACCAAAAATTTGATAATAGGACAAAATGTTGTTAAAATTCGGAACTTGATTTTCACTATATATTGTTTTCAAGTAATTAATCATTTGTTGTAATACAGAGCTAGATATTATTGAATTATGCAAGGTGTTTAATTTAGCAAACATTATGGCGTCTTCTAAATTGTCAATAAAAGTTATTAAATTTTGACAATCGAGATTTATTTGAGATAAGATACCTTGGAAGCTTATATAGCTGTTTATATTGTTTACATAATTTTGTATTGTTAACTGAAAAATACTTAAGCTACGTTTCAGTTCTTTTTGATTTGAGTTAAGTGTTAATATTGTTTTATTATAATTTTCAATTAAATTTTTCGATAAGGATATTTGTAAATTAAGTTCATTATTTGTATTTTTCTGACTTTGACGTAAGTCAAAGATTGCTTTGTCATAACGTTCTCCATCATCTGCATCTAGAGTTCCGAAAATCCATTTATTTGCTTTTCCAACTAAATTTACCAATCCCCTTTTATTGCGTATGTGTGGGTGTAAGTTTTCAAGTTTTTCTTGAGTTGTTTGAATAAGAAACTCGGTGCGTAAAAGAATACTTTCTAACAATCCCTGGTATGATATTGGATTATTAGGTTTTTCCGATATGTTAAAATTATTTTTTATATTGGAAAAATATTTTTCGAGGTTTTCTAATTGAGTTATTATTGTGTCTAAATCTATATAATGTAAAAATGTGTGCTTAGTATAAATTATTTTTGTCATACCGAGTTGGATAGGTAGGATAGGATTTTTAATAGTTGTTATTTGTATGTCGTTTAGGTCACTGTTGACCGGAAGGATTTGAAGAACCGGAAGTAGTAGGAATCATTTCTTACCTGTAAAGAGGACTTTTGTTTAACTCTTGGTTTTCTAGCTGAACTTTTATGATATGTTCCTTTTGGAGTTATTATTTTAATTTTACTTTGGCCCTTAATTTCTGATTTTTTAAATTTTGGAAGGTCTTTACTCCTAAATTTCGTTTTTACATACGCTACGAGTAGTGTATTTATAGGCTCGCCATATACAAGGAAGCTCCCAATGGGAAATAGGCACGCGAAATACAAGGAAGCTCCCAATCCCACCACTCTTCACCATTCCAAAACCCCCCACTTCTCTCCCCACCACTTTACCCCACTTCTCTCCCCACCACTTTACCCCACTTCTCTCCCCACCACTTTACCCCACTTCTCTCCCCACCACTTTACCCCACTTCTCTCCCCACCACTTTCTCCTCTCCATATCCCTCCGCTTCCCTCCACTCCATATTTAAAGCAATACCGAATGATTCCTTGTTAGTTATGTATCCTCAGTGGTTAGTTGACTTAGCTTTGATATTATATTAAGCTATCATTGTTTAGTTTGCAATAAACAAGTATTGTAAAAAAACAGTATTATGAAAAGTGTTGTGAGACCAGTTAAAATATCCTAAGAATTGTTGAATAAGTATCAGTCTTTTCTGCTTTTTTGTTCAGTTCTCAAGATGTATCAGTGCAGTGATTGTAACAAAACTTTTACTCAGAAATCAAATGTGTATAGACATAAAAAAGAATCGTGTCCCATGAGACCATCTTTTTCGCGAGTAAAAAGAAAAACCAACACCCAGGTATGTGATGTACCCTTGAAAAGACCCAAAGTAGAAGATAGACCCCAATACCTAAACTTACTTTATCACGATGTAAAGATTGTGATACTTGGTATGTGAAAAATAAACTTGCTGCCCATTTACGTTCAAACTTACATAAAAGTAAACTTAAGAGTGATGATGAAGTGAAAATTTTAACTTCCGCGTTTAAAAACAGGATTGTGTCCTACATGCTGCTCCCATCGAAAAAGTATGTAGATGTCGATGATTTTTTTGAAGAAGTGAAACAAAAGTTTATTAGTTTAATTTCAGAACAGTTAGCTAAGCATAGGTGTGTTAAGATTAATGTAGAACTATTTGGTCAATATCTCTTACAAACAAAAGAGACAATCGAAACTAAATCGTTTAACACAAAAAATAAGATCATAACTTCAACAACAGATTTATCTGATATTTATAAGAAGTTTTTGTCTGAAATTAAAGAGAAGGTGTCAATATTCACAGAAAATGGTTCAGGATGGGCGTTGGAAAAAATATTACATTTGGAGCTTAACATAAATAAATTTAATCCAATCAGAGCATCATCCTAACTTACAACAAACCGGTTTATGTTGGTTTCACAGTCTTGGAATTATCAAAAACCGTTTTATATAATTTTTATTATGATTATATTAAAAGCAAGTATGGAGACGAAGCAATTTTGTTATATACGGATACAGATAGTTTAATTTTAAACGTAAAAACGGAAAATTTTTATAAAGACATGCAATACAATTTAGATAAGTTTGATACTTCTAATTATAGTGAAAATAATATACATAATATAACTAGGAACAATTCTGTATTAGGACGAATGAAAGATGAGTTTGCGGGCAAACCAATTTTAAGTTTTTATGGGACGGGAGCTAAAGCCTACTGTGTTAATTTAGAAAATAAATCCGAAAAAAAGCAAAGGGAGTTAAAAAATATGTAATACAAAATTCAATTACTAAACAAGATTATAAAGATGTAGTGGAAAATTCGGAAACCAAATTTAGAAAAATGAATGTCTTTCATTCCATTTTACATGATATGTTTACACAATTAAAAAATAAGGTTGCTTTGTCTCCAAAAGATGATAAACGCTATATAATTCGAGATTCATTTAGAACTTTAGCTTGGGGACACAAACATATAAGTATTTTGGATGAGAAATCCAAGACTGACGATGAGATGGTTAATAATGTAATTGATACTCTAAAAGATTTAGTTCATGATGAATATAAAACATAAGAACCCTGGAAAAATCTTTTATTTTGAAAATGGCTCTGCTACCAGTAGGAGTTATATTTCTATCAGCATTCCTTAACAATACTTTGTTCATACAAGTTGATCCTAATGTTCGAGAAGCATTTATTTGTCTATCTGTTAATAATGTAAATAATGATAGTTGGCCTTCAACATGGAAAAGAATGAATATAAATAATGGTTTATTTACCTACAAAATCGATGATAATATTATAAATAATTCTACCGTTGTACAGTATAAGTTAAGATTATATTATTTCAATAAAACTTCAGTAGTGACACAGGAATGGAATCAGTTGTATAGAAAATCTTGTATAGAAGAATGCAATGTAAATGTGTGTATAGTATTATTAAGTATATTGTTAGTAGTGTTTATATGTACTATGGGATATATATTATTCAAAGTATATTTGTATTATAAATAAAATTCTGGAGTCAATAAAAAATAAAGGTTTTTATTCATAACTATGTCTATAATTATATAACAATTTTACGTTTGCTAATGCACAATGCCATGGATTTACATTTTTGTGAAAATAACATTCTGGAATTTTCTTAAATCTACTTAATTTTGGTTCTTGACCAATGGGAATAGCGTATATGAAATCTTCATCCAAAAACTTTTTTAAGTAGTTTATTTTTTCATTCCCTTTCACGTAAATTTTTGGCGATTGGTAAACTTCTAACACATGCTTTAAAATATCATCAATTTCATTAAGTTCTATATTTCCAAATTCCCATTTTAGTCCATGATACTCTTCGGCCCATTTAACCAGTTTGATATCAGAAGCAGATAACATATTTTTTTGAAATGGCGATTTAAACAGATAATTTGAGCAACGAATCCCATCGTAAATCGCTAATTCTTTTGGAATGTATCCAAAGGAACAGTTATATCCTTGAATGTCGATAAAAAGTTCTGTCTTACACTCATTCATGGTTTGACGCTAAATGATGTTTAGATCTATAAGATTAGTGTTTAAATCCCCCCCACCTCTCTTACTATCCCCACTACCACGCTTACTATCCCCACTACCACATCTGTCTATTTAAGCAGTCACCCACAGTTCTACTGACATTATTTCCAGCAAGCATCTGAAAATGTATCAACCAACAGGAAACCAACAAGACTTTAGTAAGAAGCGCAATGCAGCTCTCATCAATGAATCCATCTACTACATAAACAAATCCAAATCCAAATGGGTCAGCGTTGGATTTTCCTTAGAGAGAAAATATATTCCTGTTGTTAAACTCTGTGGATACAAATACAATCAAAATGTGATTTTTAATGAAGATCAATGGATTTCCTTCCTAAATAATCAAGGAATTATGTTGAGCTTTATTTATTCCAACAACACCGGGTGGCAACCCATGAAGGGAAATGGTTATGAGATTCACTTTGTGTTTATTGGGGATGCAAGAATAATTAAGATTACACAAGATGGTGGTAATGAAGTTTTCTTAGCTGGTGACACCATAAATGAATTAGTGAACTTGACAAATTTAATCAAATATCGTTTTGATATCTTAAAAAACCAGGAATTTTCCAAATATTATAATATTTTAGTTAGTGGAATCTCTATGAAAAATGGCGATTTGTTAAAAAATGTATATGATGTTATTTCACCTATGGAAAATAGTTTAAATGTTTGCTGTGTTTTAGAATTATTAAACTTTTACTCAGATTGTGTTGTGGAGGATGTAGAAATATTTGCATGTAATGAATTTGTAAAAAATTGTATTGAAAATAAAAATTTATAAATATATATTTTTCTTTTTATTCCTCCCACCTCCTAAATTAATATTTAAAGCTCTGAACTTACTTTAAGTCTGAACATTCTCCAACAAGATGTGGTTAGCATATGTTCGTGAACGGGTAGCATATAACCTAACAAGTGCTATAGAGAATCTAGCACAACACTTTAGTAATTTAGAATTTGATGCTGAGCATGAAGCCGAGTATGGATTCGAAAGATTCTATACGTATGAGGAATGTATCGATATGGCAAGAAAGTATGAAAAAGCTGCAGAAGCCTGTAACATATATTTACATACTTCTGATATAAGAACTTTTCTGCAAACCATAAAGGAAATGGGATTTGAGGAGCATTTGGATGAAGTAAAGAAGTTCTTATCACCTGAAATTATTCAAGAATTCAACCTAATTTTTTAAAATAAAAAACTTTATTTCATTTATGTGTTTTATTCAATCATTAAATAATTATTATTATATAAATTGTATACATTAGTAAGTGCACATATACATGGTGATTTAGAATGATAAAAACAATGAGCTTCTTCTTCTTGTAATTTTGGATATAAAAACTTAAAATTGGTTTGCCCGCAAACTCATCTTTCATTCGTCCTAATACAGAATTGTTCCTAGTTATATTATGTATATTATTTTCACTATAATTAGAAGTATCAAACTTATCTAAATTGTATTGCATGTCTTTATAAAAATTTTCCGTTTTTACGTTTAAAATTAAACTATCTGTATCCGTATATAACAAAATTGCTTCGTCTCCATACTTGCTTTTAATATAATCATAATAAAAATTATATAAAACGGTTTTTGATAATTCCAAGACTGTGAAACCAACATAAACCGGTTTGTTGTAAGTTAGGATGATGCTCTGATTGGATTAAATTTATTTATGTTAAGCTCCAAATGTAATATTTTTTCCAACGCCCATCCTGAACCATTTTCTGTGAATATTGACACCTTCTCTTTAATTTCAGACAAAAACTTCTTATAAATATCAGATAAATCTGTTGTTGAAGTTATGATCTTATTTTTTGTGTTAAACGATTTAGTTTCGATTGTCTCTTTTGTTTGTAAGAGATATTGACCAAATAGTTCTACATTAATCTTAACACACCTATGCTTAGCTAACTGTTCTGAAATTAAACTAATAAACTTTTGTTTCACTTCTTCAAAAAAATCATCGACATCTACATACTTTTTCGATGGGAGCAGCATGTAGGACACAATCCTGTTTTTAAACGCGGAAGTTAAAATTTTCACTTCATCATCACTCTTAAGTTTACTTTTATGTAAGTTTGAACGTAAATGGGCAGCAAGTTTATTTTTCACATACCAAGTATCACAATCTTTACATCGTGATAAAGTAAGTTTAGGTATTGGGGGTCTATCTTCTACTTTGGGTCTTTTCAAGGGTACATCACATACCTGGGTGTTGGTTTTTCTTTTTACTCGCGAAAAAGATGGTCTCATGGGACACGATTCTTTTTTATGTCTATACACATTTGATTTCTGAGTAAAAGTTTTGTTACAATCACTGCACTGATACATCTTGAGAACTGAACAAAAAAGCAGAAAAGACTGATACTTATTCAACAATTCTTAGGATATTTTAACTGGTCTCACAACACTTTTCATAATACTGTTTTTTTACAATACTTGTTTATTGCAAACTAAACAATGATAGCTTAATATAATATCAAAGCTAAGTCAACTAACCACTGAGGATACATAACTAACAAGGAATCATTCGGTATTGCTTTAAATATGGAGTGGAGGGAAGCGGAGGGATATGGAGAGGAGAAAGTGGTGGGGAGAGAAGTGGGGTAAAGTGGTGGGGAGAGAAGTGGGGTAAAGTGGTGGGGAGAGAAGTGGGGTAAAGTGGTGGGGAGAGAAGTGGGGGGTTTTGGAATGGTGAAGAGTGGTGGGATTGGGAGCTTCCTTGTATTTCGCGTGCCTATTTCCCATTGGGAGCTTCCTTGTATATGGCGAGCCTATAAATACACTACTGCTACGTCTTCCTTATTAAAATCAGGGGGTTCTGAACGATTTTCGTTTATTTTGGAAATTATTTTTTCTTTTACTTCCGCATTTCTTTTTTGAATTTTGCTATAAAGTTCTTTAGCCGTTTCTTTGTGATTTTGTACGTAATTGGATACAATTATCTGATCATTAATGTCAAATGGGTCCGTGTTGTTAATATGTCCCTTAATTATTTCAAAAGGTGTATATTTTGTCACACTATGTATAGAATTGTTGTAGCCTAAAATTGCTCGTTTGATTAACTGATCAGGGGTAAAATTAGTTTTTTCGTCTTTTAAACACCGATAGTGTTCAATAATGGTAGAGTGAAACCTTTCTACGGGGGAGTTTGAATTACTATTTTTTGGTGTTGTATAGTGTAGCTCTATTTTGTAAATTTTGCAGAAATCTTCAATTTCTTTATTTTTAAACTCTGTTCCCGAGTCTGCAGTAATTTTTTGGGGTAACCCATGATGTGATATAAAATTAAGAAGGTTTTCTATTACAGACGGTCCTGTTACACTTTTTAGGGAATACGCTTGCCCGTATCTAGAAAATGAATCGATTATCGTTAAGTAAGACTCACCCGATATTTTAAATGTGTCAATATGAATATGTACAAAAGGCCTTGAGCTAGTGGGTGTTAAGTTAAATTTTATTACAGGGGGATTCCTATCATATTTATTTTTTAAGCATATTTCACAGTTATTAACGTGATTTTCTATATCTACTGACATTTTCGGCCAATAATATTTTGCACCAAGGGCCGTTTTCATTTCATTTATACCGCGATGGCAAGTTTTTGTGGTATGATATAATTCCAATTTTTCTTTTTGGTCATTTGAAGTTACAATATCTTGCAAAAATTTTGTACAATGAATAAATTTGTAAGAGGAGTTTTTAAAGAGATTTTGAAGGGTAACGACAAAATTTCGAGTTAAATTGGGGTTTCTAAAATAAATTGCGTAAGTTTTCCTTGGGTCGATAAATTCCTTTAAAATTTGAATAAAATGAGGTGTTGGATTCCGACTTGATACGGTTACTAATAAACGCGTATTTTCAAATATTTTGTCAGATGTGCATTGAATTTTATCCGTGTCGCCCTCTGTTAGTATTAATTGATTTTTAAAAGTATTGAGAGGTTTTTCTGAAATCGGTATATCAAGAATCGGTTCTTCTAAGGGAGTATGTACTGTTTGCGAGTCATCTGTGACGTTTTTATTTTGGGAGGTACTTGGGGGTGCAACTTGAATATTCGAAATTATATTTATTCGGTTTCTTTCAGGTGGGACTTCTAGTACTTCTTCAATGATCGCGTCGTCGATGTCGGGGAGGTCGTCTGGATTGTTTAAATAATTTTCAATAGTAAGGTCAATGTCTCCGGGGTTATTGTGCGTTGATCGTGTTTCTACCGCATTTAAGTCAATATTTGTGGGGTACCTTGACAAAGCGTCAGCTGCTTGATTGTTTTTTCCTTTTTTATATTGAATGGTGTAATCGAATTCTTCGAGTTTGAGTCGCCATCTGACAAGCCGCGAATTTGGTTCTTTTAATGAAAAAAGCCACTGTAAGGGTTTATGGTCAGAAAAGATCGTGAATTTTCGACCGAATAAGTAAGGTCTAAAATACTTGCAACTCCACACGATGGCAAGTAATTCTTTCTCGATAGTTGAATAGTTAATTTCTGCAGGATTTAAAGTCCTAGACGCGTAGCATATCGGGTGACCATTTTGAGATAAAATTCCGCTAATTGCATACATCGAAGCGTCAGTAGTAACGTCAAATGGTTTTTCAAAATCGGGATAAGCCAACAAGGGTTCAGAAATTAAAACGTTTTTGCATGTATTTATGCAGTCTAGAAATTCTTTTGTATGTTCGATCTTTTCGTTCTTTTTTAAACACTGAGTTAATGGTTTGGTTAGTTTAGCAAAGTTTTTGATAAAACGTCGGTAATACCCTAATAATCCTAGAAAAGATTTTATTTCCCTTTGTGTTTTTGGGATCGGAAATTTTTTTATTGCTTCAATTTTTCGACTATTTGGTTTAATGCCTTCTGGCGTTATTACATGGCCTAAAAATTCTACTTCTTTTCGTAAAAACTCGCACTTATCCAATTGAATTTTGAGATTTGCCTCTTTTAATTTTGAAAATACCGCTTTTATATTTTGAATATGTTCTTGTAACCCGACACTAAAGATAATTATATCGTCCATAAATACCATACAAATTTTATTTTGGAGGTCCTTAAGGACTTCATCCATTACCCTTTGGAAGGTAGAGGGTGCGTTTTTTAACCCGAAGGGCATTCTTAGGTATTCATAGTGCCCATTGTCGACTGTAAAGGCGGTCTTTTCGATCGAATTTTCGTCCATTTCTATCTGATGAAAGCCGCTAGCTAAGTCTAGCGTAGTGAAATATTGGGCTCTACCCAATCGATCCAATATATCGCTAATATTGGGAATCGGGTAACGATCTGAAATAGTTTTATCATTGATTTTTCTGAAATCGCAAACTACACGCCATTTTTGTTTTCTCGACGCGTCTGACTTTTTCGGGACAATCCAAATAGGTGCGGACCAGATGGACGAATTATTTGCTTATCTAACATTTCGTTAATTTGTCTTTGCACTTCGTCTTTTAAGGCATACGGGTATCGATAAGATTTGGTATGAATAGGAATTTCGTCAGTAGTCCGTATTGTGTGTTTTATTTTGGATGTGAAACTTAATTTGTCACCGGGTTTTAGGAAAATATCTGAAAATTCTTTACTAAGTTTAACTATGGCTCTTTTTTCTTCAGCGTTCATGTGTTCGGTGCGAATCAAGTTTTCTATTTCACAACTATTTTTATTTGACCAATTTCTGTTATTTTCGCTAAGATTTTCCATAGTATATACCTCATACAAATTTGATTCAAAAGGTTCTACAGGTATAGGTTCAGATAAAGTTACCGAAATAGTTTTTTTCTACTAGCGTGCGCAATTCACCGTTTTCCCGCACTCATTTTGTCTCTGAAAGACTAAGTTTCCCGCACCGTGCGGGAAAATTTTTCCCGCACCGTGCGGGAAAATTTTTCCCGCACTGAGTGCGGGAAAATATTTTTTAATGTTTTATATTGAAATAAAATTTTGGTGATGTATGAATAATATTATTATGAAGTCTTAGAGGAGTCCATCAAACAGAAAAAAGATATGTCCAACAAAATTCTCAATATCAGTCAAGCTATTCCAACGACTTCCAGTTGCATCTTAGAAACATCCACGTCCCTAGATATTGCACCGGGTCCCAGTAGCGTCCATGAAAGTTCAACACCTCTGTCTCTTCAAACTTCCACTATGCAGAATCAGTCAACTTCAACCTCTCTAGCTTCAGCAATTAATTTACACAGTGCATCCAATTGTACTTTTACGATAAATATATATAATAAGTAATAAGTAAACATTATATACCTGTTATTTTTTGTTTATTAAAAAATAATAAACTTTGTAAAAATGATGTTGGTTTTTTTAACGCTAGTAGAAAAAAATTTGATCCTAACTCATGCGGAAAGGCACTTTCCCGCACTCGACTGCTTACCCGAACTCCGCTTCGCGTCGTTCGGGTAACGGCAGTCGCGTGCGGGAAAGTGACTCTTTCCGCACTTGTTAGGATAATAACTATTTCGCTATGATTTTGTACTTCTATTGGTGCAAAACCATTATTTGATGCTGTCAAAATTTGAGGTATAAATAGGTTATTAATTTTGCCTGGTTTTGTTAAGATTTCTCCCTCATAAATAGTAACAGGAATATTTTTTACAATTTTTTCATACGGGCCTACCGAAAATGAAAAATATACATCTGTCGTTTGTCTGTGTTTAAAAGGTATTTGCATGTTTTTCCCTATTAGTTTTTTGTTAATAAGATCAATATTTAAATTCATTTTTATTAAATCAGAAAGTCCTAGAACGCCGTCAAAATAATCGTGGAAATCAAATAAGATAAAATTTATTTCTTCTTTCGTACCAAATTCGGAGAATGCTGGTACTGATGCCTGAAATTGGGTAGTTTGACATCCCACAGCCGTTTTAATAATATTATCTGATTTATAAATACAATTTGGGTAAAATTTTTCGGCAATAGACGGATTTAGTATTGACCGCGAACTACCGGTATCAATAAGTAATTTAATTTTTGGGTTTTTTATTTCAACATACGGCAGAGCATTATTAGAAGAGATGTTAATTTCTATTAGGGTTGCTGATTTTCGGGGCTCATGTCCTGAAAATTTTCGGATTCTTCCGGTTCAATTTCCGATTGATCGATATTATTTTCGAAATTTTCATTTCCATTGTAAAAAGGATGTTCATCATTATAATAAGTATCAGTAACAATATTTTGCTCTTCGTTTTGTTCGTACTCGTTTGAGTAAAGTTCCTCGAACACGAAATGCGGTCTCTGATTTTGTTGATTAGAAAAATTTTGGAAGTTCGATCTTTGTAAATTTTGGTTCCAGTTTCGGTTTGTAGCAACAGTTGGATTTCTCGAGGTTGTTGACATCGGAGTTGGTTTTGGGAGTTGCTGGTTAGGGGTTTGGTTTGGTCTAAACACGTTTTGTGGAGGTCCAAACACTTGTCTGTTTGTAGGGAATTTCCGGGTTTGTATTTGTCTTGGCTGTACATTTTTTGGTCGATTAGTCCAGGCAGGTCTTTGACCAAATTGGGAATTTGTGTAATTTTGTGAATAATGTGGTTGTTGAACTTGTAAATTTTGCAAAAATTGATTCGAAGTAGAATTTGGTGGATTTTGAATGTTATTCGGCCTAAATATGTGTGTATTGTATTTTTGAGGTTGTTTATTTTCATGGTTATTGCCGTAAAGTTTTTCAAAATTTTCATATTCAGTTACATAAGCCATAGCGTCTTCTAATGAGGATGGTCTTTTAAGATACATATTGTTTCTGAGTGTACCACTACAACCCGCAATAAAAGTATTTAATGCCGTTTTTTCGTAGTGATTTATTTGACAAGTTTTTTGAATATCTGATAAAGTTAAATCATTGCTAATACGCTGGAAAACGTTACTTCTTAAAATTTGCACTCTACTTCCGAAATCAATTAAATTTTCATTTTTATTTGGTCTGGTTCGTGTGAGCTCTTGGACTAAACAATCTACATCACGTCTATCAGAAAAACATTGTAAAAGTTATAATCCCGTGAGAACTCAAGCTTATTTAGTATTACGCAATCTAATGAAATCCTTATCTATTTTCTTAGATTTTCTTAGCGTCGTTCCCATGCTTTGTCAGCAGATTAGAAACTTATAAATATATGTAAAGTGCATAATAAAGTCAGTCATATTGTACACGCCTCTGGCATAATAGAAAATTTTTAAAAATAAACTCTCGAGAATCGAGTTGTTAACTGGCGCAGTCGGGTCGATTTTGTCAACGGTTTGCGCATCGTGCGTGTCCTCCGTCTTCGTATCAACGATTAGTGGCAAAAACGGACAAACAAAAATTTTCGAAAATCCTGTGGGTGCGTGCAATATCGCTCACTGATCAGGGAAAAAGGAACAAGCATCGTCCTACGTCCTATTGGTGCGAGTCAAGGGAACAAGCATCGTCCCAAACCTCATAAAAGTTAGTTCCAGGGAGAAGACAAGAATCGCTCCTCCTATTGGGCCCTAGTTTTAAGAAGAAAAGAAATCAATGAAAATCACCACAATCTTCATTGTATCACTGTAAGTGCTTCCTTTCAATTATTCCCGCATTTATTATTTTACCGAATTAATCTATTGATATTCTCTGTTTATTAGTGTTATTGTTTTATAAATTTTTAAAGTGGAAGATCTTAACGAAATTTTGGCAAATTTATTTTTGAATCAAAACATGCCTAACGCTAATCAACCAAATTACCAACTAATCAGATATCAAGCGGATAATATTCCAACATTCGATGGAAATCCGAAACAAATAAACAGATTTATAAATGCTTGCGAAAACTTTTTCAATAATCATAAAGATCGAACAGATAATGGTGCAACCATAAATGTCTGTCTGTTTGACACTGTCTTAAATAAATTAATTGGCAGAGCAGCCGATTTAATTGCCTCTAGAGTAGAATTAAATACTTGGCCTTTGTTAAAAACAGCAATAATTTCTACATTTTCCGATCAAAGATCTATTGATTGTTTATTGCAAGATGTAATAACATCAAAACCGGAAAGAAATGAAACACCGCAACAATTTGGTCTGCGTCTACAAGATGCACGTAGTTTATTATTCTCAAAAATTAATATGTCAAATGACACAAACGAAATTAAATTATTAAAAATCACAGAATACGAAAATTTAATTTTAAAAACATTTATTAATGGTCTAAATTATCACATGCAATTAGTAGTACGATTAAAAAGCCCAACAGCTCTAGAAGAAGCAATGAGTTTTGCTTTAGAAGAAGAAAATTTTATTTACTATAAAAATAGAAGTAATGTAACCAACAAAACTTCTGTAAATTTAAATGTACCTAAAAATAAATTAAATATGCCTCAACAAACGCATAATTATAACCGCAATTTTTCTCAAGTACCCTCACAACAATCAACACCACATTTTAATAATTATACACCCAATTACACAACTAATCGTATGCCAATCGCTCAAAATCAAAGTAAACCCCAATTTTTAGGTTACGGACAATTTAGACAACCCTCTAATGTCTTTAGACAAGGACCTGTACATCGTCCAAATTTTAACAACCAAAATTTCAGACCTAATTTTAATCCTAGACCAAATTCTAATTATCAGCATAATATGCATAATAAATCCTCTGGAATCTCTAGGTTGAGAAGACCAGAACCAATGGATGTTTCTTCAGGCAATACTATATTAAACCAAAATACACCCCCTAAACGCGATTTTATTGTTGAAGAATTATTTAACCAATCTGTAGAAAACATTAACAATGAATCTACCGAATGTGAAAATAACCCTGATGATGACTCTCAGTATTATCAAGAATTTAACGAAACGTTGTACCCATATAATAACCCAACATACGATTTTTCTCAAGAAGAAAATAACGAATATGAGAACCCATACGAC
Source organism: Philopedon plagiatum (assembly GCA_963971165.1). NCBI lineage: Eukaryota > Metazoa > Arthropoda > Insecta > Coleoptera > Curculionidae > Philopedon > Philopedon plagiatum. The sequence goes on from OZ020189.1 coordinate 117,436,580, forward strand.
TACAACGAAAATTTTCACGAGAACCCGAGTTCAACCAACCCGACATAATATACCTCAATAATTATACTAATTCCGATTTACCAATAATTTACATACCGGAAATAAACGCAAAATTTTTAATAGATACAGGTAGCGGTAAAAGTTTTATTAAACCAAATCTTGGTTATCAAATTTATCCAAATTTTATATTTTCTGAATTATTCTCTGTTAGAACAGCTCATGCTACGTCACTCCATAATGAAGTTATAAACATTCCAATATTTCCCTCATTTAATTTTTCTGGAGATCATAAATTTTATCTTTTTGATTTTTCACCGAAATTCGACGGACTTCTAGGAATCGATTTTCTAATACATATAGGAGCCAATATAGATCTACAAAATAGCAAATTAAGAACGCAAAATACTATTCTAACATTATACCACGAAAATAACGTACCAGCGTTATACAACTTCGAAACTGTCAAAATTACAATACCCCCTCGTACGTGTCAAAAAGTTAAAATACCCGTAAATTATTCTAACGGTATAGGTATTTTTAAATACACAAATTTCGGATGTGCAGAAATACCTGAATCTTTAGTCGAAATAAAAAATTCTTTAGCGACAACCCTCGTAACAAACACCAGCGAAAACCCAATAAAAATAACTTTATTGAAACCTCTAGACATTGAACCCTTAGACGAAACGGAAGTTAATTTTATAGAAAAAATGGAAACTGACACCGAATTAAATGAATATTTAGACAACTTACAAAAACAAAATTTAAAAAATTTAAGATTATCTCATTGTAATAAAGAAGAGTACAAAGCGATACGTGACCTCTGTTATGAATATCGAGATTTATTTTACTGCGAAGGAACCCCTTTGACATTTACAAATCAAATTAAACATAAAATAAATTTAACTGACGAAACGCCCATTTTTACTAAAACATATAGATACCCGGAAATACATAAAAAAGAAGTTAAAACACAAATGGAGAAAATGCTAAATGACGGCATAATTCAACACTCAAACTCGCCATGGTCTAGTCCAATTTGGGTAGTACCAAAAAAGTTAGATGCTTCAGGAAAGCGCAAATGGCGCATAGTTTGCGATTTTAGGAAACTAAACGAAAAATCTATAGACGATAAATTTCCCCTACCGAATATCACAGATATTCTTGACAAACTCGGAAAAGCCCAATATTTCTCTACGTTAGATCTTGCAACCGGTTTTCACCAAATTGAAATGGAACCAAACGATATTCCCAAAACAGCTTTTTCAACCGATACAGGTCATTACGAATTCAAAAGAATGCCTTTTGGACTTAAAAATGCCCCCTCTACTTTTCAAAGAGTAATGAATAACATTCTTCGCGGTCTTCAAAATGAAATTTGTTCAGTATATCTAGATGATATTATAATTTTTTCAACATCTCTTCAAGAACACATAACTAGATTAAAAGCAGTTTTTGATAGGCTTAGACAATCAAATTTTAAAGTCCAGTTGGACAAGTCAGAATTTTTACATAAAGAAGTCGCTTATTTAGGACACAAAATAACAAAAGATGGTGTAAAGCCCAATCCCGATAAAGTCAATGCAGTAAAGAATTTCCCAATACCAAAAACACAAAAGGAAATCAAATCATTTTTAGGTTTGGCAGGATACTATAGAAGATTCATAAAAGATTTTGCTAAAATAACAAAACCTCTTACACTATGTCTTAAAAAAGGAGCAAAAGTCACACATTCGCCCGCTTTTATTGAATCATTTAATCATTTAAAAGAATTATTAATAAATGCCCCAATATTAAAATACCCTGATTTTGAAAAAACCTTCGTCCTTACTACAGACGCTTCAAATATAGCCCTTGGTGCAGTACTTTCTCAAGGCAACCCCCCAAACGATAACCCTATTGCATTTGCATCACGAACTTTAAATGAAACAGAACAAAAATATTCTACTATAGAAAAAGAACTTTTAGGTATAGTATGGGCTTGCAAATATTTCAGACCATATTTATACGGTAGAAAATTTAAAATCTACACAGATCATAGACCTTTAGTTTGGCTATTTAATTTAAAGGAACCCAACTCAAAACTTGTACGTTGGAGACTTAAATTAGAAGAGTATGACTATGAAATACTTTATAAAAAAGGGAAACAAAATACCAACGCTGACGCACTTAGTCGTATCCAATTACATGCAATCGAATCAGAATCAGTAGGTAATTAATAATCCCGGAGATATAAGTCGTGACATCGAAAACTTTTTAAAAGACAGCTGTAGTCAATTTAACCCCGAAAATTTAGATCCCGATGATGCTAGCAAGCAACTGGAAAAAGTCAATGAACCCAGTCAAAAAATTAAAATTTTACAAAATATACAAATAAAACCCCCAGATAACAATTCCGATAATACAATACACACTACAAACGCGGAAGAAAACTATTCTAACATGACTATATTAGACGAAATAATTAATAACAAAGCACGTCAAATTATTGTCAAAAAATCTCCTTATGACGCATATATTAAAACTGAACGTGAAAATTTTGATGGTCACCAAATTATTAATACAACTTTACCTACTAATATGTCAATAATTATTAATTTCCTAAAAGAATACCTGACAAATAAAAATACTTACATTTACTTCTTTTCAAAAGAATTACGGCCTTATTTCCAACAAGCCATGAACAATCATTTTAAAAATCTTAAATTGATAGAGTGTACCAAATTAATAAATAACGCCCAACCAGAAGAACGAGAATTACTAATCAAATATCGACACGAAAGTAAAACAAATCACCGTGGAATCGAAGAAACATGTAAATTCTTAAAAGCTAATTATTATTGGAAATCCCTTAAACCCGATGTAACGAAATATATTAATAATTGCGAGATTTGCCAAAGAGCAAAATATAATAGAAAGCCACCTGATCAGCCTCTCGTATTAACAGAAACCCCAAGTAAACCATTCGAAATAATACACATCGATACCTTTATTATTGCTAAACAGAAATTTTTAACTATCATAGACAAATTCTCAAAATACGCTCAAGCGCTTCCTTATACCGGAAATGCAGTGTCGTGCTGTGAACAATTAATTAAATTCTTTTCATTTTTACGCGTGCCAAAACAAATAGTATCAGATAACGGCTCAGAATTTCAAAATGAAGTAATCGACGGCTTATTAAAAGCACATAATATTAAAATTCATTTTTCTACCCCTTATCACCACGAATCAAATTCCCCTGTAGAAAGACTACACTCTACCCTTATCGAGCATATACGCATTTTAAGAGAATCAGACCCAAACGCAGACGTAATAAAATTAATGCCATACGCAATTATTGCCTATAACAATACTATACATTCAAGTACAAATTATACCCCTTATGAACTTGTTTTCGGACATACCGACTCAAGAGACCCTATGGACTTAATACCCTCTCATGTATATACGGAATATATAAATAATCACAAAAATAACACACAAATTCTGTATGAAAATATTGCAAAGCAATCTACGGAATTAAAGCAAAAAATTTAGATCAAAATGACGCAGAGCAAATCGATGCAAAAATTAAAAAATTACAAGAAAATCCAAATAAAATAAAAATTGACGCAATAAATCAAATTACACTCTTGCAGTCTACGATCAGTAAATTTAAATCAATGATATCAAATATCACACACAATGAAATGATGTTAAAATCACACGTCTTGAAAATAGAAGAGACAATAAAACAAGTCGAGATTCACCAAACCAATACAACACAATATTTCTTAATATATACAGTTATTAATCAAATAACAACAATGTATCAATCAATTTATGATATTTTGAATAAAATTGAAACTTCAATTACTTTTGCGAAAATTAATACTTTACATAATACGATACTAGATCCAAACGAATTATTAACTGAAATTCAGAATATTAATAGCCATTTAAGTACAGATAAACTACCACTAGAAAGTAACCCTCAAAATATACTTATATTTGAAAAAATATTAAACATTAAAAGTTACATAAAAGATTTTACTATTGTATTTGTAATAGAACTGCCTCTTGTTGAATCAGAGATATATCAATATTTTAATTTATTTCCTTTACCAATTCCTGATAATCAATCATTTGTCGTAAATATCCCGTACAAACCCTACCTAGCACTTAGCAGCTATAAATACGCCTATATGGATCAGGGATGTCAAGAAATTCAACCCCAGAACTTTCTATGCAAAGAAACCCATTCCAGTTTCATCGAAAACAGCCCTTCCTGTGCAGTTCAACTAATTAAGCATCATACAAATGTTACTTCCTGTCACCCCTTTAGAACGCAACTTCACGACATTCAAGTAAGAAAAATTATTGATGGAAAATGGCTAATCACCGCACCAAATCGTCTAATTGGTACAGTCAATTGCCAAAAATCATTGGACAATGTACCCTTGTTTGGATCCTACCTGGTGGAATCCCCGACCGACTGTAAAATACAAATAAAATCAATCATATTGGAAACATACAAGTCAAGCCGACTTAGCTACACCGAAGTCAATCTTCCAGTATTGAACTTCAGCAAGATTGAATGGCATCGATCAACCCAGTACAACCCTCCTACTATGGACCTCAACTATGTCAATCTAAAAGCAACGAAAGAAATCGAAACCAAACTAGAAGAACAAAAGAGAAACCTTCAAGAAATGTCATCGATAATTTATATTAGTCGAACTAGTTTTTGGACAATATTTCTATATATTATTATTGCTTTAATTATTATCCTTATTATATATCTTAAATGTAAAAGGAAATCTAAGAATATTATTATTCGTAAATCAGATATTGAAAGTAATGAACAAAATCAATCAATTTTCTAAATATATTTATATTTATTGAAATCACGTTTTTAAAAGGTACGTGCTTTCAACTAAGAGGGGAGGAGTTATAATCCCGTGAGAACTTAAGCTTATTTAGTATTACGCAATCTAATGAAATCCTTATCTGTTTTCTTAGATTTTCTTAGCGTCGTTCCCATGCTTTGTCAGCAGATTAGAAACTTATAAATATATGTAAAGTGCATAATAAACTCAGTCATATTGTACACGCCTCTGGCATAATAGAAAATTTTTAAAAATAAACTCTCGAGAATCGAATTGTTAACTTAAAAGCGCAGCTTTTAATTTATCCCAATCATCTAATTCAACACGTCGGCCAACCATATATTCTGCTTTGTCAGATAGTTTTTCTTGAATGCATTCAAAAACGTGTTGATTTAGATCACTATCATTAAAAGTTTTATAATTGTTGACTAGGTCATCGCATCTTTTTATAAATCTATTTAAACTATTACTATCTCCGTTATAAGATTTAATATTTTCCATTTTAGATCTAAAAAGATCCCAATTTACTGCTTTAACAGTGGCAGTTGTTTCACTAGTTGCCATTGTTATGTGCTAAATTAAATCAAGTAAATTTAACAGAATAATTTACAAGATATCTGTTTAAAACAATACTTTTTCTGTCACTAAGCAAAACACTTTTTTTCTGTCACTTTCTCTGCGAGAAATGAAATCTATTTTGTTTTGAATTGATTCTAACCTACTTGTCTTCAATAGACTGCGAAAAGAATTGTGTGCTATACACTGCCCTATAACTATCCCTACCAAAGTCCTAATCGAAGGGTTTGGAAAGGGGCGAAAAGGAAAAGGCACTTACTTTGAACGAAGTCTTCGTCTTTGGTATCTCCTTCCCTTCTCCGATCCTCTGTCAGTCCCTGTGTATTCGGTGCCGGTCGTTTGAGGTTCTTTCAGGATCAGCGCCAAAGGGGTTGAAGCCACCAAGTGATTTAAATGTCCCAAAGATTCGGTAATTCAACCACCGCACTAATCCTACCGACTGCGCCACTTAAATAACTTCGACACCGAAATATCTTTTTAAAACAAATTTTATTTACGTTAAAATACAATTTTGGTAAATATGTCTGTTCAAGACGAGATTACAACAGAGAATAAATATGTAAAATGTAATAATTTTCCTTTTAGAATATTATGTTGACTTGACACTCTTCGGAGAATCGCAGGCCTGGAAAAGTGCTGAATTGGCAGGTTCCATGGTAGCCGGTACACATAATTAGCGGTACGATATTTGGCCAGCCCCATATCACTGAATTATAAAAATCCTCTGTTCCGTAAATAACATTTTGTTGAGAAGTATTTTAAATTAAATATAATTGGTTCATTTATTAAAGACATTGTCAAACATATCTGGATGTGCCATTATTGTTTAATATGTAGAAACTGGTCCTCTGGTTAAAGGTGTGAGAGAGAATAGTTGGTACTGTAAAAAAAATAATGTGTTAATCCTCGTTACATTTTATATTGATTTTTTTTAATGAAATCTTGTACTTCGGCTTAGGGTGTAATTTAAAACGTATTTCACATTTGCTCTTTTGGTAGAAACTGATCAACAGGGTGTTTCGGTCTATACGTATTATAAACGCTGACGATTTATGTTTGTATGTTTTTTTATTATAACTTTAAGAATTACTACTTATTTTTACAAAAAGTAATTAAAACGTCTTTTTTGTTGACATCAGTTGTTAGGGAGAGAACCGGACATTGTTCCTTCTGTCATATCTTGGTGTCATTGGTTTTGGACTGGTGGTATATTTTAATTGTATTTAAGGTTGTCTGAACACAGGGTATGTTTACTTTTATGCAAAATAACGTTTTCGTATTTTTTATGCTCCCTGTATAAAACATTAAATTTTTTGAACGTGAATCTTATTTATTTTACAAGCAAAAACTTTTATTATGAGTGACATTTTTACGTACGAGTATCTTGCAAAATTTGGTCGATTTGTCCTCTTCTTCTGCCACACACCGGCAGGAAACGGAACGGAGATGAATTATTGTAATGTTTTTCTCCGTAACTTTTTTCTCCTAACAAATTTGAACGGAATCTCTTAAAATGAAAAGTTAACTAATAGCTAGGTAATTGCAGTTGGTTGCATGCAATTTAGAAGTCTGTTTAAAAACACAAGGCAAAAAAAAACGTTTTTGCAATTAATCAATTGAACATTTTGACTTGTTTTGAACATTTAATGATACAGCAAAAGTACAAGAATTATTTTTCTTAATAACGCGTGTTTCCCCCATGAGCCCTTATGACTGCAGCTATCTATCCTCTCATACTTCTGATGACGTTGTCGATCATTTCTTGAGGCAAATTATCCCATATTTCAAGTAGAGCAGCTTCTTCTGTGTTTTGGACAGCAGGAATTCTTGACCTTAGTCATGTGTCTGGCATGTCCCAGACATGTTCGATCGGATTCATGTCCGGGGAACATGCAGTCCAATTCATTGTCGGTATTTCCACTTGGTTTAAAAAGTCAGTTACACAACGAGCACGTGCGAGCGAGCATTGTCGGGCATTAAGAGGAAATTTGCTTCAATATGTGAGGCGAAAGGTACCACACGATCTTGCAAAACTTCTCTTAATGTAACGATCTGCAGTTAAAGCGCCACCATCAATTACCACCAGCTCTGTGCGTGTCTCTAAACATATCCCACCCCACACCATAATTGAGCCTCCACTGAAAAAGAGAGTAGGAGTAAAATTGAATAAGTCATTTTGTTCTTCTGGACGTCGATAATAATCTTACCCTACCATCAATCGAATTTACGCAGAAACGACTCTCATCCATGAATAAAACTCGCCTCACTGATCAGCATTGCTATTGTGGTGTTCTCGAGCAAAAGTTAGTCTTGAGTATTGGGACTTTTTTGACCTATATGAATTTAAATCAACTTTTTTGAGTCTTCTTCTGACTGTACGCTCACTTATTCTGGGCCAACGAACCTCTTTTAGGTCGTTTTTGGTTTGAACTACCGTTCAACGCCTATTTCGGAGTGTTTGCCACACTATAAATCGGTCATTTACAGCTGTGGTTGAGCGTTTTCTACCTTGATCTTCTTCTTATACTCTCCAGTTTGCGTCAAACGTGTAACATTACGATGGATCGTCGATTTTGTTTTACCAAACATTTCAGCAACTTCACTGTAAGATCGACCATTTTCCATCATTGCAACAGCCCTAGCGACATCAGTCATTGCTAAAGCCATTATGTTCTGTTTCACAATTAAGGTGGCGATTGTAACCAAAAACAAACAAAACTTAAATAATTGCTTAAGAAAAAACAACAAAATTTAATTTAGTGAAAATATTCGTTTCAAATTTAATGCAACAACTACTTGATAAAATAATCAAAATAAACAAAAATTGTAGTAGGCTGTCGATACCTAGACGACACAAAAAAGAAACAATATAAATAAATACCTTTATTTTAATAAAATTTATCCCCGTTCTTTTAAATTTGCCGGTGCGTGTATTACAGAAAATCAGATGTGTTAACCCAATCAAACCCAATCAAATCATACAAACATGAGATACCTCACAGTTAAAACGGGTCCCCATGTACATACATACAGTGTCTATACTGGAACGGCGTAACTAGGATCTGAACTAAAGGGGGACAACATATTATTTTCGAGAAAGGGCGCGGGATGCGAATTCGCTTTTGCGAAGATCATAGTCTGAAGTTTTTCTTCTAGGGGACAGCTGCCCCCTCCTGCCCCTTGCTGGTTACGCTCTTGACTATAGTGTCTTTTAATTTTTCATACTGAGAGATGTCTAACAAATAAATGCTATTTTAACTTCGTAGCCTTTTCTGATAAATAATCAAAGCTTTGTTTCGGTATATTGGGGATTTTCCATAATATGAATACCTTACCACTTATTTATATAAAAAAATTGTACAATTAAAATTTTAAATCGGTCATAAAAAAAAGTTGATCCTTAAGTTCATAAAACCACGTCAAGTAACTAAAAAACTACTTTTGCATATGGTAATGCAGTATTGTTTTTGGTAATTTTAATAAATTCATAAGGGGTCATCCATACATTACTTCACACAAATTTCATCGTTTTTTGCCCCCCCCCCCGTCTTGTCACAAGTATTCACATTCGTGTGACCCCCCCCTGTTGTGACTCATTTTGCAATTTGAAATTTATAACTTAATTAAAATAGCACTTCCAATATTATTATTTTAAAAAATATTTTCGATACAGTAACAATTTGTACGTTCTCAAATAATAGATAGGTACCTACTCAAAATCAATAGAAAAAAAATATTCTTACATTGTCTTACATATTCTTACAAGTCTGCACCATATAGGAAACTTTTTAAAATTTAATTCAGGTCAAATTTTACTTTGGCATCAATTTTTGCTTGACCAAGAACCTTAAATGACATATATAGATAGTCAGGTGATCCATGTTAGCTGTCAAAAGCCCTGAAAATGATATTATTTGCTAAAATTTCGAAAAATCTCATAGGAAAAAGTTGTTTGGTTTCTCATCGAGATTCTATCTGTAAAGTTTTGTTCAAAAATTTTAACTTTTAATTTCTCACATATTTTTTAATGTAATAAATTTGTTTAAATTTTTAACGTCTCTTTCGTTATTATTAAGTTTAAACGCCATATTGCAACGTTTCTAAAGATAAGATATACATTTCCCAAAGTCTGCAGAGGTTTATAACACAAAAATAAATATTTTTTAAAATTCCCTCAGCGCTAGTAGACTATTACTTGATTTTTTAAGATCTATAGGGCTTATTATTAACCATATCAAATACAACAGTTAGAAAAGCATATCATCATAGGATTTTAAAAGCTAACTAATAAAAAACTTTTATCTTTTTTATTAAAAGCATCATTAAAATTTTTAAAACTAAAAAATGCCATTCTTATTGTAATTTAATTCAACAGCAGGTTTTGAAACAAATATAAATGTGACAAGTTGACATAGGACGGTAATTGATTGTCACTAAATCACTACTGGTGTAAAAGTTTTTTAAAAATCGATTAAAAAATGGTTACTACCGAAGAAAAAATGGAGATAGTTTTAATTCACGGTAAAAAATAGGACAAATAGGGACACTGGGAATATTTTTAATCAAAGACACCCACAAAAGTTTGTTTCGTATTCCACAGTTGGTCTGGACAAATTCAAACAAACTGGAACAGGTTTGAATGATTTTAAGAAACCACATGCAAATTGGAAACTAGAAGAGCATGAAGAATATGTGCTATAAGATGCAATTGAATACAAGCAAACGTCAGTTGTAGCTATATCGGAAAGAACAGGGGCCAAAGAAATAACCATAAGAAATATTTTAAGAAAAAATAGACATCATCCCTACGAGCCGAAAATTATGAATATTCTTAAAGAAAGGGATTTTGAAGCAAGGTTTGATTTTTGTGCCTGGGTACAGGGGGAAATAGAAGAGAATCGGTCATTTGCCAAAGGAATAATGTTTACGGACGAAGCACACTTTTATTCAAACGAGACAGTAAGTTCTTAAAACTATAGGTGGTGGGCTCATGAAAACCCTGGCTTCATAATTGAGTGCAAAGTGCAATATTCTTTTAGAGTAAATGTCTGGTGTGGAATTTTTAACATAATTGATTGGGCCGTATTTTTTTAGAGACAAGTTAAACGCAGTAATTTATTTAAACTTTTAAAGGACTGAGATAACCAATGTTGTTGATAACATGTCACTGCCGGAGACATTGATATTGTGGTACCAACAATTCACAGCACGGTTGAGGTCAGAAATTTTTTAGACATTTTTTTTAGAGGAAAATGGATTGGCAGATATTCTGAGTATTCCTAGTAAACCTGACCTAACTGTCATGAATTTCTTTTTGTGGGGTTATCTCAAACAAAAAGTGTACCGTAAACGGCCGTTTCAAAACGTGGATCACTTGGAAAATACTGTAGGAGAGGCTTGCCTTGAAACTCTACCAAGATTTCTGAAAAATGTTACAAAAGGGTTTTCCAGAAAAACAATTAAATTTATGGAAAGGGAAGGACGACACATTAAAATGTAAACAGTTTTTTTTGTTTTAAGAATAAGCTTTAAATTTTTGATTTTTCTAATCCTGTTTTAGTTTAAAAATAAAAGTTTTAACAAAAAAAGTTTTTTACTAGTTAGCTTCTAAAATCCTAGAGATGATATGCTTTTCTAACTGTTGTATTTCATATGGTTAATAATAATCTCTGTAACACTTAAAGAATCAAGCAACAGTCCAATAGCGCTTAGGGAATTTTAAAAAATATTTATTTTTGTGCCATAAAAACTCTGTAAACTTTAGAAAATGTATACCTCATCTTTAGAAACGTTGCAATATGGCATTTAAACTTAAACGAAATAAACGTTAAACATTTAAACAAATTTATGATGCTAAAAAAATATGTAAAAAATTAAAAGTTAAAATTTTTGAACAAAACTTTAATAATGGAATCTCGATGACAAACCACACAACTTTTACTATGACATTTTTTGAAATTTTTACAAATCATACCATTTTTAGGACATTTTCTTAAAAAATGTAACTTTTGACAGCTAACATGGATCACGTGACTACCTTTATGTACATCATTTAAAGTTCTTGGTCAAGCAAAAATTGATGCCAAAGTCAAATTTGACCTTAATCAAATTTTAAAAAGTTTCTCATATGGTGCAGATTTTTAGGCGGTCACTGTATATTATTCAGATTAAAAAATAGTTAAAGAATAGGTATATATTACACAGCCCCACAAAAAAAATTGAAATTATTTTCTCCGATATCTGAGGAGGTGCACTTTATGTTTTTGGGGTTGCTGAATCCGAATCCGGGGTCCGTTTAACCCCATCACGTCAGGGTCAAGGGCATCTGAAGGGCAAAGTGCGGAATGACTATTAAAAAATCTGAAAAAATGTATATATATGTTTTCGGGGTCGCTAAATCTGAATCTGGGGTTCTGTTGACCTTGAAGTGTCAGAATCAAGGTCAAATAAAGGTCAAAACCCTAAAATTTGATGATATGATCATTTTGACCCCGGATTCTTGAAGAGCAGAAAATTTTACGTCCGAATATGTATTGACCTTTTTTAGAACAGGCCTTTGTAGGTCACGTGATGGTCATCCAAAATCAAATCCATTTGCCAGCTTTTGGCTGTAACTTGAGATCTTGGGTCTTTGATGAGTTGATATTTTTCGGGTCGTTGGTCACGAGTCTGGTATTCATGTGAGCCAATCACGTCGTAATATAACGATATAATATTTTCTTAGTCCGGATTCTGAAAGAGCGAAAAATTTCATCGGTGTGTTTGCATCCAGGGCACCTCCCCGTGGTGACGGCGGGCAACGGAGTAGTCCCGCTATCCGGCAAAGTCCCTGGAACAGGACGCGTATGCCGTCATGGCAAATACAACGGAAAAATTTACGATGCAGGGGGATGGAAGGGTGGGAAAGCGGGCCCGCAGGCGTCGTCATCCAGTGACCGCAGCTCTGTTGAGGTGGCTACCTTGGCCTCACCAGAGTATAAAGCTACAAGTAGTAGAACCCATAGACATGAGCATGACAACCCAAAAACCCCATATCATTTCTGTTATGTTTGTGGTTCGTACACACCACCACATGGCCGGAAAAATATTACTCATGTTGTTAATACTGCATACAAGTATTGGCGGACTATTGCTGGTATTTGAAACGAGATGTAGAAACAGTTCAAGCATCACCTAAACGAAAATCACTACGTAGATCGTTTGAAGATAAGCGAGTCCGTTATCACAAACGGACAACAGGAGATGGATAGACCTTCACAAAATGACTTGTTGACGTATTAAAAGATGAAAAAAAAGGTAAATACGTATTCGGATGTAAAATTTTCTGCTCTTTCGGAATCCGGGGTCAAAAATATCATATCATCAACTTTTAGGGTTTTGACCTTTATTTGACCTTGATTCTGACACTTCAAGGTCAAGAGAACCCCAGGTTCAGATTTAGCGACCCCGAAAACATATATATATATATATATATATATATATATATATATATATATATATATATATATATATATATATATATATATATATATATATATATATATATATTAGGGTGTCCGTTATTTCCCAAGTTGATTTTTTTTCTTGCGACGCCCCCTAAATTTTTAGTTTATCGTCTAAAAAAAAATGTCAGACCAAAATAAGCCCTTAATATTCATAATAAACCTTGCCCTAAAGACGATACATTTGCCATTTAAATTACATGGGATTTTGCCACTTTTTACAATTAATTTTTATTCTCGGACACGATGTTCTATAGCAATGAGACATACATATTCTTATAGGAAATTGAACGCTCTGCAAAAAAGGTCTCTTATAATTTTTCGATTAATTCACTGCCTCAACAGTTATTCAAGGTGAAATTTGAACGCTATGTAAATTTTCAGATTTTTTTACTTTTACGGCAAAGTGGTTATTATTTCGATAAAAGTTATTAGTTTATTTCTAAAAATAGATAATTCTGGTGGTATTAGGGTAAAAAAATTTAAACATGGAAAATAATATACCGCATAACAGGTAGCTGGTTCTAGTTTGAATCATTTTTGAGACTATTCATTTATAACACGCAGTCAACTAATTTTTATTGAATTTCATAAATTTTTGTATACTTTCTTGAAATTTCCCTTCAATACAGTAAGTGACTCAAAATTACACTACAAGCATTATCGCCAACACACGGATTTTCTATTCACGCAAGCGCGCTAAGTCGCATTTAGTACATTGAATAACTTTTGAAGGAGTGAATTAATCGAAAAATTATAAGAGATCTTTTTTGTAGATCGTTCAATTTTCTATAAGAATATGTATATCTCATTGCTATAGGTCATCCTGTCCGAGAAAAAAAAATTAAATGTAAAAAGTGGCAAAATCCCATGTAATTTAAATGGGAAATGTATCGTCTTTAAGGCACGGTTTATTCTGAATATTAAGGGCTTATTTTGGTCTGACATTTTTCTTTAGACGATAAACTAAAAATTTAGGGGGCGTCGCAAGAAAAAAAATCAACTTGGGAAATAACGGACACCCTAATATATATATATATATATATATATATATATATATTTTGTTTTTTGGTGTGTGTTTCTTGGGATTAGGTTCATTGTAAAAACATTTTTTATATTAAAAGTCCATTGACATTTCGACCCTTTTCCGGGTCATTTTCAAAATATATATTTATTTTTTTTTTATTAATTCGGTTTGATAAAAACCTAAAAATACATTATTAGTTAAAATTACAAATTAAATTTAATTAATTACAAGCTTCTTTCCCTAGACGTGATATCTTTATACACAAACATACCAAAGGAACTTGTCCAAACAGTCATAAACGCAAAATGGAATTCATTACAACAACATACCACTTTAACAAAAAATAACTTTATAGAAGCAATTAATTTAACCCTTAATACAAATTACTTTCAATACAAAGACAAATTTTACAAACAATTAGATGGTTGCGCCATGGGTTCTCCAATCTCTTCTATCATAGCACAGATTGTCATGGAGTATTTGGAGGAAAAAGTCATTGAAAGTTTGAATTTTGATATACTTTTTTTTAAGAGATTTGTAGACGACTGTTTAATCGCTCTACCAAGGGACAAAACCAATTAAATACTTTACCAATTTAATAGATTCCATAAGAAACTACAATTCACAAGTGAAATAGAAACAGACAATAGAATAAGCTTCTTGGACGTGACCTTAATTAGAAAAAATAACAAAATAATAATAGAATGGTACACTAAACCAACTTGGTCAGGGAGATATCTGAACGTTCATTCCAACCATTCAAAATCTCAAAAACAAAGTGTCATTATTGGCTTGACAGACAGAGCCATTATGCTTACCTCACCTGAACTAAGACCCAAAATTTTAAACAAAGTTAGGACTGTTTTGTTGCAAAATGGTTTCAAAGAAAAAGAAATTAATAGAGTGATAAAAAAAACGTACCCACAAATTCTATAATAGCGTATTCAGTACCAAAAAAAACTCTGATGAAGTAGCAAACAAATATGTATCACTACCCTATATAAACGAACTATCTGAAAAACTAAAAAGTAGTCTTAAAAAACATAACATAGTGGCTTGTCATAAAACAACAAACAAACTTGGTTCTCTTTTCACGAACTTAAAAAGTCCGACACCAACTATGAACCAATCTAATGTGATATACTCTGTACCATGCACAAATTGCCCAAAAAAATATATTGGAATGACATCGCAGTTACTAAAGAACAGACTTAACGGACACAAATATACAAAAAACACATCAACAGCTCTGAGCAAACATGTAAGAGAGACAAAACACGAATTTAGTTATAACCAAACAAGAATTCTGAATAAAGATCATAACTATTATAAATTATCCATCAAAGAAATGATAGAAATAAAAAAAGATAAAAATGCTGTGAACGACAGAACAGATATAGGAGGACTTAGCCGCATATATGTTAATTTAATTACAACAAATTAAAAAATTATCTCCTCTTAACCAGCATTTGCCATATCCTCTTAATATCAAACCAAACGATTACACATTTTGTTAAAAAATTACTATTTTTTCTCTTTCCACATAAAATACTCTGGTATGTTTTAATATGTCTGATAAGAAATAGCAGATTAATCCTTCAAAGACCTTAAAGTTTTCAAGGTGCGTATAATAAAAATATCTTGCAATTATTGTAGAAAAATGTTCACTGTTAAGAACGTAGAATTTTAGATGTGTCCAGATTTTAATGTTTACTGTCATATTGTACCGTTGTTGTAAATTGTTTTAACTAATAATGTATTTTTAGGTCTTTTATCAAACCGAATTAATAAAAAAAATAAATATATATTTTGAAAATGACCCGGAAAAGGGTCGAAACGTCAATGGACTTTTAATATAAAAAATGTTTTTACAATGAACCTAATCCCAAGAAACACACACCAAAAAAAAAAATATATTATAAATGGTTCAAGAAAAATAACAAAGTATATATATATATATATATATATATATATATATATATAAGTATATATATATATATATATATATATATATATATAGTAGAAAAATGGAAGATTTCTTGGCCTATAGGTAATATAATAAATGTAAATGCGAAGATTTACTTCTTCGCTAGTGCAGCGATAAGGCCGTGAATGAAAAATAAAAATAATGAGGACTATCTTTGATTCTGGTCTGGGTGACCTCCTGCTATCGATTTCTGGGCCCTTACCCATCAGCGGGCAGGCTTACACCTTAGGCTTATTTTTATTTTTCATTCACGGCCTTATCGCTGCACTAGCGAAGAAGTAAATCTTCGCATTTACATTTATTATATATATATATATATATATATATATATATATATATATATATATATATATATATATATATATACATATATATACATTTTTCCAGATGTTTTAAGAGTCATTCCGCAAGTTGACCTTCAGATGCCCTTGACCCTGACGTGATGGGGTTAAACGGACCCCGGATTCGGATTCAGCAACCCCAAAAACATAAAGTGCACCTCCTCAGATATCGGAGAAAATAATTTCAATTTTTTTTGTGGGGCTGTGTTATATATTCTGTAAACTTTGGTTACAAGGACGAAAGGGGAAAATGCCGCAAAAAATGCCCAGAACATTCTAATAAATTCTCCGAAAATGGGCGTGCTTATTATTTTTGGATGAATAAAAGGTAGGAAATAAATATAACGAAAATATTCACAATAAAAATTTACTTAAATATTTGACAACTTTTAACAATGAAAACAATGGCATTTTTATCATAGACCCTATAAACATTGGCAATCACTCCGGGCGTTTGACTTTTTAGCGTTTTTCCATAAACAAATGATACATGATGAATGATTACACCGCGCCGCGCCAATGGAAGAATAACCAAGACGCTTGCTATCACCAGTCGCTCTCGGTACATTTCTGGTCAGCCATCATTTCTTTCGCAATAAACGATTCATTAAGGAAGAATATTTGACTGGTCTGCCTTACGTTGCCAGTTATGTATATCAAAAAATAATAGTTTTAAAGCATTCGTTTATTAATCGTCCTAAATATACCTATTTCAATTAAATAGAATGTGCCTATAATATTAATAGTGAATTACGTTTAATAGTATTATAATGTTATGCGTTCAAGTCACTAAAGAAAGTTTATATTACAACTGTAAGGTAAATGTAATGGTAATTTCAAAAATCTGACAACACAGCAGCTTAGCCATAAAAGGGTTTTAATCTTTTGCCCGCATTCTTTAAATTTTTTGGCTGTTACAGACTCGCTTGCCAAACTATATGTTACCAAAGGCAAACAATTTTACACTTCAAAATAACATATTTATATAACGTTCATTTCGCCCGTGGCCCTATGCCCTATTTAGTTGTTTTAATATAGTAGATTAATGTGACGTCACGAACCTTATGACTCCTCCCCCCCTTGACACGTGTTTTCACACTTTGTGGACCCCCTCCCCCCCTTTACGTGTGACGTAATTGATGGTGACCCCTAATAATAAATTAATGCTCTTGTAAGTAATTCACTTTTATATTCGAAAATAACGTTAGCTAAAAAATATTTAAAAAAAACAATAATTACTAAATATGATAACATTGTGTTTATTTCTATTACCAACGAGTTTATTTTGTTCTATTTTAACTTCATATTCTACAGATACGGTAAAAGTTTTGATATATTATCCTCGGATAGAGACATACACATTAACAAAAAAAAATGTATTAAAATACAATTACAATACTTATACAGCAGGCTTTGCATATGTTATCGAGGTAAACAATTCAAATTATTAGTAGTCAAATTCAGTTTTAATACCTAACTAACAAAATAAAGCAATATTTTTTACATTTTTTCAAAAGGAAGTATGATTTTAATTAAAAATAATTATCAGCAGTGTAAGATATATTTTTCACGAACGGTAATGACAATTATTATTTTCGAGCATGCAATTTTTGCGACACGAGCTGCAAGCGAGTGTCGTACATCATCCGAGTAAATAATGGTCATTACCGCGAGTAGAAGACTATACTTTTTCTGCAACTATTTTATTAAAAGTCCAAAAATTAAATTAATAACATGTTTATAAATTATGTACCTACCTTTAAATTTAAGAAATTTTGACCTTGTCAAAATCTAAGTTAACAGTACACATCTGCCACAATCGTGAATAATAATGCTTTGTTGTGATTGGTCACAGACCGTGAATACTACCCGTAAATAATGAATAATAGTATATTATTCAATGAGCATATAATGGTGGCTGTTATTCACGCGGATGAAGTTTATGACACGAGCCGCAGGCGAGTGTCATAAATCATCCAAGTGAATAACAGCCATTATATGAGAGTAGAATACTATACTTTATGCAGGACTATCAAAATAATTTAGATAATATTAATATATGTTTTTATTTTTAAATGTTGACGTTTTGAATTAAACTCGGAATTAAAGTAACCACAACAGCGCGACAACGCAACGTGACGAAGCTAATGTTTTCCACTTTTGTTTTTTATTTTGTGCGTACAATCGCATTCCAAGCCGGTTTGGATCGAGCACAGCTCTTGTTTGGAGTTTGGATCGAGATATCCGTGGAAGCGGTGAATAATGAAACCATTATTCACTAGTGAATAATGAATATTATTATTATTTCATAAACTCATGTATAATAATCAAATTATAGACGAGTCGTGGATAAAATTATTTTTCGCAAATTGCATGAAAATGATGGTTTATTAAATAGTCATAGAAAAATATTTTTATGATGACCTGAAAATAAGTTTACTGGGCCAAAATTCGAATTATTTAAGCGAACCTTACACGGTCAATAATATTGATATCAATCCATACTGACAATATTTCAACAATCCACTTCAGTCTCTGTATAGCGCACCCTAGACGATCAGTATTACTGACAGTATCCCCTTTACTCTCTGATATTAATGCCTGATATTGGGAAATTATAATTCGCGTCAGTTCAATCCATCAGTATCTCCACCTTACACAGTTAACATTTTTGTCAATATAATAAGATACAGTCAATATTATTGACCGTGTAAGTTACCATTTACGGTAGAGGCAACGTTTAGCTTCGGTGATCGAGTCAGGTCACATTCGATCACCGAGTATCAACCAGCTGCCCGCAAATAGCTGAGACCTATCTATAAATATACAACCAAACTCTACTAACAAGCCCCGCCCAGGGGCTGAGCGCGCACATTCGGGAGCTATTGGATCAAACTGCTAACTTATTAAAACTTATTTGTCATATATCTAATTCACACAACTGGCAACAAACGCTCGGGGTTTTGTATACAGGGTGGTCTGTAATGAATGCGCCAAAAATTAATCCTAGATTAATCTCGTGAAAATAGTGATATAGAGCCAAATATGCCTTAATAAAATGTCGCTCATTAATGAGATACAGGGTGTTAAAGTTCAGTTCTCAGAATTGTTATTTCTTTATAGCTCAAATCGTTTTTGAGATATCGACATGAAAACTGGGAATCGGGGGTTTTCAGGGATGGGGAATACGATGGTATTCCATTTATTGACATAATTTGTAGAGGGCGCTATTTACACCTTATACACTCATTATTTCATGCCATAACTTTCTTATTAGTACCGTTCTTTTATTTTTTATTTAAAATTTTGAAAGAGTGACTTTTTTAAGAGAAAATGGTATACTACATTTATTTCGATTAAATAAGCCGTTTTCGAAATATTTGCATTTATTCATTCTATTGTATAGTCAAAAAGTATTAAACATTAAAACTGAGATAACAGGCTTGACTAACGAATAATGAATTGATCATGAATAAATAACAAAAAATCACCAACAAATGCGAAAAATGTTCACCATTCACTTCGATGCATTGTCTTAATCCCTTCACCAAACAACGTCGTACTTGGAATAAAGTTCCTTGCTTATTCCTGATAACCTTGGTGGCACCATGAATTTTTTGCAAAAGTTGCTCACGGGTACGGATTTCTTCTGTGTACACTAAAGATTTGATAAAACCCCAAAGGAAGAAATCTAAAGGATTAAGATCCGGGCTACGCGGAGGCCATGGAATTTCAGTGCCACGATCAAACCATCTATGAGGCAGCCATTCATCTAGATAGTTGCGAACTGCAACTGGATAATGTGATGGAGCACCATCGTGCATAAACCACATGTTTTGTCATAAATTTAAGGGTATATCTTCGAGTAGATCCCGCAAACCATTTTGAAGAAACTGCAAGTACTGGTTACCATTAAGTCTTGCGGGCAACTCATAAGGCCCAATAATAAAATCACCGATTATGCCACACCAAATATTGATAGAAAACTCCTGCTGAAAATGTCGTTCTCTCGTTAAGTGTGGATTTTACACTTCCCATGTATG
Organism: Philopedon plagiatum; assembly: GCA_963971165.1. Lineage (NCBI taxonomy): Eukaryota > Metazoa > Arthropoda > Insecta > Coleoptera > Curculionidae > Philopedon > Philopedon plagiatum. The sequence continues at coordinate 117,456,927 of OZ020189.1, forward strand.
GTTATTTCGCCAATTAAACACACCTCGTCTGGTGAAGGTCGCCTCATTCGTGAAAATGATTCTGTTGATAAAAGTTGGATCGTGATTGTGATTGTTAAGCAGTAATTGACAAAACGGATGTCTGGTTGGTAGATCGGTTGGCAGTATATGTTGAACGGGGTTAAATGATATGGGTGTAGTTTTTCGGTGTGTAAAATTATTGTAAAACCTGTGTTCTTTTCACATGACTAGCATTCGCCAAATGTCTTGTACTTGTACTTAGATTTTCACCCACTCGTACTAAAATCTCTTCTTCTTGTTCTACAGATACTTTTTTAGGACGCCCAACATGATTCTGGGGACGAAAAGACCCTGGTTCGCCTAGTCGAGCGTATAATCTTTGAAAAATAATATGTCGATCCGGCTGCCTTCTATTTCAATATTGTTGTCGGTAGCGTCTTGCTGCAGCACGACTGTTAAAATTTTCTTGAACGTAAATGGAAATCATATCTCTCATTTCACTGTTGGAATATTCATTATGCCTAGGCATATTAATTACTTGAATTTATTTCTATTCAGATTTAAATTAACATCAAAAGACCGTTTATTCAATTTAATAAATGTCAACACTAATGATATTCGTAACGTATTGTCAAGTATCCATGATTAATTTTTTGGCCAAAGCCTACTAGTTATAAAATATTACAAACAAGTGGTCTAATGATGCCCTGTAAAGTAAGTGTTTTTATTTTAATTTAATTCGCTCTTGCGCGTGCAAAAGGAGACAAGTCCAAATTGTTAGTTTCTGGAAAAAGATGATTTAAAAAATATACGTTTTTCTCTTGAGTTTTGTGAAGCTTGTATTAAAAATAAAGCATTTTTGTAATTAGAAAGAAACTTTAATTGCAAGAATAAAATATTTTTTAAACAAAACGAAGTTTTAAATCTTTAAACTAGAGAGAAAAAAAAAACATATCTCTTTTTTCACAAAAAAAAAATCATTTAACTTTGTTCACACTAAATTTCATCAAGATCATCTTGGTCTACATCAGGTAGAAAGTCTTTAACATTCTTTTCAGTTGGTAAATTTTGATAGAAGTTATGAAAAACTTCATCTATATATGGCAACAGCTCAATTAAATTAGCTTTTTTTTCTTCGGAGATGACATTCGGATACTTGCATTTTAAAATATTTTGAGGGGCAGAGTTTTGACCTCTTCTTAAAAAGCTCAAGGTTTTGAAAGACTCATTCTTATCAAGGCTCTCTTTATAATAGATTTGGCCAAAAGTTCTATCATACCGTATCCATTTTACGTTCTTCCAGACGAATTTTTCGCCATTTTCATTAAACTTTCTTGCTTGAAATGTGGTTTTTAGTAAGCTACAAAAGTCCTGAAAGTCATCTTTCTTCATTTCAACTACTTTAAACGGTTTGCTTTTACCGCAGAGTCTCACTAGATTGTACCAGTCGCGAGGATGTTCAATGGGATGTTCATATTTTTTTTTCTTCTTTTCTATTACAGAATGGTCGCTGTCACATTCCATGCGCGTGTGCCCTGGGATCAGGAATTTGTGGTCTATTAGTGATAAGCTGGAACGTTGCATTAGGATCATAAACATAACAGCTACATGCGAGTTTTTGTTTTGACCCCCACAGGTATCAGAATAAAGTATAACGTGTTTGATGTGTGATGGTAACGATAAAAGTTCTTTGTAAAGACAAGAAGCCACCTGGTTTGCACCCCTACCGGAGATAATCTCATGCCACATGTAACAAGTGGTTTCATTTCGAGTACACTCATGCATCGTAAGATTAAAGGTCCAAAGTTGTCTCTTATAAAAAGCAACCGAAGTATTTAAATTGGGTGTTGGCAAGCACTGTTGCATATCAAAGGTATAGACAGCTTTGGACCTATTCGTAACTGCTTCTTCCTTATCTTCCTTTTTTGCTGAATATGCTCTTTCGGCATCTTCTTGGTGCTTTTGCAATGCAATTCTATGTTCTTCTTTTTCCATATCTCTCTTTGAGTTTGACATCATCATTTTTAGCTTATCGCATTGCTGGCAAGTATCTTTACTGTAGCGCTTGATGGAAATGTTCATTTTATGAAAGAGAGTATCATAAATTTTTCTGCTCACCGGTTTTTCTGGAGCTACTGCTATTTTGTATTCCTCGTACATGCGCGTCAGTGTATAAAAAGAAGGTAAATACCGTCGATCTCCAGTTTTCTCCCTACAATAATGGCTTTCATAGGATGGTATGGATAAAATGTGTTTTCTAACTAAATCAAGTTTTTCCTCGCTGATTTTGTTGGCTGGAACATGACTACCCCTTCTATCATCATTGTGGATCACACCTGAAATACTTAATGACTTTTTTGTTACATTTTCAATATATTTATTGGACAGGTCAAAAGTTTTCTTGAAACAACCCTTGCATATTTCCACAAGCAGACCATTGACTTTTAGGTGAAACTTGTAATTACATGTTCTAGCTTTTCTTGAGTTTATATTTTGTGTTTTCTTATCTTCTTTTAAAATTAAGGAAGCAGTATATGCAACGCGTTTATTATAGTTGTCGATTTTCCAATATTCATCAAAGATTTGTTTTCTTGTTTCTTCTGAAACCTTGTTTCTGCAACCTTTTCTACAGCTTTCTAATTGTTTAAACTCTCTTCTACGTATTGCCCTTCCCTTTAACGTAATGTACCCTTTGCCAGTATTTTTGAGAATGTGTCTTTGTTTTCTAGCTTCCCTTGTATCACCCTTTACTACTTTTCTGCCTCTTTTACGACAGCTTATATTTTGACCTTTTTTGTTAGTTTCTAATTTAAGTCTTTTCCTAACAATTTTTCTCTTCAATGTTGCCAAATTTTCATTTTCCGAACTTGATGATGATCCATAATATGAATCAGTAAAATCAGGATCCTTATCGCTGTCATCAATTTCGTTGTCTAAATAGTAATTATTACTTTCCACCTCAGCGTCATCTAAAAATAAAATAGTTAATAAAATACCTAAGGTAACCGAAGGTTACTTCTTCCCTACCTTTACTATATTCTGGAGTTAGCTTGAAACCATTATTATTGGGAGAACCGTGCAAAACGGACAGATCGCGTATAGCGAGTTCATCGTCATCACTGTTCAAAAGATTCTCATCGAAATGCGACACAGTACCTGAAAAGTGCAGTAAAATTATAAAAATAAGTAAATGTGTATGTACGTATTGTTATTTATTTTAAAATTTTACACCAGTAGTAATAATTTTAAGAACTAGTGTTTTGATGAGCTTACACTAAAGATACCTTAAATGCAATTTGGTATATGCATGTTTTATTTGCGAAGAAATTTTTAAATCTAAGTTTCACTTTAGATGGTTTGTATAAACAATCTAAACTTTCTTTAAATACTCCTTGATAGTTTTTATACTAAAAAATTTACCTTTACTGCATCCTGGAGCATCAAGGTTAAACATATCATAATGTGTATGACTCAATGAAACCAGCGGGGAAACTGTAGCTGTTTCTCCAACAGCTGCACTTTGCTCATCTCCTTTGCTAAAATTTTCATAGTTTCCAAAATTTTTATCTGAAAATGACGTTAATAACATCAGTGCGAAACGAGCTTGTTGAAAGAGATAAATGTCCAGAAGGAGTTATACGATAATCACACTTACCCTAGTTAAATATAGTTTAATAGTTTTTTACTAAATATATACCTTTGCTGCATCCTGGAATAACAGGGATAAAAATATCATAGTTTGTATTGCTTAATGAAACCAGCGGGAAAACAGTGTCTGTTTTTCCAACACCTCCACTTTGCTCATCTCCTTTGTTAAGAGTGTCATATTCTCCATGATTTTTATCTAAAAATGGATATTAAACCTTAATAATATTAGTGCGAAATGAGCTAACTGAAACAGAAGATTGTGCTGATGGAGTTAACTTAAACTCAGCTTGATAAAAATAAGCCTATTAAATCAAAAAATCGTTGGTTAACGCAACATTACCAATATCTATCGATTAAATTATGTTACTACCTACCTTTATAAGCAGCCTTATTGCGCAATTCCAATAAAAACTTTCTTCTCTGTGAAGACATAACCCCACTTTTTAAATTATGTATTGTTTGTAAGGAATTCAGTCAATAACACAAAAAATAATACACTACACCATAAAAATAAAATATCTAGTCTATTAATTAGGGCATAAACTACTATTTTACCACAATAAAGAAATACAAAGAGGCAAAATCAACAGAGCGACGCGAATGGTAAACAAAACAAGTTGTAATGAATACGGAGCGTAATGGTGCTACTGGAGACAAATCTGACTAACCACTTAGTGTCTAACTTAACTCCCACTGCACAAATTTGCTATAGGGGGAGTGAAGTTATCTTAATAAGTCTCTATTGACACAATTTGATTTATCATAACTCCTATAACACTAAACGTATTAAAGGCACTTTTAAGGCGTCTTAAGTTATCTCTGTCGGCACATCTAAACAGAACAGTAATAGAATTATGAAACTTGATTTATCTCAATATGCACATTTTCGGACTTATCTCCTTTTGCACGCGCAAGAGCGAATTGTTCTATTAATTTAATGCCACCTTTGTAGCTTATACTTGTTGTACCACAGATCGATGTGAATTCCGGATTTACGATCAAGATTCCGGGATCTAAAGAACATCAATCCGGGGATTGACTCTTCTAGTTTTTACTTCGTGTGTTAAGAGGTTAGTGTACGTTAGGACCGGCTTTGAATTGGGCATTTAAGTACAACATAAACCAAAAGTTTGAAGACGTATTGATCCAATTTACTTATGTATATTGTCGTTTTTTCGGCAAATATTTGAGTTTGAGGGATAAGCCGAACAGACTTACAATTATCACGAACTTTTTTCTAATATCCCTCATTAAACTTTTTTGATGTCAAAAGTGACCTTTATAAGTGAACTATTAAGAATTAGTTATTTATTTTTGGTAAATTATATTAGTAAAAAAATTGTGTTAATAAGAACCCTGCATAAGTTAGCTATCGTACGCCATTGAAATAAAACGCCTTGTTTGCCTTTGGTAAAATTATAAATTATAATTACAGCAAAATAAGCAAGCGATAACTGAAGTTTTTTGTTTATAAATAGTTTCATGAGGTTTGTAAATTTTAAATTTTTAACTGTGCGAGAGGTAAAATATACTATTTGTAATGTCTGCGATATGTGGATTATTAATTTGTGTTGTAATTGGCATCGGAGGTATTAGTGGTAAGACTATTTTTGAAGGTTGTGTTGTATTGTTAATAGCCTTAATCGCAATTTTTTTTTAATTCAAATTGACAAAAACAATATAATCGTGTAACTGCGATGACACAAAATTACAAATATACATATATTGTTTTTAAATTACAAGATAACTAAGCTGAGTGATGATCCAACGTTCAGATTCACTAAGTAAAAAAGTTTAAGACACGTGTACACTGCAACGTATAATGTAAAGTGTTTTGTAGTGCGAGTTCTTTACTTTCGCATTACACGTAATGTTCGAAGAAGCGTCTAAGTTACAAGTTGAATTACACTAGTCTGAAAGCAGCTCTTGGTATCAAGTTGCAATCAAATTGTAGATTCGGCTTCATATCATTGAGAATCCCAAAGAAGTAAATTTAAATTAAGGAACCAAAATTTCAATCAAGCGTATTTAAGCAAATACTTACACAAGATCGTTAATCACTGTTAGGCAGATTAAATAATGACAGTGTGTCCACTTTTACCATCAAGATTTTTTTATAGAAAAAAATTACAAATATGGGGTAAACCTTAGATTACAAACAAAATCTAATTAAAAATAAGTTAAGCTTCAAAAATGACGAGATTAACTGGTCTAATTTGGTACTTTGAATTCTTATTTAGGGTTCTTATTAGATTTATTAGTAAGAACCGTCGTGCGTATTTTTCTCACTAAATTAAAGGCATATCTGTAAAACGTTCCAGGACAAAAATTCGTGTGGAAACAAATAGAAAAATAATAGAATACAATATAAATACACACATATAAACAATAACACTACCTAAATTTAAGACCCCTAAAGTTCGTGAAATATTTGGTTACCCTTGAGGTTAACTAATAGTAGTATACCAAACGGGGTTCTAAATCAGATTGGAATGTGAGGAATATTGCATCAGCCTTCACTAGTACCTACTCAATTAAGGGTTTGACTTTAATTTTATGCTTAATGACTAAGAATAAAATAAAATAAGTAATTGTTGAATAATATGCTTGGCTTGGTTGTGTAATTGCCTAGGTGTGGTTGGCTTTGCTTAGGTTTGCTTATGGTGTGACTTTAACTTTATGCTGACTAATTATAAAATAAAATATGTAATTGCTGATTAATATGCTTGAAAGTATGTGTAATGGTCTAGGTGTGGTTTTCGTGAACACATCTATATAGTTTTGCAGAAAAATCCCTAACAGTGATCTAATGCTATTGATATATAAATTGTGGATAAGACAAATAGGTAAATAAAAATTTTTTGTGTACAAGCATTTTTTATATTTTTGTTTTATTTATTTATTCATTTTATTTTATTATATTTTTTTAAATGGAGGTTCCTATTATCCCACTGTAGCAATTCCTCTACTGGTGATGATGGGAGAGGAAGACCAACTGGAGGTGGTGGTGGTTCGTAAGGCCTCCCCTCCAACTTGACCAGTTTGTCGCATCTTACCATCTCCTCATCCCAGGTGTACCACCAGTTCAGGTCCAGGTCCGCCTCACAAGATGGCGATGACGATGGCGAGAGTGACCAGCTATCCGAGGACTCCTAATCGGATGTATAATCGCCATCGGCACCCTTATGCATCCACCTGGACCGTTTTCGTGCTGATGGTTGTTGTTGTGATGAATACCCCTCCTCCCCATCTTCCAGATTGTCAGCCGATCTTTTGACAGCCTGTTTGGGAGGGGTACGAGAAGCGTACCTCCATTTCCCCTACCTAAAAAATAAAAAAAAACATTTAAAATAATATATGTATATGTATATCATTAAAATGGTTTATATTTGTTTTACCTATTTAAGGTTCACAAAACCGGTCAAAAGGATAGAGATTAAAATAAAACAGAAGAAAACCTGTGATAAAATAGTATGTCATGTTTAATTCAGCACTTGTTGGCATTTTTTCATAACAATATAATAAACAATCATTGCTTAGTTTGTCGGCTTTTGCCTTTTTCTAATGTATTTGCTAATTTATGTCTTGCTAGGGAATGTTTGCAAAAACAAAGAAACATACATTTCAAACAGGGTATATTACCAAGAGTTTTTATTTCTTGCTGTATAGCTCTGGGATACTCATCGGAGAATTTTTTCTTAAAAAATAAACACATTTATAAAATTAGATGTGGCCCCAAGGCAAAGTATCTGTTGTAATATAATTAACAACTCTTTTATCATCATGGGGGCTTAAAGCAACTTTCCTTTGTTCAACTTTATACACTTCATGTTTTCTAGATTGAATTACATATTGTTTTGTTTCCAAAATTAAATTACTAAACAAACAATTCTAATAATCATTAAAAGTGATACTTTTAAGTCACGTCGATTTGATTCCCTTTGCTTTCTTAATAACACCAAAATCACTTAAAATATCTGTTACTTCTTCCTGAGAAACGCCTCTATTACTCAGATTTTCTTTTTCAAATGCTATTTCACTTTCATCGTTTAAAATCATAATAGAATACATTTTCGAATGTAGACCTTCTTCTTCTTCTGGTGCCGTCTTCTACTGAATGTTGGCGATCATTCTGGCTATCTGTATTTTGGAGACCGCTGCGCGAAATAAGGATCTGGTACTTTTTCCATACCACTCTCTCAAGTTCTTAAGCCACGATGTCCGTCTTCGTCCTGGTGCTCGTCGCCCTTCAATTTTTCCCTGTATTATTAGTTGAAGGAAGCGGTATTTCTCGCCTCTCATAACATGTCCGAAGTATTCCAGTTTTTGTCGCTTCACTGTGTTTAAGATCTCGGTCGTTGAATGTAGACCAATAAACTCGATCATAATAGTACCGTTATTTTCATCTTTCATCAGACCGATAACTTTTTTATTTTTCAAAGGAATTTCATAGATATTGTTAACGGAATAATCAGAAGTACCAAATCTGTCAATATCATCTCTAATGTTACTGTAAATGTCCTTTGTATAAATGTGATAAATAAGCGAATCGCCTTCGATCCGAATTTTTGTTTCATATAATTGCAATGAAAGTCGTAAACAAAAATTTTTGCAAGATCTAAAACCGCGAATCCAGCAAATATTGGTTTGTTAAATTTTATATTTAATCGAGACATTTCTATAATAACCATGTCATTGGAAAAAACTGTTAAACTGTGAAAGTTTGGTTGAGAAATGTAATAATTCGCTCCATACAGGCTCGACCATTTTGTTACTATTTTTACATCTTTATAGTTTCTAACTTTTGCATTGTTTTACCAAACATGGAATTTATAAGTTTGTACTAATTTTTTTCACATTCATTTTTAGTCTTTTTACGCATTTCTGTGTTTAAATTGATATATTTTTTAACCAACAAGATTGCTTAAACTTAAGCACAGTATTTGTTTAATTTTTATTCCTAATGCCTGTTTAATATTTCCATTGTGAATAATATATTTTCCTTTGCCATAAAATGTTGTTAATAGTTTCGACATATGTGAACGTGAAAGTGGCGGTTTTCTATGTTCCGGACAGATTGGCAAATCTTTATGCAGTTCAAACAGTTCTTTAGGATAATATAGATCTAATTCAATTATGTACCCTAGAGGATTATCATCGGAAATCAGATCGATCTGAATTCCCTCTTTATAAATATCACCTACCCGTGCAAAATCACTCTGGGGCAACGGTAAACTCATGGTAGCTCCATAAAGATTGTTTACATCAAAATACATATGGTAAAAGTTTGGTTCGTTAGATTTAAACTTATCCATATATTTATTGTTTTACCATAACGGTTAGAACATTGAGAGAGACCTCCTGTTTTAACATAAAGTTCTACATATTGCTGCAGTGTTTTAACATTAAATTTATTCCAAACCTTAGAAGCATGTTCGTATTCATTTTCTGAAATGCTTGCCTTATTTAAAGAGCTGTAAAATTGATTTTTCAGAGGTAATTGTGTGTCTAATAATTTTTCCCAACAATCGAGGTATTCATATGGAAACACTCCTTTACGTGTAACAGAAATTCCTCATTATTTCAACAATACTTTTTTGTTATTGTCTTTTGATTGTTATCTAGATATGACGATAATTTATCCATACTCGATGCCATAAATGGAAACGAATCCAAAAATCTGAAGCTCACATTTGTATTTTCTATATAAATAGCAAACGATATATACCGTTCCTTATCTCCTGGAAGCAATTTAGTGTGACCACTGATCTTGGTACTTAAAGCTTTTATTATGAAATGACTATCATATCCCGATAAATTATGAAAAACAATTGGAATAAAATGGTCTTTGGTGTAATTTGGATTTAACCGTGTAAAAAGACACTTGTTCTTCCAAGGATAAATTGTTCACTGCTTTAACGTTGGAAAAAATTGAACAACTTTTTAATGCAATTTGCTTAAGTTGATGAACAAACCATTTTATGCAATCTTTTCCTGTATATGAAGCGAATTTGGACAAAGAATCATCATAAGAACAGTGCAAATAATAAGTTGCATTAAATGGCACATACACAAATGGCACAAATTTGAGCTTTTATGCTAGATTGATCATCAAATTTCTCTAATAAACATTCAAGACAAGCATAGATAAAAAAACGTATTTGTTGTTTATTTTTAAAGTTTTTAAAAATTAAAATTTTTTTGGCTTTATCCTTGTTCTATTCAGATTTTTACAATCTAAATAGTGTTTTTCCAAATAATGAGTCGAAGAAAAATGATTAAGGTAACGCTCACAAAACTATTTTTTATTTTTCACGTTCCCCACTTGTTTACACAAAAGTCTAGATAGATTTTTAATATATGCAAGATGATAAAGGTGTTTATTTTTTAAAATTTTACTATTCATATCACAATGACTGTCAGTAGGATCATTAAAGTGGCTGCTGTTGTCTTGAGTTTAAATCAGATATGCTTTTAATTTTCCCTTCCGCTTTATTCTTGTGGTATCGCTCTCTTGTTATCTTATTTGAAGCAGTATGCTTTTCTTTATCATGTTTTATTTTTTCCCCTTGCTTCCGTTTTCTATCCCTTTCATACTTTCTTCTTTCTTCCACTGACTTTGTAGGTTTTGATTTTTTTTTCTTTTGCTGTGATCTTGTTTACTTGAACCTTTGCTTTAACTGTTGGACACTTCAATGTAGACGGCTTTTGTGACAGTTCTAGTACACTTAATCTTTCTTTACATGGTTTTGCTGCGACAACTTCCAACACCTGGGGTGAGTCTGACTGCTTAGGTGTTAAAATTGCAGTGATTGACTCACAGGGAGATATATTCGCCGTATTGGGTTTTCCAACAATATTTTTTTTTCTCATAATAGCGTTCGCGTTCTCTTATTTTTTGTTTCCTCGCTTTTTGTTTTTTCCTTTTTCTTCTTTCTTGGTAGGCATCGTCTTTTAGTTTTTTTAGCTTTCCAACAAGGCCCTGAATATTTACGGTAATTTTGGAATTTTCACGATCACTTGTGTATTCCATTATCCCTGTAAAAGAAAGAAATAACTAAATTTTATTATATCTTGGTCATTTTTGTTCTTTGATGCAATTTTTGTCCCACTTGGTCATTAATAAAAGTGGGACAAAAATGACCATAAATCTAATAAAAAGCGAGGTTAAGTAGCGCATTACAAAGTGGTTTATAAGAATTTGGTAAATTTACCTTTATATTAAAAAATAGAAAGGGTTTCATCAAATACAATTTTAGGCATAGTGGACATAGTGGCAGTAGGGACAAAGTGGACTTTTATTTTGTACACGCGGATGTTTTTATGGTTTTGCCACCGAAAACTACTATGAAGTTGACCTAAAACTGGCGCTAGCGTTACAACCACGTGTTAACTGAAATCAAAAGGTTTGGCTGTTGCATGAACAAAGTGTCCGTAACGCCATCTGTAATTATTTTCAGCACTAATGCAGAATGAGACTAAAATAACCGTAAACTATCGCAGCAAGATTTGTTTAAATCGATGCCTGGGCACATGTATTTTATTATTCTTGCTGTTGTATGTTTATTTTGATAAAATAAACTTACCAAACATTAATCTATTTAGGCGGCAAATATGATTTTAAAATGGACAAAACAGGCAAATACCTAAGAAATTAGTAGTTCGTACACGGAACAGAAATGACATTTCGTGTTTTGGAAATTTATTCTCTTACATCTTGTAGGTTGTAAACTGTTATATATTTTGTTTTTGTTACCTGCCTTATGATCTTTTTAAACATTTTTAAAATTTGTAAAAATCGTTAAAATGAGTCAGAAATTTACGTGGGACTTAAAAATTTAAATTTTGAGAAAAACGCCCATAACCTTGGCATATTTACTCATATCAACTTGACTATTCAGGATTAAAGTTAATTTTAACTTTGAATGAGATGACCATAAAGTTGACGATTTAATAAAGGTTTTCGATTGTTCTTCAAAATAGGCTAATAATACTCTTTCGCTAAAGCTGTTTATCCCCTTTTGTCGACGCCATTTCATAAAAATATTGTACTCTTTGTTGTAAGAATCTTTAGATTTTTCCGGCAACAAATTCTGGGTAGCACATTTTCTGAATCGAAATCTTCCTTGTTTACGCAACCTTCTTACAATGACACAACTGACAGCCTTGTTTATTTTTATTATAGTGATATTAACAACCGGTGCGGGCTTGTCGAATAAGTCAAGAAGAAAGGCACATAGTAAATAACTGAACCTTCGCATCTAAGCTCGAAGCATGATAAATAGAACACCAGTCAATTTCGCCAACATCCTGACCGAATTTGCTAATATTGAAATTACTAAAGTCTCTAACTTGTCTCTTAATAGATGCACGTTGTTTAACTAAAGTCGGAATTTCACATGAAAACATGTTATGATCAGAAAAAGAATGACATGAAACGTCAGACGATTCAATATTGGAGTCGCCGTTGACAATAATAATGTCAATTGGCGACTGCGACTTGTTTGTGACTCTAGTTGGGGCATCAATCAGTTGCCTACAATCATGAGAAATCAACAGACTATTTAAGAAACGCGACATAGGTGTCTCGGTTAACATATTAACATTTAAGTCACCTGTCAATGTAAAACTATTTATGTTAATATTATTAAAAAAAATAACAGCATCAAAAACATTTGATACAGCGTTATAGTCATTACTTGGGGGACGATAAAAAACCGCTATTGCCACTGGGTTAGTTTTTTGAGAAAGAAATACCTTCACTATGAGAATCTCCAGTGTTAACACAGAAAAATCTACGGGAAGTTTAATAACGCTGAATGAAAAAGTGTTACGTATGTAAAGACATACTCCGCCACTTCTTGTGGGGCGGTCATGGCGAATAACAGTAAAACCATCAACAGGCAGGACCGAGTCAGGAATCTCCGAAGTTAACCACGTTTCACTTAAGGCAAAAACCGAGTATTCAATTTCCTTAAAAAACACCTGAAGTTACTAATATTGTTGATCAAGGAGCGAATATTTATATGGCCAACACTATAACCTTATCTATAGCATGTCGTAGTGATGCAGACACATAAATTGGTTCGGAAAGTTGCAGGATATTATTAGTTTCTTGTAGTATAGGATCTTCCACGAAAAAGTTCATTGCCGATATCTGCACTAGAAACATCCTGTGATTGTTGTTCGGTCTTATGTACTTGGAAACCAGCGGAAACTACATCCGCAGTCGTCTCCGTTAGTCTATTTAATCGTCCGAGGAAATTTTGGTGTTGAAGGGTATTTCGGTGATCCTCTAAGACGGGAAGGATTACCTCGTAATATATACGTTTAATAAGGACTTTTCTGTTATGATAGCTGCTAAATGAACTTAATTTGTAGTAGTTTATATTAAATTGGTCTACATTTATCAGCTTAATTTGATTAATCCCTTTAATCGTCTTCATCAGTCGATAGTTCTGCTCTGATATCAGTATTCAGTACTATCCGTCTTGGGTCCACATAAGCTGAAGTAATAAGACTTAAATTGGTTGATATCGACATGGACAGTATGTCCTTTATAGTGGTCTCAGTTTGAAGTTTTCGTTTGAAAATTTCTTATTTACGTGTTGCTTAATATGCTATCTTGTTCCTTTGTTACAGTTTCCCACTAACACCCAAATTTTGCGCTCGGGGCCAGCAAATGGCGTATTAGAATCCGATGAAGCACCGGTCCCGATGATTTTGGTATGCTGGGAATAATTTTCAAAAGGTCTCCTTTTTTTGCTGCCTTGGTTCGAGCTCTGACCATTATTTATTATAGGCTCGTGTATCTGGGACGTTTTTTTTGGTCGATTTAATGGTACCGACAGAGTGAAAAGGATCTTTGGAAGAATTCGAATCGATATTATCCATAAGTATTTCTTGCTCAGGTTGGGTTTTATTTTTGTTTGAACTCCATATTTTTATCTCTTGTTGTTAATAAGTTAACCAGTTCTATGTTACTCCCCCGCAGAATAATAACTTCTTTTTTCAGATCCTCTATCTGTTCGGTGAAAGTCGCTAGAAGTTTCGACAACTTTTCGTCAATGTTCCTTTGTAAGTCTTCATTGTTTCCAACTTTCTCACGAATAATTGAACGCATTTGAGTCATCGCTATGATAACTAAGTTTACTGTACTATAGTGCACCGTGGAAAGAGAAACAGGTAGGACCGATCGCTTCGAAGGCTGACACACACATGAATTTAATTGTCTGTCACTAGCGACTGACTTTGTTGGACTTTCGTTAAATAAAGCAGGGCGGGCATTGAATCGATTCGGCTCGATCGGCCCGGTACGTTTCGTTCGGAATGCCGAAAGTCAGCACGCATTGATTCGGCTATCAGTTCTTCAAAACCGCTATAACTATTGTGGTGTATAGACGAAGTATCGTATCAGACGTTTCTTTCGTTATTTCCTCCCAAGAATTCTCCTTCTGCACATTATCTCAATAAAATCTATTCTTCGGGTCGTACAAAAAACATAAAAACGGACGTTTTATATCAAAACTTCGTCTGCCATTGCACACCTATCTCTTCTGCTTGCGTCTCAATACGAGGAATAGTCACAGGCAATCAGACCTTTCGGCAATTTTTGCCCTTCCAAGAATATTCCGATTTGGCCGAGACGTTCCGAGCGGACGGAACCGATTCAATGCGCTCCTCTTCATATAATTACATGTATACGAAACCTTTTGACTGTGCCGAGCCGAGCCGAGTCGATTAAGGGCCGCGCCCTGTTTAAGGGTGAAAAATGAACCGTTACGGCACTCTTTTTACCTCTGAGCTACATTTTTAATTTTAAAAAAAGGTGTGTTTTATGCACTTATAGGGGTAAATAAGTCTAGTTTTTAAAACGATCTTAGAAAAAATATTGAAAGTGATTTACTATTCAATTAAACTACCATCGCTATATTTCTGGCTAAAATTTAACCAGAACAGTCGGTTTGCTTTTCTAAAATAATGGATAATTTTTGAACAAATTGAGATATGGGACTTTCTGTATTTTACGAGAATATAACTTATAGGTTCCTACCAGATGCTGATATTAAAAATTGAGTTAAAATTATTTTATTTAGGCTAAAAATAAAACTCACTAACTAGAATATACAGCGGCAAGTATTATTTTGATTAATAAAAAAGTAGTTGGAAAAACCTAGGTTTTTAAAATAATTAAAAATCTCGTGAACAATCCTTATTTCCAATATTTTCTTTTATAGATTTAGTCCCTTTTACAAGAGACAATAATTTTAGGTAGCTTTAAATCCCCATGACTTCCTCTTATGATTGGTTAAAATTTATTTTCGGTAAAATTGAGTAATGCTCTAAGTTTCCTACAAATTTCGTTGTGAAGACCAGCAAGTACCGAATTTGTTTATTCTAGGGTTATCGCTAATAGAAGGCAAAACTTGTTTTCTTTTCATGACAGGTAAATTTCAGAAGTCATTTCGTTAAGCCTATGACAGCGAAATTGGAAAGTGAGTAGAGTGTTTGTGTGCGCACCAGACCAATCCAAATCCAAATCCCCCCACTCTTCACCCCACCAAAATCCCCCCACTCTTCACCCCACCAAAATCCCCCCACTCTTCACCCCACCAAAATCCCCCCACTCTTCACCCCACAAAAATCCCCCCACTCTTCACCCCACCAAAATCCCCCCACTCTTCACCCCACTCTTCACCCCACCAAAACCCCCCCACTCTTCACACCACTCCTCTCCCCTCTCCTCTCCCTACCAAATCCTACTCAATATTTACAGTATTTAACACAATTCAGATCATGTCTGCAGCAGTCCCTATTGATTATTCATGGGACGCAGAACATTGCGAAAGCTATAATCCACAAGAGTACATAGAAAACAATTTAATAATAATAAATCCACCTCACAATCTATCTAAGAGTGCTAAAAAAAAGTTTCGAACTCAACAGAGAAAGAAAGTTCAAGAATTGGAAGCAGAAAAGAAAAACTATGTCTTGTCCAACAGCAAATGTAATGTTTAGTCATGTAAGCGGAAAGAAAACCTTGCAGGATTTTACTACAGATGAACTAGAAATGCTACCTTTGGAATATCTAATTAATTATGCAGATCCTTTGGAGCTCTTGGATGTATGGGGAAAATTGCCAATGTCATATAAATCAAGTTTTGATCTTCAAATTAAATTGCCATGTTTTATACATTACAATCATCCCGACTGGAGCACACAATTCGATGGTCCTCCTGTTTCTCAGAAATCATGTTTCGTGTGCTATAGAAACATAAAGTAGACTAATGTAGATAAACTCACTGTTATTTTTGTTCAAAAATAAACCTGTATTTTAATATGTTTTATAAATGTCAAACAAATAATTAGAAGTATTATTCATTAATCCATGGATTTACAGCATCCCACCACTCTAAATCGTTAAACATCATTACGCAAAGCTTCACTCATTTCATCGTAATACAGCGCGTTACTTAAAAGGGTAAGTGCGGTTAAAACGCAAGTGTTGTACATGTTCGAACACAGGTCAATACAGACCCCCATATGTAGAGCGGTAGAAAGGACCCGCCCAAACAAATTTTTTTATTTGTAGCTTCACTATTGGAGTTATATTCTTAAAAGTGGGTGGGTTGGAATGTACACACCAAAGTACATCTCCTAACACTCCGTGCGCATGTCTAGCAAGCTCGGTGTGCGCGTGGTACGCATTTTGGTCTACTGCGCATATAAAAAAAATGGCGGATCAAAAAAAAATGGCGGATCAAAAAAAAAAATGGCGGATCAAAAAAAAAAAAAAACGTTTTTTATATTTTTCGTTTTTTTACATCTGCGCAATAGAGATGCGCATGGGCATGCCCCGCCCAGACGGATTCTCTTTATATTCTCTTTTCGTTCTTAAGTGTCTGCAGTCGCACCTTGAGCTCGACAGTTTTGCTTTCTCCTTGTTAGCTATATATCCTCAGCGGTTAGTTAGCGTTGATATTATATTAATTGTTTAGTTTGATTGGGTATAGTAGTAGTATAGGTAGTAGTATTATGCAAAGTGTTGTGAAACCAGATAAAATATCCCAAGAACTGTTGAATAAGTATCAGTCTTTTCTGCTTTTTTGTTCAGTTCTCAAGATGTATCAGTGCAGTGAATGCAACAAGAGTTTTACTCATCAATCGAACGTGCATAGACATAAAAGAGAATCGTGTGTCATGAGACCATCTTGTTCGCGAGAAAAAAGGAAGGCTAATACCCAGGTATGTGATGTATCCATGAAAAAAGCTAAAATAGAAGATATTAAAGAAGACAGACCTCCAATACCTAAACTTACTTTATCGCGATATAAAGATTGTGATACTTGGTATATAAAAAATAAACTTGCTGCCCATTTACGTTCAAACCTACATAAAAGTGCACTTAAAAGTGATGACAATGTAAAAATTTTAACTTCTGCGTTTAAAAACAGGATTGTGTCTTACATGTTGCTGCCATCGAAAAAGTATGTGGACATTGAAGAATTTTTTGATGAAGTACAACAAAAATTTGTAAGTTTACTTTCAGAACAGTTAGTTAAGCATGGAAGTGTTAAGATTAATGTAGAACTATTTGGACAATATATTTTACAAACAAAAGAGACAATCGAAACTAAATCGTTTAATACGAAAAATAAGATGATAACTTCAACAACAGATTTATCTGATATTTACAAGAAGTTTTTGTCTGAAATTAAAGAAAAGGTGTCAATATTCGCAGAAAACGGTTCAGGTTGGGCGTTGGAAAAAATATTACATTTGGAGCTTAATATAAACAAGTATAATCCAATTAGAGCGTCATCGTATATACCATTACCAAAACAAATTTCAAATAAACAAGCTGTTATTAATATCAAAAATAATGATTCATATTGTTTTGCATGGAGTGTGATAAGTGCATTATTTCCAGCTGAAAATCATGTTGATAGAACAAGTTCATACCCTAATTTTTTTGAGTATTTAAATTTTGAAGGAATAGAGTTTCCTGTAAAGTTGAAAGATATAAATAAATTTGAAACGCTTAATCAAATATCTATAAATGTTTACGGTTTAGAGAGTGTTTATGAAGATAATAAATTCAATTATGAAGTGGTTGGTCCTCTTCATTACACCAGTAAAAAACTTCCGGTACATATAAATTTGTTGTTGATAAGTGAAGGTGAAAACAATCATTATTGTTGGATCAAGGACATGTCAAGATTAGTATCATCTCAAATTAATAAAAATCATTTAAAAAAGTATTTTTGTGATGGGTGTTTAATTTATTTTACATCAATGGAAAAATTAAAACAACATCAATCACATGATTGTAATCATTTGTTTACAAAAGTTCCTACCAATGACATTAAAATAAATAAGTACGGTCAGCATATACCAGAAAATATTTTACAGTTTGAAAATTTTCAAAAACAACTAAAAGTTCCATTTGTTATATACGCAGACTTTGAATGCTTTTTAAAACCTTTGCAGCATCAAGAGCCAGGAAACGAACAGAATTCTTATACTTTAAATACATTTAAACATGAACCGTATGCTTTTTGTTATTTCATTAAATGTTCATATGATGATTCTTTGTCGGTATTAGATTCATATTTTGGTTTGGATGCAGCTGATGAATTTTGTAAACGAATTGAAGGTCATGTACATAGAATTTATAATGACCATCTTAAACCTGTAGTGAAAATGCTTCCTTTATCAGATGAGGAAGAGCTGGCTTATAAAAATAGCACAATTTGTCATATTTGTAACGAAAAACTTGAAGAAAATAAAAAAGTAAGGGATCACGATCATTTAACTGGTAAATTTCGAAATGCAGCTCACAGTATCTGCAATCTAAATTTTAAAATTCCAAATTTTATACCTATCTTTTTCCATAATTTAACTGGTTATGATAGTCATTTATTTGTTAAACAATTATGCTGTGAAGAAGATAATATTGATGTACTTGCACAAACCAAAGAAAAATATATTTCATTTTCAAAATCCATATTAGTTGACAAAGTAAAAGACAAGGATAATAAAGAAAAAAATATATTTATTAAAATGAGATTTTTAGATTCATTCCGTTTCGTTGGTTCCTCTTTGGAAAAGCTTGGTGAAAGCTTGGAACCAAATCAGTGCATTGAGATTAAAAAATATTTTGAAGATCCTAACCAGTTTAATGAAATTCGTAAAAAAGGTGTTTATCCCTATTCTTACGTTGATTCTTTCGAAAAATTACATGAAAATCAACTCCCAGCTATTGAACATTTTTATGATAAACTTAAAGATGAACCTATGTGTCCATCGGATTACAATAGAGCAATTACTATTTGGAATTTATTTAATTGTCAAAATCTTATGGATTATACAAAAATTTATTTATTGTCAGATGTTCTCATATTAACAGATTTTTTTGAAGCTTTTCGAAATATATCTTTAAATAACTTTAAGCTAGATCCTGTACAGTATTACACATTACCAGGTTTAAGTTGGGATTCAATGTTAAAAATGACTGATGTTAAATTAGAATTATTAACGGATATAGATATGATACATTTTTTTAAAAATAGTATAAGAGGTGGTGTCTGTCATTGCAGCGTTCGAAAAGCTGAAGCTAATAATCAATTCTTGGAAAATTATGATAAAAGCAAACCAAATTCATTTATAATGTATTTGGATGCCACTAACTTGTATGGACATAGTATGAGTCAATGTCTCCCCGTAAGTGATTTTTCTTGGTTGAACGATGAAGAAATTGAAGCCCTTGATGTGATGTGTACATCTGATGATGCTGAATTCGGGTTCGTTTTGGAAGTAGATTTAAAGTATCCTCAAAATTTACATGTAAAACACAACGAATTACCTTTTTTGGCTGAAAATATTTGTGCACCAGGTTCAAAACAAAAGAAATTAATATGTAATTTAAACCATAAAGAAAAATATGTTATTCATTACCGAAATCTGAAACAGGTGCTTCAAAATGGATTAAAATTAACTAAAATTCATAGAGTTATTAAATTTAAACAAGCTGCATTTCTTAAACCATACATCGATTTAAATACCGAAATGAGGAACAAATCTAAAAATAAGTTGGAAAAGGATACTTATAAATTATTTAATAATGCTATTTACGGTAAATCTTTAGAAAACATTGACAAGCGAGTTGACATTAGATTAATCACACACTGGGAGAATATTGGTAAAAAGCAAGGAGCGCAAACATTGATTGCTAAACCAAATTTTAAAAATCGATTAGTCTTTAATGAAAACTTGGTTGCGATACAAATGGAACGAGTAAAAGTGACTTACAATAAACCTGTTTATGTTGGCTTCACAGTCTTGGAATTATCAAAAACCGTTTTATATGATTTTTATTATGACTATATTAAGAGCAAGTATGGAGACGAATCAATTTTGTTATACATGGATACAGATAGTTTAATTTTAAACGTAAGAACAGAAAACTTTTATCAAGATATGCAGGAAAATTTAGAGAAGTTTGACACTTCTAATTACAATGAAAACAATATACATAATTTAACTATAAACAAATCAGTATTAGGGCGAATGAAAGATGAATTTGCGGGCAAACCAATTTCAAGTTTTTATGGGACGGGAGCTAAAGCTTACTGTGTAAATTTAGAAGATAAATCTGAAAAAAAGGCGAAAGGAGTTAAAAAATATGTTATAGAAAATTCCATTACTAAACAAGATTATAAAGACGTAGTTGAAAATTCTGAGATCAAATTTAGAAAAATGAATGTATTTCATTCAATTTTACATGATATGTTCACACAATTAAAAAATAAGGTTGCTTTGTCTCCAAAAGATGATAAACGCTATATAATTCCAGATTCTTTTAGAACTTTAGCTTGGGGACACAAACATATAAGTATTTTGGAAGAGAAATCCAAGACTGATGATGACCAAGTTAATAATGTAATTGATATTCTAAAAGATTTAGTTCATGACGAATATAAAACATAAGAACCCTGGAAAAATATTTTAGTTTGAAAATGGCTCTGCTACCAGTAGGAGTTCTATTTCTATCAGCATTCGTTAACAATACTTTGTTCATACAAGTTGATCATAATGTTCGAGAAGCATTTATTTGTCTATCTGTGAATAATGTAAATAATGATAGTTGGCCTTCAACATGGAAAAGAATGAATATAAATAATGGTTTATTTACCTACAAAATAGATGATAATATTATAAATGATTCTACCATTGTACAGTATAAGTTAAGATTATATTATGTCAATAAAACTTCAATAGTGACACAGGAATGGAATCAGTTGTATAGAAAATCTTGTATAGAAGAATGTAGTTCAAATGTGTGTGTAGTATTATTAAGTATATTGCTAGTAGTGTTTATATGTTCAATAGGATATATATTATTCAAAGTATATTTGTATTATAAATAAAATTCAATAACAAAACATATATATATATATAATAAAGGTTTTTATTCATAACAATGCCTATAATTATATAACAATTTTACGTTTGCTAATGCACAATGCCATGGATTCACATTTTTGTGAAAATAACATTCTGGAATTTTCTTAAATTTACTTAATTTTGGTTCTTGTCCAATGGGAATAGCGTATATGAAATCTTCATCCAAAAACTTTTTTAAGAAGTTTATTTTTTCATTCCCTTTCACGTAAATTTTGGGCGATTGGTAAACTTCTAACACATGCTTTAAAATATCATCAATTTCATTAAGTTCTATATTTCCAAAATTCCATTCCAATCCATGATACTCTTCGGCCCATTTAACCATTTTGAGATCGAGAGCAGATAACATATTTTTTTGAAATGGTGATTTAAACAGATAATTTGAGCAACGAATCCCATCATAAATCGCTAATTCTTTTGGAATGTATCCAAAGGAACTGTTATATCCTTGAATGTCGATAAAAAGTTCTGTCTTACACTCATTCATGGTTAGTCGCTAAATGATGTTTAAATCTATAAGATTAGTGTTTAAATCCCCCCACCACTCTTACTATCCCCACCACTCTTGCTATCCCCACTACCACGCTTGCTTATTTAAACACTCACCCACAGTTCTACAACCATTATTTGAAGCAAGCATCTGAAAATGTATCAACCAACAGGAAACCGACAAGAGTTTAGTAAGAAGCGCAATGCAGCTCTCGTCAATGAAATAATTTACTACATTAACAAATCCAAATCCAAATGGGTCAGCATTGGATTTTCCTTAGAGAGAAAATATATTCCTGTTGTTAAACTCTGTGGATACAAATATAATCAAAATGTGACTTTTAATGAAGATCAATGGATCTCCTTCCTAAATAATCAAGGAATTATGATGAGCTTTATTTATTCCAACAACACCGGGTGGCAACCCATGAAGGGAAATGGTTATGAGATTCACTTTGTGTTTATTGGGGATGCAAGAATTATCAAGATTACACAAGATGGTGGTAATGAAGTATTCCTAGCTGGTGATACCATAAATGAATTAGTGAACTTGGCAAATTTAATCAAATATCGTTTTGATATCTTAAAAAACCAGGAATTTTCCAAATATTACAATATTTTGGTTAGTGGAATCTCTATGAAAAATGGCGATTTGTTAAAAAATGTATATGATGTTATTACACCTATGGAAAATAGTTTAAATGTTTGTTGTGTTTTAGAATTATTAAACTTTTACTCAGATTGTGTTGTGGAGGATGTAGAATCATTCGCATGTAATGAATTTGTAAAGAGTTGTATTGAAAAATAAAATTTTAAAATATATATTTCTTTTTATTCCTCCCACCTCCTAAATTAATATTTAAAGCTCTGAACTTACTTTAAGTCTGTACATTCTCCAACAAGATGTGGTTAGCATATACATCTCAACGAGTAGCATATAACCTAACAAATGCTATAGAGAATCTATCACAACACTTCAGTAATTTAGAATTTGATGCTGCCCATGAAGCCGAGTATGGATTCGAAAGAATTTATACGTATGAAGAATGTATAGAAATGGCTAGAAAATATGAAAAAGCAGCAGAAGCCTGTAACATATATTTACATACTTCTGATTTAAAGTCTTTTCTGTACACGATGAAAGAAATGGGATTTAAGGAGCATTTGGATGAAGTAAAGAAGTTTTTGTCACCTGAAATTATTCAAGAAGTGTTTGAAACCTAATTTATAAGAAATAAAAAACTTTAATATATTTATTTGTTTTATTCAATCATTAAATAATTATTATATAAATTGTATACATTAGTAAGTGCGCATATACATGGTGATTTAGAATGATAAAAACAATGAGCTTCTCCTTGTAACGATAGATTTTCATCAAGTTCCATGACTGGTTTTAATGAATATTTTCGAATGTATTCGGATTTCTCTCTCCCTTTCACATAAACTTGATCCGCCTTTTCTGTTAGATTCTTGATTATTTCAGAAAATTTCTGAATTGGTGTATATCCTTCATTCCAAGGAATACAGTGATGATTTTTCATTAACCATACAGCTTGTTTATGTAAGTCAGGTGGTAGGTATTTTATATCAAATGGTGATTTAAAGTTATAGTGACATATTTTGTGTCCATCATAGGCAGCCAACTCTTTGGGAATAAACTTCTTATTTTCTATGTTAAATCCTTGTACATCGACAATTAATAACCTCATAATTTCAAAAGTGAGAATTGTTTAATCATAGATTTATTGTCAGAATATTCTTGTAGTTGTTGTTTTAATTTTTTCAGCTCTTCTAAAAAGTAGGATACTCGAAGTTCTAGATCTTCACCCATAATGGTAGGAAAGAATAGTAGAGCATTGATTTTATATAGTTAGACATGTGCTTTAAAGTTGTCTAACATTTTTGGTTAATGGATTGTAGCTAAATACTTTGTCATGCATAATAAGACAATAGGCAGATATTTTGTCTTTAAGATCATCATGTAATTCAAACTCAACTCTCATAACAATAGGTCCGGATTCAATTGTTTCTTTCTGATGTGAACAATCGATATATACGATAGGAGCATAAGTATTAAATTCCTTTGGAGAAAAAATGGGTTCAGGTGTTATTCCATAGTAAGATTTTTGAAATTGTGAAAACATTTCATATAATGATGCAAATTTATTTTTAGCAAAGTCTAAAAATAGATCGTTGTAGGGATATCTCTCAGAGTTTAAAAATACTTTGATGTTTCGTAATTTAACGTTGGAAAATAGAGACATATCAGTTGTTGATTTATCCCTTAAGTCTTTTTGAAAAGCAATTGCTACATGACGTGGGGTATTAACTTTCGTAGATGTTTTGAGAGGCCAGTTATGACGATTAGTTTTTAATAATTCTGGGTATTCAGTCAGTTCCCAACTCCGGAAAGCAATTATTATATCAGTATTCTTATTAATTATTTTAGATAATGCTAATTCTTGAGGAATAGCTACTGAAATGTGAGGTATATTCCAAGTTAGCTTAGTAAGCTCAATTTTTGGATTTTCATCTGCAGTATTAATTGTGGCATTTTTGTCTGAATTATCTCGTACTAAAATAAGTTCTTGTTTGGCATTTAAAATAATTTTTTTGTAGTCTTCAAAAAACCCCATTAAGAATTTAAGCGGAATGCAAACATTAAATAATCCTGTCGTTGCATCAACAACTTGTGAAGATTCCATAGGAAACCAACCTGCGTTTTTAAGTTTATTGCATTCATTTTTATTATACGACATGTATCCCTTTATTGTCGAAGTTAACCCAACATCTCTAACTGAATCTATTGTAACACCGTTTAATTGATAACGCATTTCTTTAAAAAGGAATGCAATCCCATTGTTTATCAATTTTAATGTATTTGAGATAGTATTATTATCTTTTGTTAGTTTACCCTCTATGTAAAGAAAGCTTTCGGAAGGAAGAGTATACTTGTCTACTTCATGAACAGGTATTATAATTTCATCATTATTTCCCAATTTTGTAGGTAGGTATGGTTCATAACCATGAACTTCGGAATGCACAATTGAATTATCTATGAAAAGACCTTCTGCTACGTTAAGGATATCCATTATACTAAAACCTTTAAACCTAGAGATTTCAAAAAGCTTATATTTTCAGGTGTTATCCCTTGTGTGTTTCTCTTTCTAATAATCTTTGGTTTACGGTGTTTAGTCTTCTTATAGTTTTTATTAATTTTTGTGGGTAAATTGAAGGTTTTTCTATTATAAAGGATAACCATTATACTTCTTTTATATGCAACCTTATTGTTACAGTTTCGTTTCGAAAATCAACAATATTTAAATCTTGGTCTATTACCTTTATTGTTATTTTATCTATTACTTTTACTGTAACAGGAAAATAAATAATATTTTGGGGACTTTCTATTATTTTAAATCCAGGGCTAACATTAGGGAAAAACTGATGAATAATGTGTACTGGCTTTCCGTTCAGATAGGAACCTTCTGCGATACTGCAGTCTATGCGTAAAGAATTAACTTTTATAATCTCTGCTGGATTTTGCGATGTTCTTGGAACTCCATCACCAGATATTATCCCATTATTAAAACCCAAAAGTTTTCCTATTGTTCCATCTTTAAAAATAATATCTGTAGTAGACTTTATTGTTGATTTTAATGTGTTGTTATTTGCATAGAGGTGAAATGAAATATTTCTTTTTTGGAATTCAGTCTGTAAATATTTATTAACATCGTCCATTTCATAACTTCCCGTAGGAATTGTTAAAAATTCATTATTTTTTCCAAAATATACTTTATTATTACTTTTATCAATATTTGGTATTGCATTAAAAGTTTCAAAGTTGGTAAGTCCGACAACGTAGGAAGTGTTAGGATCTAAGTAAATAGGTGGATGGAAATCTGCTTGAAGTATAGCTGAATTTGCGGAAAGAGCTATAGTAAACGACATGGTGGTCGAAATAAGAATAAAATGGAAACACAGTTACGTATTATTATAAATAAACTGTAATGATAACTGTCCACAAGTTGAGGTATTAAAAGATTGATATTTATCATAGTTATATTTAATATTGTTGTTGCTACCATCGCTATAGAAATAAGTTATAACTTCATTTGGTGGTCGTAAATTTCCAAAACTATCAAAGTAAATTATGTTATTATTATTTTTAACATACGCTGTCCAGTGCGTGCCTTCCCCCATATCGTCATCTAAATTTATAATACCGGTTTCATATTTTTTATTTTTTTGGGTAACTTGTTTCTCATAAAGACACCTCTAAAATGTTGCAACTTTAATATTTTTGCATACTTTAATAAATCTATATTTGTCAAAGGTCGGCGAGGTAGCAAATTTAACAGTTTTTTGAATATGGTTTAAGATATAGACCACACCCTTGCTTATAAGGTTTTAAATAAAGCCCTTTCCCTATCGATATTTTTTCCATTTCTTTGTTGTGTCTTGTTTGTTCTTCTAACTTCTGCTGTGCATTTTTGGCAGAATTTACTGCTTGCGCAATGCCAGCAGCGCCTCCGCTTAGGGCTCCTAGAGCAGGTAAACCAGCAAAAATAGGTATTAAAGGTAAAATTCCACCAGTTTTTGGAATTGGAATAATTCTTTGTTTAGGTTCTTTTATTTTTAATTTTTTAATGGATGATAAAGCTGTGCTGGCAGCATTTCTTATATTAGCAAACTTTTTTCCAACCAGCTCTTCACGTGCTTTTCTTACACCTTGGTTAAAGGATATTTGACCTCCTTTCTTGCGTTTTTGTTTTCTTTTTCTTATTCCCATACCGAGTTTTGTTTTTGCTTTCATGATTCCGGCCACAGCCAAGGATGACAGTTTTTCGGCTAGATTTGAATCTGAAGCTTTAAATCTATTAAATGCCTTTTTAGCTAATACTTTATCTGCCTCGTTTCTGTTTTTTAAATCGGAATATACCGAATATGCTATATCGTGCTCTTTGCAAGCTTCGTCTAATAAATTAATTCCCTTATCACCTGGGGCGAGCCTTTTATTTAACTTTGTACCAGGCCCACAAAAGTTATAAGAAGGAATATGGAGCTCTACTGGTAATTTATTAATAAGAGTATTTAATAAACCACTACCTGTTCTCTGTCCTTCCACGCAGTGAATGACATTATTATGTCTAATCATTATATATAAATGATTTAAAAACGCAAATAACCTTACTTAAATAGCGATGTTCAAACAATGAAGATCAAAAAACAAGATTTTTCTTTACCGATAAAAAATTTTGATTTATGTCATGATAATTATCGAAAACATGGACAATTATTTGGTGGAAACTGTAAAAGATGTTTAATAGTAGGACCATCGGGTTGTGGGAAGACAAATGTTATGATTTCTCTTATAACACACCCTAATGGATTAAGATTTGAAAACATATATGTGTACTCAAAATCCTTATATCAATCAAAATATGAATATCTAAAAAGGCTTTTTGCTCCACTAAAGTTTATTGGTTATTTTGAATCATCGAACGCTGAGGATATTGTTTCACCCACTGACATAAAACCAAATTCATTGATTGTATTTGATGATATAGTATGCACTGATCAAAGTCTTATGAGGGATTATTTTTGTTTCGGACGTCATAAAAATACAGATTGTTTTTATTTGTGTCAAACATATTCATCAATCCCTAAACAACTTATACGTGATAATGCCAACCTCTTGGTAATTTTTCAACAGGATGCTACAAACTTGAAACATATATATGATGATCATGTAAATGGTGACATGAGCTTTCAGGAGTTTAAAAACTTGTGTTCAATGTGTTGGAAACATAAATATGACTTTGTCGTTATTGACAAAGACTGCCAATTTAATGATGGTCGCTATAGAAAAGGATTTGATAATTTTATTTCCACTATATAACTCTCTGACACAACGATAATTTTCTAGTATACAACCTACCTTTTGTAAAGATGGACGAAAAAACAGCGAAAGAGTTGGTAAAAACTAGACAAGCCGTTAGACAAAAGTATAAAGCTTTAAAATCAGATTTATCTGATAAAGAAATTCGTATGGAAAAAGAATTTAAACCAATAACTCAACCTTTGCATGAATTAATTCAGACAATTAAAACAGAACCGTTCATTAAAAAAGAAGTATATTCACCACAATTAGTTTCGACCCCAAAATTTCAATTTCCTACGCCAGAGGTCAATCAAAGGAAATCAAATGCATATAGTAAATATCTTTCAACACACATGCCCTCACTTTTAGGAGATGAAGAAGTATTTTTTGAAGATTCGCAACAGTTAGGAGAATCAAGCCCTGAAACAACAATTGAACCAACTATAGGTGAGTTGCGACAAGATGTTTTAGAATTAACAAGAACACCTGCTTATGAAGAATATTTGGAAGCATATCATTCACTTCTAAGACCTTTCGTGGATGGGCTAATAAAAGACACGGAAGGCAAATTTGATAACAAATATGGGTTTAGCCATGATGTTGATGCAGATAAATATAAGAGTGCAAATTCTATGGTGGATTTCATAGGAAAAGATTTTAAAGTTGAAGGAGTTAGGTATGAGGGAACACCTGGATTGTATGAGCTTCTTTTTAAGAAAGAACCTGTTGGTTATACATCAAATGATATGGAAAATTATATGGATGTTTTGAATAGGACAAATGCATATAGACGAAATTTTGATCCTAATAGTCAAATTCAAGGTTCGACAGACATTAAATACTTGACAATAGTTAAACCTTACTTATAACAAAAAGGTATATTAAAACGTGGAAGCACAACAGAGACAGGTTATCGTGCAATACTACCAAGCACTTCACGTTTGTTACCTCCACAAAGACCGCGTTCTACAAGAAATCTGTCTACAAAAAGTGGAAAGGGTGGAGCTATGTTAAATTTATCAAAAAAGAAATTAGATTACGTTTATTATGACGATCCAAACGAAATCATAGATAGATTGAAATTGTTGATGTCATCGCAAATGGCTGGACATACTGGTCATCAAAATGAAATAATATCGATTTTAGAAGAACTAAGAGAAGCAAAAATAATTAAATAAATACTAATTCTCACATGTTTATTCCTTATTCTACCGCTGGCAACAACCATGTCTATTGACAAGTTTGGTTCCCACATCTTTGGAAAAGATAATAAAGAACATAACATTATAAAACTTGTTGACCTTAGTGCTGTTAAACTATATTATAATTTGGTATTACCTTTTATGGGAAATTACTCTCTATCCGATAGAGTTTACCATTTATTACAAGACAAACGAATTACATATGTTTTTCCTATGGAATCTGCTACAATAATTGGGGCAGAGTATCCAAAAAAATATGTTTTCTTAAAAATTAATGGAAAAAAGATCACGGACCCTGTAGGTATTCGGTTAAAGAAAGGGGATGTTCTTTCTTTTCATCGTCCTGAAAATAGCCATTTAGAAGTCATGAGTAAACAAACCAACATCAAGGAAGATCTAGTCAACGAGCTACATAAACCTGCTAGAAAAAATTTTAGACGACGACGGGTTATTATTAAAAATTTAAACGATTTATGGCAAGCAGATTTGGTGGAAATGATACCTTATGCAAAACTAAATAAAGGATATAGATATATTTTAGTTGTTATAAACACATTTTCCAAATATGTTTGGGTTCAACCTGTTAAAAGAAAAACTGCTGAGGAAGTAACTTTAGCTATGGAAAAAATTTTAAAGCTTGCGAAAACGCCTCCAACTAACATACATACAGATCAAGGAAGAGAATTTTTCAACAAAAACTTTAATAAATTAATGGAAAAATATAACATTAATCACTACAGTACATTTTCCACAGTCAAAGCAAGTATTGTTGAAAGGGTCAACAGAACTTTAAAAACTCTCATGTGGAAACAGTTTAGCTTGCAAGGCAATTATAAATGGTTGGATATCTTAAATAATATTGTTTTTAAGTATAATACAACTAAACATAGAACAACAGGATTAAAACCTATTGATATAAATGAAGAAAATGAAAAAGATGTTCTAAAATCAACTTATAATAATATAAAAACAATTGACCCCAGAAAATCAAAATTTAAACAAGGGGATTATGTTAGGGTTAGTAAATACAGGGAGGCTTTTCAAAAGGGATATACACCAAACTAGTCAAATGAAATTTTTCAAATTAAAGAAATTAAATTAACCAACCCAAGAACATATCTGCTGACAGATGATAAAAATGAAATAATTTTAGGTAGTTTTTATGAACCGGAGTTGCAGAAAGTCAAACATTCAAACGTGTATCTCGTGGAAAAGGTGCTAAGAAGAAAAGGAAACAAAGTTTATGTTAAATGGTTGGGAATGGATAAATCACACAATTCTTGGATATTAAAAAAAGATGTACCTAATATAATAAAATAAAAAATTTTATATTTAACAACATGGTTTTATTTACTTCTTATATATCTATATTAAATTCATGTCACTTATGTACAACAATATCACTAGAGCTTGATCAGCACTGTCATTTTTCTTCACAAGAATCTTTTCCTTAGTCCCTTTTAAAACAATTGAGAAATAGAATCTTCTGCAAAGAGGACAATGTGCGTTTGTTTTCGTCCACTCTGTTAAACACTTTATACAAAATTTGTGTGTGCATGAATTGGGTGTGCAAATTTCTTCTCTTCTCATGGAATACAAGCAAACAGGGCATCTGCTTCTGTCTTCTTGTTTAAGTTTTTTCACCGATTTTCTGCAACCAACCAGCTTTCGTTTTTGAATCATATTTCTAGCAAATAATGTTTCAGAAACCGTGTGCGTATAAATTTATAGATATTCCCCCTCTCAAGTCAAGCCCACATGGTCGAGGTGGGAGGATATGAGCTTGAATTGGTTGTAATAAAACAAAAATTATTTAAAACGTTCATTGTATATTTTCTTCCTATAATTTTCATCCAAAGCATCCTTTAGTAGGGTCTCAGCATATTGAAGTCTATTTTGAAAGCGGTATCTATCGAACACATACTGCTCATAGTCACTAATCCTTGCTTGTTTGTACGCAAACTTCCATGCAAACAATACATGGATTTTATTCATATTTCCGTTAAATGTAACCTTCTTCATAGTGCTTCTCTAAAATCACAAGCTTTATTCCCTCCTTTTATATCGCAGCATCGAAGTGTGTGCTCCAGCAATGTAAAACTATTATACAATTATAAGAATTGTTCTAAAGTTGTTTTTTCAATTTTATGGTTTGTGAGTTTCTGCACATCCGGTTTGTTACAAATTACACAGACGTCTGATAAAATAATCATATGTAGAACTTGCTCACACCTTTACATTTAATTTCATCTTTACAACAATCCATGGCACGCTTATAATGGGTGTTCACATGTATGTGTTTACCACGTTGTGGTTCTATGGTTAATAAAAAAGTAACACTCGTGATCTAGCAGCTTTGCTTATTGGTTATCTGGTTCTTCACAAAGAGGTTAATAAAATAACACATAAATACATAGAATACAAACTTTTATTTAATACATCTAGATACATTTGTATGGATAATTTTTCTAAGAGTTTTAAGTTTATCTGGAGCGTTGGAAAAGTAAAGGTGTGTTTTGTTTGTTCTCTGGAACTGATTAAAAATATCCAACATTACTGCTGTCTCCATATCTGTGCTTATACTAGGATCTTCTTTGTACACAAACTTCGTAAGGTCCACGGTTGGTATCATATGTTTTATAACTTTGACGGTGGGATCGTAAATTTCTCCTTTAAACACGTTCCAAAAATGAATGTTGCCTCCTATTTCATCATAGAAAATCTTTTCACATTTTGGTTCTACATGTACATTATATTTTTTAGCAAGTTCCCAAACCATTAAAGTTGCAGGTAAACAGGAGCCATAATACTGGTTCCGACGGAATACTTCTTCAATGTTGTCAAGAATAATTTTTAATATTTCCGACATGTTAATTGCCTGTCGGACAACAGTATACTAACCATTTCTTATAAGCTATTCTATTTAGATTACAAATTTCAGCTACACCACTACTTTTTAGCACTCTTAGATAGATTTGAAGGTGGATTTGTTATTATTAAATTGTTTTCTATGTACGTGTAGACGTTGTGTCGACGTTTTGTAGGTGTTGTGTCGACGTTTTGTAGGTGTTGTGTGAAGAGTGTTTTTTGTCGTCCGTTTTTTGTTTTTGTTTTTGGAACGGGGAGAGGAGAGGGGAGCGGAGAGGGGAGAGGAGTGATGTGAAGAGTGGGGGGATTTGGTGTTTAGCACTCTTAGATAGATTTGAAGGTGGATTTGTTATTATTAAATTGTTTTCTATGTACGTGTAGACGTTGTGTCGATGTTTTGTAGGTGTTGTGTCGACGTTTTATAGGTGTTGTGTGAAGAGTGTTTTTTGTCGTCTGTTTTTTGTTTTTGTTTTTGGAGCGGGGAGAGGAGAGGGGAGCGGAGAGGAGAGAGGAGTGGTGTGAAGAGTGGGGGGATTTTGGTGGGGTGACTCTTAGATAGATTGGGAGGTGGATTTATTATTATTAAATTGTTTTCTATGTACTCTTGTGGATTATAGCTTTCGCAATGTTCTGCGTCCCATGAATAATCAATAGGGACTGCTGCAGACATGATCTGAATTGTGTTAAATACTGTAAATATTGAGTAGGATTTGGTAGGGAGAGGAGAGGGGAGAGGAGTGGTGTGAAGAGTGGGGGGATTTTGGTGGGGTGAAGAGTGGGGTGAAGAGTGGGGGGATTTTGGTGGGGTGAAGAGTGGGGGGATTTTGGTGGGGTGAAGAGTGGGGGGATTTTGGTGGGGTGAAGAGTGGGGGGATTTTGGTGGGGTGAAGAGTGGGGGGATTTTGGTGGGGTGAAGAGTGGGGGAATTTTGGTGGGGTGAAGAGTGGGGGGATTTTGGTGGGGTGAAGAGTGGGGGGATTTTGGTGGGGTGAAGAGTGGGGGGATTTGGATTTGGATTGGTCTGGTGCGCACACAAACACTCTACTAAAGTGATTGCAAAAAAGATGATTTCGCCTAATTTCAAATATAGAGTCCCAGTCCTGGTTACAACTATTTTATACGAAAAATGTAACATAATTTTTTGATTTAAGATATTTTTTAGCTCAGTTATGCTGTCAGTACCCAAAAACGAATTACCTTGCTGTGAAAAATGAAAAAGTTAGCTTTTATAAGGCTTTAGGATTATGTAGGTCATACGGAATGGAATTGGCCAGTATAAATTCAGAAAGAGAAGAAATAGCTTTGGACGCATATATGAAAACTATTAAACCCTCATGTAGGTATCTAATTTCTTATTTTAGTACTATAGTATGGTATATTTATTTCCTACAGACGAGTACAATGTAGATATAAATTTGGTAGCTAAAAACATACAGGGTGTTATGAAATTTACTGCATATATTGAAACCGGTAAATCCTGGTGTGAATTCAGATTAAAGAAAAATATTCATAAATGGCGCTTCGCAATAATAAGCTGATAATCCCTCCTTACACTTCAGGGCCATTACAAAAGCAAACCAGTAATAAGACCCGGATGTGCGCAATCCTTACTCAAGAAATTGAATTATTTGCAAATGATGGCAGTCGCTGAAGTAATCTTCAAAAAGCCTTTCCTACTAACCATTCAGCCCACAAGCATCTCTAAATAGCGTTGCCCACCACTGGCAAGAAATACATGATACCGAATAAGTTGCCAATTCTATCAATAGTTTTTTCTCTGTAACAAGTCAGCATAGAAAATAATGTTATTATTACCTTTGTAGAAAAATCCCTTTAAAATACACTTCTTTTGAAAATGTTTAAGATTAACAAATATCAATATACCAAAAACCACTGACAACACAGTACATCCATTAATTTAATGAAAGAAACCAACTGACCAGCTGACTAATAATAATTAACACTAACAAAAGTTTCACTAACGAATTAAACACAATACTTAAAAGATTCCACGGTGTTTTGGCACTATCCGCACTATTAAAAACAAAACTAGTGTTAACAAACTTGTCAAAAAGAAAACACTAAATTGTGTAAAATTCCACTTTATTAAACACTTGAACTTATTCTAATACAAATCCGACATGTTTCGCTACACGGTAGCTTTCTCAAGAATGAGTCGGTTCTCATTCTTGAGAAAGCTACCGTGTAGCGAAACATGTCGGATTTGTATTAGAATAAGTTCAAGTGTTTAATAAAGTGGAATTTTACACAATTTAGTGTTTTCTTTTTGTCAAGTTTGTTAATATGGAGTTCCACCAAGTAAAGGCATAATCAATCCAAAACTAATGTTTTTAGTACATTTAAAGTAAAATCTCTGTAAATCCACTTTCTTTAGAAAGAAACACATACAACACCAATAAAACAGTAGGCATAGCAATTAATGGAAAAAACGTTTCACTAACTAATTAAATACAATGCTTAAAATAATCGACAGTATTTTTTACTATTTTAATATTTACAATATTAAAACACTGGAAACTTAAAATTGATTTATTTATAACCAATCACAGCTACCTTAGGATACGCCCAGATTTAATAAACCTGTTCTCTTTTCTTTATTAAACGGTTTATTTGACATTCATAACAAAGTATAGGTAACCCATAATAACACTTTTTAATTTTTGTTGCATAAATAAGGGGGTTCTTTGTGTCGAGATAACAGTGAAATTTTACAACTAGAAATTGCAGACACGCTAACCCATAAACGATAAAATTTAAAGTGGTTCTATCTTATGATTTTAAAAACCTGAAAATTAAAAAAAAATCAAAGTATTCCTCATCTTTGGTAGGCTTATAAATTCATTTAGGAAACAAGGTGAAAACTCTGGTTATTATACCACTCTAAATTTTATCGTTTATGGGTTAGCGTGTCTGCGATTTCTTTTTGCAAAATCTTCCTAATGGCAGCTATTGCCACTATGGCAGTTGGCAAATCGGCCTATCAGAGCGCAACGTTCTTAATTTAAATCGCCAATAGGATTTCGATTTAAAAATTAGCATTGAAACAAGAAAAAAGGAACGGGGACAGGGACAGGGAAGCAAGAGCGAGATAAGATGTATTTTGTAGGTTTCAAAAACCATATGCGAAAGAAGTGTGTTGGTATCAATCTTATATTCTATTTTCTTTGATGTCGGTAATTTTTCACAGTGATTGCTAATACATTTTATTGGTATAATAGTGACTAAACACTTTTTTATGCGAATAATACCAAAGGCAGAACCCCACCAAAAAAATAAGTAATAATTGAGTGCATGGTAATTCGATACTTCATATACGGAATTTTAGCACGCGAAAAGGCGCTCTGCCGGTAAGCCCAGCCCAGCAGTCCATTGCTTTATTCCGCGCTCAGCGTTGCCATAGGTGTCTCGTTTGAGCCAGATGTGGCTCGTTTGAATGGCGGTTAACGGTTATAGTTTCCGGCGCTTCACATTTGTTGAGTATTTCTAAACGGTGTTGGGGTAAAAAAACGAGTACGCTCTTATTAGTCGGAGTTCAGAGCGTATGTAGGTATTTTGTTTTTTATTTTAGTTACATAAGTAGTAAATTTAAGCTATCGAAAAGTTAATACTTAAAAAAAACAAATAAAAATTTTTTTAACCAAAAAATCACCGGTAAATAAATGTTTTTGAAAAAGCTCGATTTAGTACGTACATATTTGGCTCGTTTTTTCCACATCATCGGCCTCAAGAAAAATTATGTTTGCGGCAAGACTGTCCGCGGTGTTGTGGGCGATTTCACGATTTGAGCTTATATTCGTTTCGCGACATTTTTTGGTGTTTCACTATGTGGAAAATGGCAAATAGCGTGCAAAAAATTTTAGAAAGTGATTTTTCGAGGCTTTCGTAAGAAATCCCTTGGAAGACCTACCCCTGATTTGATCCCATTTCGATCGGATAAAACAGCAAATCATTGTTTTACAAGACATTTCTCCAAAGAGGTGTATAAAAAAACAGTGGATACTGTGCGGTTGTGAAACTTTGAATGCACTGTTCTGCTTGTCATGCTTATTGTTTTATTGAGAAGGTATGGATAAAACATGGACAAAGGTAGGATACACAGATTTGAAACATTTACATCAAAAGATTAAGAAACACGAAGTTTCGGCACGGCACATGCATTGTTCGACTGAACTTGCCTCTCAATTAAATTCCGGGTACCGTCAAAGTATCAACAAACACAACGAACAAGTGGATAGAAATAGATATGTTCCAGTAAACGCATGTGTGGTAATAAAAGACTAACACCAATGAACCCTTTGTTATTTTATATGTATTTTTGATCAAATATCGAATGCGATTTTTTTAAAATTATCTGTAGCCGCCCCTATGCTCTAGGCCACGAACCGCCGCTGGATGACTGTTTGACTAATATCACACGATCAATATTTTCCTTAGTATTTCTTTTAGTTAGCCGTAGTGTTTTAAATTTTTTATCTGTTTTGCTATATCCATTATTTATAATTATAAACATGCCCTACACAATTATTATTACTGTCAGTTGTTCACAACGGTAATACCGACAGTATTATTAATGTACATATATAAAATAAATTGTTCAGCCCTAGACGGTCACCCTTGTTTTTAATCAGTATACCGTGTGTCAGCTTGACCATGCAGGTTATTTCTTTTAGAAATGGATAATAATGGTAAGTCAAAGGCGTGTTTAGCTATAATTTTAGTACAATCTATTTCAAAGAAGCGAGTTAATCGTAAAAAATAGACGAACAAATGGCTTAGGCACGGCAAAAGTATATCCAGCTCAATATATTGGCTGAAGTTCATTTAACTGAAGGAGAGGACCATAGAAACTATTTCAGTATGAGTGCAAACATTTTTGTTAATTTAGTGAACTTGATGAGGACCCTTCTTAGTAAGATAGAATACGCCCAAGGATGCGAACATGTATATTGGTTAAAGAATGCTTGGCAGTTACACCAAGGTATTACAACGGGAAGAAATTTGAAAGATTTAAATTTTTCTTCAGAAAATTACTTACCTCTGATAACTGCTCTGGTGAGTTATTAGAAACAGGGACCTCCGTTTTCGTCAAGAATGACAAAGCCTGAAATACCCATGATGAAGAAGTATAGATTTACTCCGTACCTACTTCGGTACCTTTTGAGGTCAATATTTTCTTCAGTTCTTGGCGAAAATTCAAGCGAAAATATTGACCTTTTTTTGAACACCATTACGTGTTGATCCTGGTTTTATTTTAACAACTACCAACAACTTAACTAGTGCCAAATTTCTGTTTACCTTATCATATATGGGGGACATTAGGTGAATCCCATAACTCGGTAAGAGTTTCGTAAAGTTGTACAAATTTTTGCAATAACTCACGGCTATTCGTCGAGTTTGTTGCTTCCGAATCTGAATTGGTATCGGACGCGTCCACACGGTAGAAGCGCCGCGCCGTCCCGATCCATGTCTAAATAAATACTGAAAGTAACACTGACGTTCGAATATTCGCATCAGTATTAAGGACAGTATTGAATATTCACTGAAAAATACTCTAATAATCTTCAATAATTTACGTCATTCTATCATTCTACTCAGTACACGATCAATATTACTGACTATTTTTTAATACTGACAGTAATAATGATCGTGTTATTGATATAGCAAAAGCATGTCTTGCCATCATCTCGGCAAATTTGAGCCCCTGAAAGTCCATCGATCATGCTGACAGGCCATCAGTTGTCCTGACACGAGCAGTAATACTGTCAGTCATAACAAATTCTGTCAATCGGATTGATTGTCTGAAGGTCGTGGCAGGTTTAAATTCGCCCATTTTAACGTAATTACTGCAATAGGAAATATAGCCAATAAAAAAACAACTTATAGATTAGACGCCCATAATTAGTGTTTAATAAAGAAGGAATACCCTACAGGTATGGTCTTGTTCAAAATATTGTTGTACAAAAATTTCACCTATGTTCAGTTGCATAATAGTTACCTAGACCCTTTAAACGTGACAGCCTACATAAAAATACCATGGTGAATGGTGACTGTTTCTTAGATTCATTACGGGATTCCGTCCGGGGTAGTGTGTGCACTCACATTCCTCCTTCCTTCGGAATTTTTGCTGTCCGATAGCGCCAGCTTCCTACCGGACAAGTGTGCTTCATCCTCAATATTCTTTATCCTTTAAAACTTCATATAAAAAAATATTTATCAAAAGTGTATTCAATAGTAAAAAGTAGTCTGCCTCTTTTCACAAGACTACGACCTTACGAATCAATTGATACACGTTTTTAATGTACTTGCCTAAAGATAATCTTGTATTTTTAGATGGTGCATTCAACGGCTTTTGGATTGCCGGGGTAAGACAAAGTCTTAACGGAACTGATTTTATTTGGGTTACAACCGGAAAACGAATTGTTTACCAAAAATATACAAACGGTGGAATTTTAGACAATTATGAGGGAATCGAAAATTGTCTGGAGTGGGCTGCAGATGGACCATCGACATTTGTATGGAACGATATTAAATGTGATCAAGAACTAGGCTATATTTGTCAACTTAGCAGCCAGATAAATTGTTCTTAATGTACCTAACACAAAAACATGATTTACAATAGATTTCTTAAGTATTTTTTTAATAGTATTATTTGGGAAGTAGATACAAAATAAAGAGTTGTTTGTCAGCAAGGCATTACAATGGTTAACAACACGACACCGCAAACTGTCGTTCTAGGATCAAAATAGGTAATATGCATATAATCCTAATAAATACATATGTTTTATTTATTTTTATTTCTCTACTTAAATTAAATATTTGTGGGGTTTTTATCCACTTATTTTAGTTATTATTAACAAAAAAGAAAGATTTTCTATTACAAATTTTCATACAAATTTCAAAACTTATAAATCGCGATGCTATTAGTTGTGACGTCACTTTACATGTAAATAAGTGTTATTATGACTGGTGTATTGTAAATTCGAGTGTGAATTTATTTTCTTGATTATTTCACGAAGATTATTATCTTTTGTAGAAAACAAACATTACATTTTTGATAAAGAAGACTCTTTTACAATGACAACAAGGACAATCAGATCATATGCGGGTTAACAAACCTATTCTATTTTCTTTGTTGCCGACAGTTGATTCATTTACGATAACTGCTTATTTTTTTACAAATCCTGACTTTACGTATGTACATCTGCAGAAATTAAAGGAGTTAAAGCCTAAAGGTATTTGTTTAAGATAATGTTATTTATTTATTTACCTCCATTTTACAGTTTGTGAACCAATTACCAAACAGGTACCTACAACAGATAATTTCAAAATACAGTGACATAATATATTCATACATAGACGTGTAAAGTATTGTAGAATAGAAAAAAGTGGATTAGAACATTACAAAATACAAAAGAAAGAAAGACAATAACAAAAATCAAACTAGGATACATTATTATCAATTTTATTAATAACTATTAGGCAGTTTAAATATAAAACAAAAGTAAAAAAAAAAAACTTAAGGTGGTCTCCAACAGTATGTCAGGTCAGATGTACACTATTTATGCCACTATTAAAAATATTAAACCTACTTTGGTGGATATTGTACGCATTACACATTCTATTTATGGATGAGTATTCACAGATATTGGTGGGCGGTATTTGGACGTAAAAGTATGGATGGCGAGATGATGCTCTAAGAACCAGAAACTGTAAGGAATTTAGAATCTCACTACATTATACTCTATTATGTAAGATGTTGTAAGGAAATTTTTGTTGAAAAACCATGCGCATCAATTTTAAAACTTAAGAAACGTCGCTGAACACTTCCTAGCCGATTAATATGTGTCTGATAATATGGCGACCATATCACCGAAGCATACTTTATTCTCGACCTCACAAATGCATAAAACAGTAATTTTAAGGCAGTGATATTTCAAAAATGACGCAAATCTTACAATGAATCGTAGTAATTCAAAGCAAGCCAATAAAACAGTATTATGTACTAGAAGCTCCAAATAAGTGTTTTTATACGCTATACTTTGACAGTAGCAAATCGTAACCTTATTTGTCTTAAAGCTTTTGTTAGCATTTCTATTATCATAAAAATAAATAGTAAAATATGCTTTACTTGAATTTGACGATACTAACATTTAATAATATTTGTATAAAATTTTTAATTAACACTACTTTTTTCTAAATACTACTGTTTTTGGAACATGAAAAACAATTGGTTAGGGGCACTTGCAGTGATATATTTGCATATTGGCACAATACCATACTTCTAGGGTAGCCATAATATTGTTTTTAAATTGTTTAATGAAAATAATTGCACAAAAATTACACTACAATCATAAAACAAATTCGAAGTAAAAACAAATATTTTGAAATTATATCACAGATAAACGATTCGCGTTAGGTGTGGTAAATATAGGCAACTAGATATACACTCGAGACCGTGTTCCTTATTTTTTGATTGACACGTGCACCGAGAAAAAATTTTACTAAAAGTATTTTCTGTACTTAGGGTCGCAAACACTAGGTTGCTAACACATTGCTAGCTAGTAGTTCATAGATTAGTAGCTGCTAGTACTTACTTTAGTTTTCATAAATAGTCAGGTCATTAGTGGTAAGTATCAAGAATAATAACCACTAGTTAACACTAGAATTGTCACAAGTACGCTCGTTGTTTATGGCTACTTAATGTTTATTAGTGGCTAGTATTTAGTTAGTAGTCATGTTATTAGTGGCAAGTATAGAAAATAGTAACCACTAGTTGTCACTTTAATTGTCACTAGTATGATCATCGTTAATGCTAGTTAATGTTTATTAGTGGTTAGTTTTTGGTTAAGTTGCCACGAATAAAATATTAATAGCTGCTAATAGTTGGTTATTTATGATTAGTATTTTAATTGTACACATGCAGTAATGCTCAGACTATTAGCCACTAGTAGGGTACTTTATTTATAATTGGTAGTAGCTAGTATAGGGCTTAATTGCTACTAGTCGATACCTTAATTATAGCAAGTAAACAGCTAACTAGCTGCTAATATTAAAAATTAATTATGGTTGGGTAGCATTCATTTTATTACCACGGTATGGTTGCGCTTAATTCCTCTTTCACATTTCTGTTATTTTTACTTTTTAAAACAGAGGATTAAAATAAAAACCCTCAGCAGCTAGCCAGAAATAGTAGGTGTCTATTGTGTATAAAATCGGAAATACGGCTCTGCTTCAGAGGAAAGAATAAGCAATAAAAATACCAACAAATATTTTTATTATGATCAACTACAAGATAAAATCTTATTACTAAAATAGCTAAAAAAGCTTTTTTGGTAACTTGGTAGCCAAGATTGGAAACTCATAGGTACACTGTTTAATATTATTTTTCATTTATTAGGAATAATTTTATACAGGACGTCCATTTCAGTGATAGTTGTATTGCTATCTCTAAAACGGTAATCGCTGTGGGGTCAATTAAATTAGAGAGAAGATTCCTGTTTAAGACATAATTTATGTTACGTTGTCCTTTCATGTAATTGACTACCTCAGTAAGGACTCTTTAACGTTTTTGTTATATATGTATGTGTTATATACTAGTCCAAGTTAAACCTAATAATAAAACCTCTTAATAAAACCTTATACAAAAGAAAAGGCACATTTCATTCTTGAACGTGTGGAGATTAACTTTTTATTAATCAGATATTTTTTGTTTTGAGGTAATAACCCAAGACCCGCCCTGTATACTACTTTTCAAGTCTAACGTATATGTACATTCATATATACTTTTCTATAATCAATCACCGCCGGCGACGCTATGAAAAATTCGGTAGGATTAAAAAATAGTTAATTACCTATGTATGTAGTTATCTGTAATATTTTGGATATCTAATAAATTTTACCTCTACATCCTCCGATCTTTTGCAAAACTCAATATGTTTTTTCTTTGATATCATTATCGTATTTACGCAAAATTTTGATGGTGTACGTACCAAAAAATAATTGTAAAGTATTTTTTGGTATTCTTGGTTTTATTTTTGTATTTGTAGTATACCCCTTTAAATCAAATATTTTCTTGAGCCCAACAGATATTTAAAATGGCCTAAAGAACGCATATTACCACTTGTCCATCTTTTTAGGCTTCGAATTTCACAAAATCCCGGCCGACCGACGCCGACGGTCAAACCACCGTCGAGAGATATTCTAAATTCTAAATAATTCTCGCGGCGTGGCGGCGGTCAAACAAGCAACTTAACAGCAAGCGAAACGAGGCAACAACGGATAGCATTTCGACTGCACGCGGCCGCCGATTACGTATGAAATTCCGATGGATTTTCTCTCCGAAAGAGAAAAGAGAAAAGTTAATCCGCCATCTTGTGGCGTCCGCCATATTGGGTTTAGAATTACGTCACATAGATTATCGTATTTTACTCATCAAACCCTTTCATTTGATGCCCATATCAAGGAGATTTTGAAGAAAAAGGTAATCCACCATGTTGTGGCGTCCGCCATATTGGGCTTAGAATTACGTCACATAGATTATCGTATTTTACTCATCAAACCCTTTCATTTGATGCCCATATCAAGGAGATTTTGAAGAAAAAGGTAATCCACCATCTTGTGGCGTCCGCCATATTGGGTTTAGAATGATGTCACATAGCTTATCAGATTCTAATCGTCAAACCCTTTCATTTGTTGCCCGTGTCAAGGGGTTGTTAAAAAAAATCGCCACTTGTGGCGTCCGCCATATTGGATTTAGAATGACGTCAGATAGCTTTTATCGTATTCTACTCGTCAAACCCTTTCATTTGACACCGATGTGAAGGGGGTTGTGAAAAAAAGGTAATCCGCCATCTTCTGGCGTCCGCCATATTGGATTTAGAATGACGTCACATAACTAGTCGTATTCTAATCGTCAAACCCTTTCATTTGATATCCATATCAAGAGGATTGTAAAGGAAAAGGTAATCCGCCATCTTGGGGCGTCCGCCATGTTGCATTTAGAACAATATTAAATATACTATATTGCACTGTCACCGGACTTATACACGCGTGCAAGATTTTAAAGCTCTAGTCTAATTAGAACTAGTCGAAATTTTGATTGCAATATTTGACCCAAACATACTAGCAAACATACTTATACATACATACATACATACAAACTAACAGGTGAAGTTAAACAAAAGCTTGTAAAAAAGAGACTTTATACTGTACAGTTATAATAATAAGGAAAATTGGATAACAATTAAGAGAGATGTTGGCCAGTTAGCTTTCACCAGAACCATTAAACGTACCACATATAGGGTTGCCAGACGTCCGGGAATTCCGGGAAAATCCCGGAATTTGTTAGGTCTTCCCGGATCCCGGAATTTACTGTACTATCTCGGAAATCTTTAATCAAACAAAAATAAACAACTTGCAGCTGAGCTGCAAATTCGAATTAATTCCAGTTAGACTTGCTCAGAATTTTTGTCCTTTTTAAAAGGGCCTGAAGACGAAAAATTGTTAAAACTTGCCAAGTCTAGCGATAAATATAAGTAGTATTTGTAAACGATGTTACCGTCGTTCTTTTGGCCAAGCACATAGGTAAATTTTTTGACTACACCATAGAGCGTTTTTTTGTTTGGTTGACAGGACGTCCAGGAAATTAGTCTTTCGAATCTGGTAACCCTAACCACATATGGGGCGAATCGTCTCAGATGTCCCAGCGCGCGGCGAGCCTGAAAACATGCCATTTTAAACTCATGATCTCGCAATAAAAACCCCAATAAAAAAATAACTAAAACATAGTTTTCGATGTATTTTTTTTCCTCAGCTTTCTGATGGTGTAATTTGTTTTCCAAAATTTCGCTTCCTTAATCTCAAAAAAATACTAAACGTGCTGTATTTTTTTAATACGCTAGATCGAAAGATCAGTATTTTTCACGTCGATAAAGTTTTGTTCCAGAGAGGATTTTTTTCTTATTTACGAGAAATTAATCGAAAATTATAGCTCGGCAGGCCAATTTATACAACCACAAAGCCTGGCCCACGCGTCGCTGCCTCGCCGCGCGATGGAAAGGTTCGCTGCGCTATAGTTCTCGACTAATTCCTCGAAAACAAAGAAAATCCTCTCTGGGAAAAAAAAATTTCGACGTAAAAATCCTGACCTTTTGATGTAGCGTATTAACAAAAAGATAAAAGTGACATTTTTGGAGATACAGCACGTTTAGTGTTTTTTTAAGGTTAAGGAAGCGGAAGTTTGAGAAACAAATTACATCGTCGCGTCGGAACGTTGAGGAAAAATACATCGAAAATAATGTTTCTGTTATTTTTTCAATGACGTTTTCATTGCTAGATCATGAGTTTCAAATGGCATGTTTTAGGCTCGCGCGTCGCGCTGGGACATCTGAGGCGATTCGCCCCATCCCATATATACAAACAGAATTTCTTAAGTGCTTGTTTAAGTCTTCACCTCATTTCTGGCTGCAGAAGTTTTATCAACAAAATCAATAAAATTCAGATTTTTAGTTATTCCAGAAAAAATGAATTACATTCATAGCAGAAAAGGTTAAGAAACCAGATTTATTGGTTAAACAGTTTTTATTACATTACACATACCTATTGACAATATTTTTCTTAGAGTTACCGCTTTAACGAAACTCTTAATAGGAATATTTAATTTCTTTTACCTCAAGATCTGTTGTTTTAATCGTAATTCTTTATTCAGGGTATAAATTATCTAAAAGATTTTAGGCGATTCGCAGAGACTGCAGCTTTTATTAGAAAATATAAGAAAGGTCTCAACCGATACACAGGCCAATATTTTTTCTGGGGTTATGCTCCCTTTTACCCTCGTCTGCTTCTTT
The DNA here is from genome assembly GCA_963971165.1 of Philopedon plagiatum. Classification (NCBI taxonomy): domain Eukaryota; kingdom Metazoa; phylum Arthropoda; class Insecta; order Coleoptera; family Curculionidae; genus Philopedon; species Philopedon plagiatum. Next base: position 117,501,350 of record OZ020189.1, read on the forward strand.
ACGACGCCTCTAACTTTTTTACTTAAATAAATAATAGTCCTCTCTAGGTTTAAAACTTTTTAATTTTCGGCATTGTTTTGATACCTTGCACGGTTTACAAATTTTTTAGCCAAATAATCAGCCCGAACAGACCCTACTTAAATTAAAAAACTTAGTTTAAAAATGTACATATGAACGAATACTTTGCGTTATAAGTTGTAAACCGTACAAAGTATCAGAAAATGCAATACACATACAAATTTTTTTAATGAAATAAATTTTTTTTTAACTAAAATTCTCATAAAATATTTTACACCACTTAGGAAACATCCTGTACATGTAAACTATTCAAAATAAAATTAGGCAAGTAATAACAACAGAAAAATATTAAATACCCTTCTCTTTATTAAAAATAATAGCAGTTTTATAGTCTTTTTGATGTTGGTCTTTGTCTCCCCAGCCCCATATTGCGTGACTTCCATCTCCAGTTCGCACTACACGTGATTTAACCATTGCGTCCGAAGCTGCCTTTAGATCATATGCCCAGCCAATTTTAGCAAATAGTTCAATAAAACTTCTTGTGATATTGAATGAAAAAGCACCAAATTCCGCGGATCGGTAGTCCCATGGGAACGCATGATGATAGTTATGGTAGCCTTCTCCAAAAGTAAGTGAGGAAATGCCCAGGCTGTCTGCAGGCTTGATAAACCTTAAACGAAATGCACATTTATAATTACTAAAGATACGATTCCATAGAAAATGCTCTTGTAATTATTTCTAATTAAAATTGAAGCAGCTCTAAGGTAAGGCACATTTACATTTAATAATCTGCGTATCTATTTAGCCAATATACTCACAACAAAAAAGGTTTAGCAACGGAATATTTCAAGTAATTCGTAAATTTCAAAACTTAAATCAATTATTCTTTAAATCCTAATGATATTACCGTGCACTGTATGAAAAAAGTCTCAGGCATTTTAGGCGTTTATATTTTTTTTTGTGATAGAAACTTGCTTGCTGCAAACTGCTAAAGTATCCTCTAAATAATTTTTGATCATTTCCTTGCATTTCTTTAACATGAAAGTGTATTAACATCTATAGACGGGCCACTTCGTTCATAACGCGTATGCGAATAATTGCTTTACGGGACCAGGAGCTTTCTGTGAGAGAAGTTGCTGAGAAATACACCATAGCCATGTCCTACGAACATGTAATTGCTTTCGGAATACTGGGAACGTGGAGGACAGACCTCGTACTTGACCTCCACCTGAAACTTGCCCTGCCGAAGGCCGTTACTTGCGTATTTTGGTTCGTCGAAACCGAGAAATGAATGCAGCAGAACTTCGCAGACAGCTGTTACATGCCACAGGTAACGTACATCTATGCCAGGACAAACCATAAGAAATCGTATTCGACAGGACAACCTTCGTCCAAGACGTCCATGGCGGGCTCCACAACGTACTCCTCAGCAACCTGTTGAACGCTATAGGTGGGCTCGGCATTTTGAAAATTGGAATATGGAACAGTGGCGCCGCGGTATTTTTACGGATGAAACCAGAATATGCGTGAACCCCGATAACTATCGGAGACGGGTTTGGAGAGAACCTGGTAATGCATAACGACTTCAACATGCAGTACCTCATGTACAGGAGAAAGAAGGTTCCATTATATTCTGGGGAGGAATAATGCATAGTTGTCGGACGTTACTGCTTCCAGTTAAAGGAATATTAACAGCCGCTAGCTACAGTGAAGACATTCTTATGCCAGTTGTCGAGCCGCTACATCAAAAAATTGGCGATCACTTCATCATACAGGATGATAACGCATGACCATATCGTGCTTGAACTGTCTTAGATTATCTTCGAGATGTCCATATTGATAGGCTGGAGTGGCCACGTATGTCACCTGACATGAATGCAATTGAACATGCATGGGATCAGCTAAAAAGGGCAATATGTCGTGGAGAAAATAGTCCATCAAGATTGGATGAGCTTTGTATCGACGCAATTGACGAATGGGAGAATCTAAAACTACGGGAACTTGATAATCTTATAGGCAGCATGGCGCGAAGAGTCCGAGCTTGTCGTCTTGCTAGGGGAGGCGCAACACGATGTTAAAATGTAAAATTGTACTCATAACTTTAACGAATACATTTTGGAGAAACACACTTTGCAATTTTATTTTGTACTAGCTTCCCCCGCGACTTCGGCTGCGTGATATAGATGATAATAGTGTAGTTTTGATGTCATGATTATGAATACATGAAACATGAGTTATGTTCGGGGTCGGACCCAGGTAACTGATAGAAAAGGTAAATGAAATGAAATTAATATAATATTTTGTCGGGTTTTATGAATTATTGCTTCTATTTTTTTTTTAAAAAGTAAACCAACTTCGCAAAAGGAAAAGCACTGAAAAGTATGAATAAGGTTGTTATGTATTTATTACTGCGGTTAATGGCCAACCTAATTTTGTTTATTTTGATGAGAATTTCTTCCGTTTTAGTGCACCTATTCTTTTAAATTTGTAATGGCCATGTTACATTAGATTTTTCTGACCTCAATAACCTCAAAAACAACATACTAGTTAACATTTTTGAAGATATTCCCACCACACCGAAAAACCATTGTGGGACATTTCACTACAATTGTGTACCTTTTTCCAACAATTTGTTCTCAAAAACGTCCAAGACCAATTTGTAGCAATATTTGCTTCAATTGTATGAAAATGTATAAAAACTGTTGTAACTAACAATCCAATTAGAGTAAATTGCTCTACAAAGACTTTGCTACAATTTTGTGTGAAAAAAAGGCCAAATGATTTTTTCAGTGCACCCCTTTACTCCCACCCCACTCCCGCCGTTAATTTTTATAACATCATTTATACAAAATTAGCTTTTTTGGCCTCAATAGCCCCGAAAATCTCCCATTGGTTAACATTATTGGAAAAACTGTCAATAACCGTTAAAATTCTTAACATTTATTACACAAAATAATTTTTTTTGACCTTAATAACCCCGAATATGACATTTTTGTAAAAAGTGTCAATCACCTCTCCTCTTAGACCTTAATAACCCCAAAAATGGCATATTGGTTCACATTTTTGAAAGAAATTGTCAATCGCTCTCTTTTTATCCCCCTCCCCCTCCCCGTTAATTTTTTTTTACCTACCATCTCTGTTAGACAAAATTAAATTTTCGGACTTCAGTAAGCCCAAAATGATACATCTAACATTTTTGAAAAAATTTCCAGCTGTGATTCCCACCCCCCCCCCCCCCATTATATTTTTGCCAAAGTAGATTTTCTGAGCTCAATAACCCCGAAAATGACATATTAGTTAACATCTTGGAAAATTTTTCAGCCGCTTCCTTTTATACCCCCCTCCCCCACGTCAATTTTTTAAGCATTAACATACGTAACATTACACAAAATTAGATTTTCTAAATAGTTATAAAATATATGTTTATTTTTTAGGCTACTTTTGGGTAGTTTCAAGGTAATAGAACGATATTACAATAATTTTACTCCACTACAAAATTTACACCCCCATTTCACCCCCTTAGGGCTGATTTATTAAAAACTGTAAAACATGTGTTTAAACATTTATTTTTTCTATAGTAGAAGAGTAGAAGTTTTCAGTTAATAGGACCATCTAATATTTGTTCTCCATACAAAGTTTGAACCCCTGTTTCATCCCCTTAGCGGTTGAATGTTAAAAATCCCTTTCGTATTGCACGCCTACGTTTATAAGGAAACTCTTTGCAAAATTTCAAGTTTCTAGATCCAGCGGTGTGGGCTGTGCGTCAGCCAGTCAGTCAGTTTCTTCTTTTATATATAGAGATTTTGCTTTGTTGTTCTGTGAAATTGTTGAATCTACAGCATACTTTTATCTGTTTATTTTTTTAAGACATGTTCTAGCAGTGACTAGTCCTAAAAGAGTTCATTACATTCACTTCAAAGTCCCCAAAACTGAGTGGTGCAAAACTTTTTTTGTTGTGTGTAATACTGCTAGTTTTGCATTAAGGCAAACTTTTCTTGTGATGCATATTAAACGAAATTACCATAGAACATTGAATGCTTTTTCCACAAATTTGCATTGGCAGCTGAGTCATAATGAGTGCAAATGTATGAATTTTAACGTTAAACAAAGAATAATATTCAAGTACCTATGTATATGATCAAGGTTACTAAAATACTAACCTGTCGTAAGGTTTATATCCAAACCTATGTGCAATTGAATTTATTGTCAATGTGTTATGCACGGTAGTTAAATATCGTACAATGTTAACACAAAAGGCATTTAGGAAGGTTTCTTTCCAGAAGTACATCGGAACAAGAACGGGCACCATAAAACATGCCACTGGCATTAATAAGAAATAATACTTATGTTGAAATCGTACAAATGGGTCCTTGTACAAATCGGATAAATCAATTCCTTTTCCTTTTTCAATTACATCTGGATGCTTTCTTACCATTATCCAGCCCATATGCGAGAAGAATATTCCTCGATTAACATTATGAGGGTCAGCATCTGTGTCCGTGTATTTATGGTGACCTCGATGATCACGTGACCAGTTAATTATAGAATTCTAGAAATACAGATTAGTTACTATATATTTTTTTTAATTTTATTATATTAACAACCTGTTGCTCAAAACTTTTATTGAAGTAATACATTAAATAGACGTTTATAATCAACTTTGGCAATGACATTAACATAAATGCTGTCACATTACAAGTGTTCAATTAGTTTGATTCTTAATGAAATTGTTTGTGCACCTGGACGTAAGTAGCTTAGACTTGGCTAAATAGGGTTTGTATGTTTGTTATGAAGGGTTCATTGTTCTTAAGATATTTTGGAGGCGTCGCTACTTGGTGAAAAAATATATTACCAAAATGACAAAATACAAACGGAACGAAATCTTCTTTATGTATTTTTTGATTGCGATTAAAAAACTTGACGCTTCGGCACCTAGTTTGGTGCCGTTGTCAAAAGTAAAAAAAATATAAAAAAGTACGAAAAATTATATCGAAATATAATATTTAGAAGAAGTAGAATACTATTTCGAAGTCCTTTCATTATCTCTCCTCACTGTTGCCTGCAAAGTTATGCAGAAACTCCTCAGCTATGTTTTAATCGACAAATATTCATCGTGGTGGAAGGTCACTCATCTAACTTACATTTTTTTATCTTCTTACAACCCACGAAGGCAGCAAGCCTAAGTACTAAGGTACCGTGGGTTGTATATCGCACAACCGACACACACACACACCTACGCACCTACACACACACACACACTGCTGGAAACATCCCTAAGGATTTCACCAGTCCTTTAAGAGGGTGTGTGGGGTGGTACCTTCTCGGTTGAGGCAGAATTCCTCTACCACTTTCCTTCATTCAACACGAATACACCATGCACACGCTTCATTCATACTGACAATCAGAAACACCCAAATATGTACTTTTTTTATGATACATCACCGGAATCGAATCAGGTGCGGCGCGGCGCCGTGGTCGAGTGAACCCGCTTCGCATTAGTAGTAGAAGTAGATGCTTAGTGAGTTTCCGCATGCGCAGTAGGGTCGACCTTGAACGCTCAGGTGTGCTATTGTTATTTGGCCTTGATATGCGCAGGTGTTGTTCCAAGGTCAAGGTCAATAACTTGGCCTTGAACGCGAGCAGATGTTTCTTTGTTTGGTGATGGCCAGGTGGACGACGCTTATTTCAAGGTTACATTTGCGGTGTATATTTTCAATGAATGCGAGCAGCTGTTTCTTTGTTTGGTGATGACCAGGTGGACGACGCTTATTTCAAGGTTACATTTGCGATGCATATTTTCAATGAATGCGAGCAGCTGCTTCTTTGTTTGGTGATGACCAGGTGGACGACGCTTATTTCAAGGTTACATTTGCGATGCATATTTTCAATGAATGCGAGCAGATGTTTCTTTGTTTGATGATGACCAGGTGTACGACGCTTATTTCAAGGTTACATTTGTGATGTTAGTTTACCTTGAGTTATTATTGGGGTGTAACATGTTTTGGTATGAAGATCGAGTGGGTTGGGTCTAATGTGGTTCGGTATATATGAGGGTAGGGGGAATTAAATTTTAGTATAGAACATTGTGTTGAGTAAAACGGTTCAAGCAAGTTAATTTGAAAGTCATGGCGTACGTGTGTGAAAATTGTGGTAAATCGTTTACCCAGAGTTATAATATGTTACGACATAAAAGAGAATCGTGCGTAGCACGATTTGCAAATATACATGGTGGAAAACAGCGAAAAGTTGACGATGGGGCATCAACATCTGAGGTGCGTACTTGCACTTGCTGCAATATAACCATACCAGCAAATCGAATGGCAGCTCATCAAAGAACAATACACCATAAAAGTAATGCATGTTCACCAATATCAGCTGGTGTTGAACTCGTGTCCAGTGCTTTTAGAAATAGGATTGCCACATACCGTATATCAAGTGATAATGAACATACTGACTATTCATTATTTTTTGATGAAATTAAAGCAAAAGTGTTAGAGGTAGTAAGTGACCTAGTAAGAGTGCGTTGTGCTTTGAAAGTTAATATGGTGGTTGTTGGTCGGTATCTTTTACCAACACAAGATAATATGTACAGTGACAAGTCATTTAATACACGCAATGAAATTGTTACTTCAGGAAGCGATTTGGAAGAAATATATCAATCATTAGTGGAAGCCATGAAGACTCAATCGACTGAGTTTCAGGAAAAAGATTCAGGTATGTTATAAATTAACGACTAAAAATAAAATAAATACTTATGTCACTCTTTCTTGTTTTCGTAGGTTGGGCTCTGGAAAAAATTCTATACCTGGAAGTAAATGTCAACGAGTATAAACCTTTTGGTGGATCTTCATATATAAAGTTACCCCGATTCATCGAATTGAAAAAAGCCATCATCAATGTGATTAATCAAGATGAGTGTTGTTTTGCGTGGTCAATCGTGTTTGCTTTGTGCCCCGCCACTAGAAGGGCATCACAGATTCAATCTTATCCACACTATTCAAGACTGCTGAATTTTACAGGTATAGACTTTCCAGTAAAGTTGCGTGATATATCAAAATTTGAAGAAATGAATAATATTTCAGTTAACGTTTATGGTTTGCAAAAAATTTTCGAAAATAATATGTTAAAGTATGAAGTTGTCGGTCCATTAAGGTATTCGGGTAGAAAACTTAACAGACATGTAAACTTGTTGTTAATAACAAAGGATTGTTGTATTAAAGATGATGATGAGCATATTTGTGATACGCGTTGTTCTAAAAGTCATTATTGTTGGATAAAAGACTTATCGAAATTATGTTCCAGTCAAATTACATCGCGTAGAGATAAAATGTATTTTTGTGATGGTTGTTTGATATATTTTAGTTCACCATCATCTTTGATATCACACCAAAAAAATGACTGTAACCACAAATATTCATTAACACCATCACTAAATTTAAAAATAGATAAATTTGGAAGGAGTGTAAGTGAAAATATATTAAAATTTGAAAACATAGAAAAGCAAATGCGTGTACCGTTTGTCGTTTACGCGGATTTTGAATCGGTGCTTAAACCGCTGGATACTGTGGAACCAAATCCCACAAATTCTTACTTAGTCAAAAGCATCAAACATGAACCATATTCTTTTGCGTATTTAATAAAGTGCTCCTTTGACGATTCGATTTCAAAATTTGAGCTCTACCGGGGAAACGACGCAGCCCAGGTTTTCGTTTCTCGACTTGAAAGTGATTTAAGATCTCTTTACAATACATACTTAAGAGATATAAAAGCAATGGAAACTTTAACGGTGGACCAAATAGCGGAGTTCAATAATGCCACAAAATGTGGTATATGTGAACGACCTTTTGAAAATAATAATTGTAAAGTAAAGGACCACTGTCACATAACTGGGAAAAAAAGACCTGGTGCTGCTCATTCGATTTGCAATTTAAATTATAAGTTACCCAATTTTATTCCAATTATATTTCATAACTTGAGCGGGTACGATTGCCACATGTTTATTAAAGAGTTGTGTCGTCACGGAGACAAGATCGATGTTTTAGCTCAAAGCAAGGAAAAGTATATTTCGGTTACGAAAAGTATTTACGTTCACGATTATGTCGATAATAAAAGTGGGACAATAAAGAAAAAATATTTGAAATTGCGGTTCATCGATAGTTTTAAATTTCTATCAACTTCGCTGGAAAATTTGGGTAATGGATTAGCTGTGGATAGTTTCAGGGAAACAGGAAAATATTTTTCTGATAATGAGCAGTTTAATTTAATGCGCAAAAAAGGTGTTTTTCCCTATAGTTTTGTCGATTCAATGGAGAAAATGAACCATCCAACTTTACCCACAAAAAATCAGTTTTATGATAGTTTGTCAGAGGAGCACATTAGCGATGAAGATTATGATAGAGCTAAAAAGGTGTGGGACACATTTAATTGTAAGAATTTGGGGGACTATTCGGATTTATATTTGAAATCTGATGTTTTATTACTAACCGATGTTTTTGAACAGTTTCGCGATACTTGTTTAGAAACGTATAAACTGGATCCAGCACAGTACTATACCCTTCCAAGTTATTCGTTTGATTGTATGTTGCGTATTTCTAAGGTAGAGTTAGAGCTATTGACTGATATCGACACGGTTCATTTTTTCAAAAAAGGTATTTGAGGCGGTATAAGTCAGTGTTCAGAAAGGATGCACGCTGCCAACAACATATATGTACCAAACTACGATCCTAACGAACCATCATCTTTCATTGTTTATCTTGATGCAACAAATCTATACGGTCATAGTATGTCGCAGGCATTACCATTTGGCGGCTTTAGATGGTTATCAGAGCATGAAATTTTAAATTTAAATATTATGGATGTGGACGATAATGGTCCAGAAGGATACGTTTTGGAAGTTGACGTTCATTATCCGGATACGCTATATGATGACCATTCCGACTTACCCTTTTTAGTTGAAAATATTGTACCACCCACGGAATCGGCAAAATTTTCAAAGTTAATTCCGAATTTAAACGATAAAAAGAAATACATCATTCATTACCGAACATTAAAACAAGCAATCAATAACGGCCTAATGGTAATGCAAACACACAGAATTTTAAAATGTAATCAATCCCCATGGTTAAAGACATATATCGACTTAAATACAGATTTGCGCAATAGGGCAACAACCTAGTTTGGTAAAGACACTTTTAAATTAATCATTAATGCTGTTTTTGGCAAGACCATGGAAAATGTGGAGAATCGTAATGATATAAAACTAGTTACCCGATGGGAAAATGACAGGAATAAAATTGGGGCACGAGCATTAATTTCTCGTCCTTATTTTAAATGTTCAACGGTTTTTAATAAAGAATTCGTTGCCATTCATATGGATCAATTAAAGGTAACTTATAATAAACCAATTTATATCGGATTTTCCATACTGGACATGTCGAAAACAGTAATTTATGATTTTTTCTACTCATTCATTAAAACAAAATTTGGCAAAAATGCTTCTTTACTGTATACAGACACAGATTCGTTAATATTAAAAGTTTACACCGACAATTTTTATCGCATAATTGCAGAAAATCCGGATAAATTCGATACATCCAATTATACCGAAGGAAATATTTTTAACATAAAAAAAAGTCAGTCAGTAGTAGGTAGAATGAAGGATGAATTTCCAGGTGATCCAATAATCAGTTTTTATGGTACCGGAGCCAAAGCTTATTACATAAACTCAATCAGTAGCGAAATTAAAAAAGCGAAAGGTATAAAAAAACGTGTAATTGAAAAACAGCTTCACCTGGAAGATTATCAGAATATCGTAGAACGTGGTGGTCAGATATTTCGAAAAATGAAAACCTTTCGAAGTTATAAACACGACGTTTATACCGAAATAATTAATAAAGTTGCTTTATCTCACCACGACGATAAACGGTATATTATACCATCAACAACAAAAACTCTACCTTGGGGACACCCAGACATAAAGTTTTACGAAACAAACCCTGAAGATAACCTAAATATGTTAATACAAGCTATGCAAAGTTTTTTACCCGAAAATATTAGTTATAATTAGAAAAATGTTGGAAGGTCTATGTTTTAGAAAAATAAAAAAATATTACTCCAATGTCACGTAGTTTTCTTAACCACTATAGTAATAGCAATAGTTGAAATTTTGTAACGCAGGACAGTAAAATACATAGATAATTGTTTCAATAATATGTTGTTTTATTTTACAATATAGTAATAAAGTTACAAAAATAAAAATTAATTAATGTCTGGCTTATAAACTTCTCGTAGCATCCATTGTCTTCTCAACATATCAGATCTGTTAATCGGCCCTCGTCGACACATCAGCGTTCCACAGTAATGACACTTAACAATCCTTACTCTCAACAATTCAATGTAACTGTAAGATTGCATGTGGTCAGTCCAAATATATACTTCTCTTTTACAATTATAGCAAACAGCAGAAATTATTATTTGTGCTCCTGAAAAAGTCTCAGCTGGACGATTGTTATCTTGATCTGCTGGCAACATTATAGTTTCTGATAATAGTCATCGAAGGAAAGAGAGCGTCTATAAATATGGGTTGTCTGGATCATATAACCTTGAGAGCACAAACAATAACAGAAGTAAGGACACACGATTACCTTGAAAATATGTCCTTGAATCGCTGTCTAGCCGTTGAACGCAACCTTGTAAGTTGAATGAACTTGTTTGGCCTCCAAAGCATCAACCGTCAGATAGAGTGGGGGAGTTTATGGTGGGGTGATAAGTATAAATTTGGTTTGCTAGGCAGAGCATTTCATAGTTCGCTAGAACAGTTCACCGAGTAAGTACAGTTGTCAGTTAAGTGCAGTTAGTAAGTGAAAATGAATTCCGGTAGTGAGTCGTTGTTAGATGCGTTTAACTTGGATGGAAGTATCCAAGCCGAGTTGATGGGGCAGGATGTTATTGACCTGCTGACCCCGGGCGCGTTTGACGAGTGGCACAATGACGACGTGCTAAACACTGCGTTTGTGGAAGAAGTGAATGTGGGTGAAAAAAAAGTGTCTTCGGCGGTTGACTACGTCAACAATTGGACTGAGAAGGATGGCGGGCGCATTAACATAATTAGTGATGTGGTGGTAAAGAAGGCGAGGCGGCAACCCACTACCAAGCTAGAAAATCTGTTGAAATTGCCAAAGACAGCCGGTAGCAGTAAAAGTCAATTTTATGCAGCTATGGAGGGTGAACAGAAGAAGAAGAAGAAATTCGTATTCAAGCGACCAACAGTGCCAGTTCAATACCCCGATTTTTTGCAGACGTCACAGCCACCGAAGCATCTGTCACCGGTCGTCATCATTAATGAAGGCCCAAACACGATAACGCCCGAGCCTCCGAAGTCCATGCCTCCGATTGTGTTGGTGGCCGACGCTGACGAAAAATCGCCGATCGCGAGTGCGCCGATATCGCCAACAATTGGGCGTGGAATGTGCCGCAAACCATTAAAGAAGCGGTGCAAGCGGCTATTCGAGGCGGTTAGTCAACCCCGTCAACCTGCTGCTGCTTCTTCTGCAGAAGTGCCGATACCGGACTGGATGGAAGAGTTTTCTCCAAGCCAGAAGTGTGCCTTCTCCGTGGCTTTTAGTGCGAGGCAAAAACTAGTGGATGAACTAAAAAAGAATGATAGTGATGTGGCGCAATACGAGAGACAGATTAAGGAACTGCAGGCGAAAATTGAACAGTGTAAAAGTGAAGGGGAAGTGTGTAGAAAAAGACTTAAGTTATTGGACAATTTTCCATATAATTAATTTTACAATTTTATTGTAAATATAGAGTTAAGATATTTTTGTAATAGTGTTGTATATATAAGTAAAATAAAATGTTTTTGTATATATATGATAATAAAAAAGTTAAATGAAACAATATTTTTTATTTCTAAAATAAGTATGCGAAAGTTACACAAAATAAAATAAAAATGCAAAATAGAAAAAAGAATAGACGAAAAAATGTAGGGCCGTAACTTTAGGTGTGTAATCATTAGATGCACACAACTTAAGTATGCGATAAAGTGTTATGTGTGTGAAGAGAGGCTATCCGTTACAATGGTTGAGAACATGCATCTTATTTGTAATAAAATGTGAATTTTACTGCAAGTAAGATAATAGACCAAACTCTCGGCATTTTCGTAGAGAACTTACTAGAAATTTAGATAGTTCTAACGTATGGTAAGAACGTACATGTCTTTATAGAGTAACACAATATTTTCCAAAAGAAATTAATTCTTGAGAAATATCATGTTACTTGGGATGTGACATGAATCAACTACAAACTACGATCAAATATTTTGTAGCCCTGAAAAGGGCTGATTTTGTCGGGGTAGGTCGGGGAGGGCATGGTTCCGGGATCAGTTGGTGGAATCAGCTGGACCATCTTCATCCTGATGGTCCGTGATCCACCAAGTGGATGAATCGGCAGGACCGTCATGATCTTCCGGCGGCGGTGGTGGCACCCAATCAGTGCTGGAGTCTGGCTCCATGTCTTCAGCCGACAACTCCCCATTTTGCCAATCCATGTTTGGCAATTCCAGACCCACATCTGCTTCTTCGACCGCCCGCTCATCTTCCCAGGCATTAAACATATCTTCTGCCTCGATGTCTAGAAGTCGTTCGATGTCCAAGAGTAGGTCATCCATATCGACATCATTCATGTCAACGGTATCATCGCTAAAAACCGATGAACCGCGACTCAATGGTCTTTCGAAATCCATAGTTATACCTTCGTACTTTAAGATTTAAAAATGAAGTGATTCTGTGACCCGCTCGCAACCGTTTAAATAGAGATAATCTACCCCCTCCACCACACCATCCCCACCTTTTCACCGCCAACAAACTAGAGTTTATTATACAAATGCCCTCCATCCAAAAATGATACTGGCGGACTTCACTGTCGAAAACTGCTTTTAGTTCGCAAAAATGGTGTAATTGTGTTGTGGAAATGTGACCGACAAAGAAACTTATACTCGATCCGTCTGGACTTACATAATTTCTATCTAATGTCACAGATGTCGTGACATTAGATAAATACAAGTAAGATCAAAATATTCTGTCATCCTGAAAAGGACGGATTTTGCAAAGAAAATTATACTCGATCCGACTGGACTTATATAATTTTCTATCTAACGCCACATATACTATGGCATTAGGTAACTAAAACTACGATGAAACATTCTGTGGTCCTGAAAAGGACCGTTTTTCACGGGATATCTTATTTGTAATCAGGCTCGATTACAAATAAGGTACGCACTCTTATGTTGTAGAGTACCAAGAGCTACTCCACAAACTTTACAGTTCGGTATGTGCGCGCGACTACCGAAATCTTGGGTTACATGACCACTGAAGAATTGGTCACCAGCCGACTTGTTTTCCAAGTCGGCATAGCAGCCAATACACCAGCCGTCATCACCCACCTTCACCAGGTTTAAGGTCTTGCACACCCGGCGGGATCGGACGGGGAAAACTTTCCTCTGTCTAAGTGCCCAATTATCCAAATTCCTAGGAGTATCATCGCTTAAGTATCCATCATCATCTGATGATGCCATGTTGAGATGAGCGAATGTAATGAAGTAAGCAGTCGACTCGAGCTGCTTTTAAAGACCTCAGATTCCCCCCAACCCAACCGCCACCCCCACCCCGGTGTGGTGTAGCGGATTAATTTAAACTATTTTTAGCATATTTAAAATTTAAAAATGAAAAATAAAGATTTTTGATTTTTCACCATTTTCATAAAATTTCGGCCCTTAGGTCGCTCCGCGACCTTAAGCGGCGGCCTCGCCGCCGCAGCCGTCAGGTCGCTCCGCGACCTTAAGCGGCGGCTTCGCCGCCGCGGCCGTCAGGTCGCTACGCGACCTGACGGGGTGGCTTCGCCACCCCAACCTATACTATCCCCCCACCCCGCACCCCCCCCCCCCCCATCCCCAGGCGCCGAAGGCGCCCGGGGGGCCGCCTTCGGCGGCGGCGGGCTTGCTACTTTAATTTGCTTCATCTAGACCCCATCCGCCACCGCAAGGCCGTCGCCACCTTCGGCGGCGGCGGCCTAACCACTTTGTTTTGCATTATCTAGACCCAATCTGCATGCCATGAGAAATCTATTTTGTGCAGCACCCAATGACACCATAATTTTCAGTGTTGTAGTAATTCCGGGTTTTCGAACGACAGCAACTTGCTCCCCTCCTATTTCATTACGACATTCGTCGAATTGAAAGGCGATGGCATTATTTGATAGAGACCATTTTGGGTACCTTCTTTGGGTTTAAATGTTCCTTCGATAACTATCCGATATTCCAATCTCTATAGGGGCGTTCGACCTTAGGAAAAAGTACGCGTCTCTTCTGTCTAAAACTCGCAATATTGTAATTTTTTGTAAAATAAAAGAAATGTTAAAGTAGTATGCGACTAGACCAATCTTTTCGGTCATATGTACTTTCCAAGTTAAATCGCTTGAAATACTTTACTAAATGTCTGAAGTGAGATTTCGGTATAACCCGGAAATCTTCAAACCACAGAAGCAGCTTCCAAGCTTCTTATTCGCTTCTGGGGATTGGACGACTTTGGAAAAACTCGCCTGAGGGGTGGACGACCTTAAGATACTGCACATAGGTGCAGGCGCCATATTGGTCATATAAAATTGTATGTTAAATGTTCTGAAATGTTGTTAAGAAAAGGATCTTTAACTTAAAATAAGTTTTAGACACTTCCAGGGAAATTATCGAAAAATGTTGATCGGAACGTCCATTTTTCGACATCCAGAATTTGTCATCCTTGGTCATCTATGCATTTTTCACTAATTCAGTGTCAAACGCAAAGTGACATGGAATATCTAAACTACGATCATATATTTTATAGCCCTGAAAAGGGCTGATTTTGTCGGGGGATGGATGGGTTGGCGGCCGTCTTATTGTTGGGGATCTTGTTGTTCTCGCAGGCGACGCTCTATCTGTCGCTCGAGCTCTATACCGAGCATCGCGTGCTCCCACCTAAGCCACAACCTCTCTACGTTGTCGCTGTCGCTTTCCGATAAATCGGAATCCCCGCTGTCGATATCTGACAGCGTTATTTCAACCGTCGTTGAATCCACAGGATCCGATTCATCGGCATCGACTTGGACGTCCAAATTTTCACCTCCGACGACGTGATAATTCCAACTTGTGGAATCCGCCGGTCCGTGAAAGCCGTTATATCCCAACCCAGGATACTGGCAGTCTGATGAGGAGTCGGGTTCTTGCTGTTGTCCTTCCATGATTGCGAAGTGAATGAAGAACTTACGACCGATCCTCGCTTTTTATGCGTTCGCAGTCGTGGTGGGGGTAAATTTTTTCTTGAAGAAACTACCAAAATTAAAATCTTGGTGGGCCGACAAATATAGATTTTTTAGAACCTAACATATTCGTCTCGGAAATAACTAAATGGATACAATTTTTAAATTAGAAAAATAACAATTTTAACGGATCTTGGACCTTTAACTTAAAATAAGTTTTAGACTCTTTTAGGTAAATTATCGAAAAAAGTTATGCGAAAATGTCAACGTCAATTTGTAAACGTCCAGAAAATATCATCCTTGGTCATCTTTGCATTTTCTCACTGATTCAGTGTCAAACACAAAGTGACTAAGAATATCTAAACTACGATCAAATCTTTTGTGGCCCTGAAAAGGGCCGTTTTCGCGGTGGGTTGTGTTGGAGAGGGAAACCTAGAGTGGTTGTTCCCCTCTCGCGATCTGCACCGATCGCGGTGCGGCACGCCGTCTTCGTGCCTCCAGTCGCGTGCTGCGACGGCTCCGACGGCGCTCCGTGAGCTCTTGTAAGAGAGCCTCCCTTTCTTCCGGACCCAGCAGCATCTGGGGTCCTTCCACCACTTCCACTGGCTCTGTTGGAGCCGGCTCCGGTGGTGGTTGCGGTCTTGGGATCGGCTGTACGATGGCCGTTGGCTTATTCGCGTTTTTTAAACGCCAAGCCTCCCAATAGTCGCTAATTTTGGACTCCCTTGTCGTCCTTAACATCAGCCTGTCCCACTTCATGGCTGGTTGAGAAATTAAAATTGTGATGGCTGCTCCCGCTTTAAAAGCATTTAGGATGGTGGGGGGTGAGAGTGGGGGTGAGAGTGGGGCTAAACAGTTCTAACATATTCTTTCAAAGTAACAAAATATTTCCTATAGAATAGATTTCTTGTTCGAAATATTTTGTTACACTGAAAGGATTCGTCTGTTTTTGTCATACTTAAGAGCAGGTTTAATATTCGCCAACGTTCTATGTGAAACGACAAAATTCTGATGTATCTTTTTGAGCGTATCAACCCAGAGTGACTTTATTTTTTAAAATATGTTTCTTGATAGAAAGTCATGTCACTTTGAATAACTAGAGGCATATGCGTTCTTATCATACATAAAAACTACAAGCTAAATATTGCAAATGCTCTTTCTCTCGCTATCTATGTATGATTTAAACACATAATGCATCTCTCACTCAAAGTAACACAATTTTTCCTTCGAGAAATATCTTCCTTAGGAAACATAGTGTTTAACTACAAACTACGATCAAATATTCTGTAGTCCTGAAAAGGACTGATTTTGTCAGGGGGCAGGCAGGGTTGTCGTATGAGGAGCTTTATTTGTAATAGAATTTACATTCTATTGCAAATAAGGCAAGACTGCTGATGAACGACTGTAAACAGTCTCTCCCTACACAAAGCACACCTCGAGTGGTTCCGCCTTTGATCACCTCGCGAACCCACTGTAAAATGAGTTGTGACGAAATGAACATCCATCATCACAGCTCCAAATCCTCTCGTGTAGCAGTGCATACACAAATCTCTAGACCCCCATGAGACGTAGGATTGCATGATGCAATACCTAGGTCTAAGCCTTCGCGGTCTCAGTACAAGCCTATGTTGCACATTTGGTGCCGCGGTCTGCTCGTCGTCGCTGGAATATCCATCATCAGAACTTGATGACATCTTGGCTTCGAGTGAATTTAATTTTCTAAATCACGTCTTATATACATTCTTTTCCCCACCCCTCTCCTAAATTTCTGCCTATTCTTCATCTCTCGACCTTATTTACCAAATCCCCACATTTCAAGTATTAAAATAAGCCAATCGTAAAAATAAAACGCAAATATGTCCTTTATAAGTTTATTTTCAATATGTAAAATACATAATTTGGAGAATTACATAACTTCAAACTAATGTATTGATTTGTTAGTAACAGAAGCATTAAGTATATTGTAGCTAAAAAATGCATCGTGAATAACTAACGCGTACACTTTAATGTCTTTAGGAAATTTACTTTTGCGTGTTTCGAACTCCAATTTCACGTCCACTGTGGACGTCCTAACGGCTTCTGGTTGGTGACTGCAATCGATTACGAATAACGGATTTTTAAGATAGTCGGCAAAACTCATCATAGGATCGCTCAGTTCTCGCTGGTAGTAGCTAGCTTGAAAATTCTCATAATTATAATAGGCTGCGGCATACAGTTTCTTTGAAAAATCTAAATTCCATCTTTCGTACGGAAATACGGCAGAGTTCAGATAGAGCCTGATATCACTTATATCGGCCGTGGTAAATTGTGTGCTATCTTTTGCTCTGTTGTCGGAAGAGCTAGTTGGTTGAAAACCGATAATCAAATATCTCGGTTTTTCGAGACTCGTGCTAGTTCTTAAGGCCCATACGTCTGACGATGTTTCTCTCAAAGAAGGTAGCTCGTAAAGATCCCATTTACGGTAAGCCATTGGAACGTTTGCGTTACTGCCACCTTTATTCATGCGTGATAATATCTTTAACTTCTGTCGATCATCTGGAATAATGTGACGAATTTTCCATTCAATTTTTTCAATTGAAATGTCTGCATCCACTTCACCGATATAGCAATTGTTGAAAGTGCGGGCTATAATTAAAATCAACTCTTGCTTGACGTTAAAAATACCCTTTGAATAATCCTCTGCGAAACCCATGAGATATTTTAGAGGAAGCTTGCCGGAGAACATGTTACTTGTGGAATCTAGTATCCCTTGATTTGCTTCGTCTAGACCCCATCCGCATGCCATGAGAGCTCTATTTTGTGCGGCACCCAATGACACCATAGTTTTCATCGTTGTGGTAATTCCGGGTTTCCGAACGACGGCAACTTGCTCCCCTCCCATTTCATAACGACATTCGTCGAATAGAAAGGCGATGGCATTATTTGATAGATAACATTTTTTACTAACATCTTTGGGTTTAAATGTTCCTTCGATGTAAATGTAACTATCCGATATATCCAAAATGATATCTTGAAAGTGTACAGGTATACGAATTTCATCGGAATTGCGGAATGTTGGAGAACCGTAAGGTTTATATGTGTGTTCTTGAAAACTAATAATGGAGTTATCAAAAATGGGTTCGGTAAAAACTTCGATTTTGTCACTGCTAGCGGCCATCATTTTCTAATTTTTCTCACTTTCAAACCGATCGATTGTAGAAATTTGCAATCTTTCACGGAGAGCTGGCGATTGCTGTGCGGATGTGTTTTCGATCGTCCGTCTGACTTGCGAATGAACCTTGACTGTGTTGTCTGCTTACTTTTATGTCGTTTAACTGAATCTTGAATTGTTGACAGCATATGCAGTTGACGGTTAAAGCAAAAACCCATTATACGATTTTTTCAACTCTAGTTTAACTATAATTTTCTCACCTCGAAAATCGATCAAATCACCGCTATCGTCCAAGATGCGTAGAGTAATGTTGTCGATAAACTGACGACCATCCGGCATTATCGGCATATAAATATTATTTTGCGGTTCTTTGGAGATTTTGTAACCGGGTTCGACGTCAATATCAAATTCAAATAACGTATGACTTTCCAAAGAATTCAGGTATGCTCCGGAAATTATATTACAATCCACACGTACGATGCGCACTTTCATTATGTCCACGATGGTACTTGATTCGTGTCGTTGTCCACCTTGCAGCAGCACAGAGCCAAATCCGAGCACTTTGCCGATACTATTGCTACCTCGAAAATCGATGCTATATTTTGACTTTAGCTCACATTTTAACGTATTATTATTGGCTGTTAATGAAAATAAATCGGTACCAACTTCATTGCATGACTCTTTTAAAGCGGTGTACATGGCTTTTGCTATTTCATTAATTTCGTAAGCTCCTGGTGGAATCCTTAAATGCTTTGGTATCACTGTTTTCAAATGGCTGAATGAATTATTGCTTTCGTCGATATTAAAAATCGAATTATATGTGTAAAATCCCAGTAGTGCAACTCCATATTTGCTTGTTGTATTTAACTCGATGGGTGGGTAAAAATCCGCACTTAAGACACTTGAATGTCCTGTTAGAGTGAATGTGTAAGACATGACTGACCACGAAACTATTTGTGTAGCTATTTTATTGCTGTTTGCAACAGTTAAATGGATTTAAGCTGAAGCGTTGCTTTATTCCTTTGGACGTTTTTAAACTGTTTTCTGCCTTTATATTCACATCGTTAATTTTGCAATAACAACAAAATATTTTTTTTGGTATCGGTCCATCACCCTCATCCGAATCTGAATTATTGCTATTATAATGTTCGAAACAGTATTGATATTTCAATATATCGACGTCACTTTTTAGGTGATTAGGTAACCTATCTCAAACTAGTGCTATTTCATTTGGAGCTAATGCGATCAACACTTCTTTGGGCGTATTTTCTAACTGTTCAGCTGTCATTTTTTGTAATCCTCCGACTTCACGATATGCTTTAAGTGATAGCAACATTTTGGTGTAGTTGTCACGTTCCATTTGGGGTGTCAAAGACATACTTTTTACGATTGTAAAAGAAACTTCAAACACAAATGTCCACACCAGACTGTTCCAAATTCTTGTTGACGGTCGTATGTATAGTAAATTTTCGTCGTCGCTTCGGAACCCATCTGCAGATATCGTACCAATTCCATAGGTGGGGGTAAATCACCGAAACTATCGTAGTATGTTACATCAGAATTGCTTTTTCTATATGCTACCCAATGAGTCCCTACACCCGACATACTATCCAAATTTATAATGGCGGCCTCATAACGTTTGGGACCGCGTACAGGTAATGAATCTCTCATATATACGCCTCGAAAGTGTGGTATTTTCATTTTTAAGGCGTACTTTTCTATATCAATATTGGATAGTGGTCTTTGAGGTAGGGATTCTATTAGTTTTTTGATTTCTTATTTTTGCCGTTGTTTATAAATAATCCCAAACCTGTGCGATATGGTTTCAAGTATAATCCGTTTCCTCTTGAACTTAGATGTAAGCCGGTACCTATTTTTTCTGCAGTCGACTTTTTTACTGCTTTTACGGCACGCACGATGCCTGCTGCACCACCTGCTAAGGAACCTAAGGCCGATAGTCCTGCAAATATTGGTATTAACGGTAATATCCCCCCAGTCTTCGGAATTGGAATGATTCTAGGCGTGCGAATTTTTCGTTTGCCACCGGCTATTCTTAGGGATTTACGTGCAGCTACTGCAGCTATTTTCGATGCTTTCATGATATTTTTCTCGATAAGTTTTTTCCCACCAGCTTTTAACAATTCTGATCGAACGGGTCGTCTAATAGATGATCCAAAAGCTACTTTGTGTACTCGCTTATGTTTACCGACGCCATTACCTTTAGTGTGGCGGCGGCGGCGCTGGAAGCGACGTTTACCTCTAGTGGATGCTTTTCTCGATTTTGATGATGATACACCCATACCAAAACGTTGTTTCGCTTTCATAATGTTGGTTACCAACCAAGCTGCAGCTTTTTCACTAGCGCTAGAGTCTTTCGATTTTACTCTTTTCCACGCGCTTTGCTCGAGTTCCTGATCTGCTTGGTGGCGAGCACTTAAATTTTCACTATTACGCAAATAGGCTAAATCGTGTTTTTTGCATGCGACATCCAAGGAATTAATTCCTTGATCTCCTCTTGCCACACGTTTTACTACTTTCGTCCCGGGCCCGCAATACTGATAGCCGGGAATGTGTAACTCGAACGGTAGCCTATTAATTACTGAATTAACAATACCGCTTCCAGTCTTACTTGATAAACGAGACCGTCTACTTCGTCTGACGAGCGACATCTGAATGATAGCTTACGTGAAAGTTCAGTATAAAATATAGATTTTGTTAAGATGCGTATCGTCAATCTTAAACAAAAACTTCCCGTCGATAATCTCGATGTAAAGGTCGGATCTGGACTAGAACAAAAATTATTTAAAAGACATGGTCCTTTGCTACCGTCATCTATTCGTGGATTATTAATAGGACCTTCAAACTGTGGAAAGACAAATGTTATGATTTCGCTGCTTACTCACCCCTCGGGACTGCGTTTCGAAAATGTTTATATCTACTCAAAGTCGCTCTATCAACCGAAATATGAATATTTAAAGAAAATTTTATCACCAATCAAAGGTCTTGGCTACTACGCTTTTAGCGACGCAAATAACATTGTGGAACCGTCAGATGCTAAACCTAATTCAATATTTATTTTTGATGACGTTATGTGTGAGAAACAGGACGTTATAAGATCGTATTTTAGCATGGGACGTCACAAAAATGTGGATGCCTTTTACTTGGCGCAAACGTATTCTCGTGTTCCTAAGCAGCTCGTCCGGGATAATGCCAACTTCATTATTATGTTTAAACAAGATGAGATGAATATGAAACATATATTTTCCGATCACGTTTCACCCGACCTGACGTTTACACAATTTCAAGAGATGTGTGCTAAATGTTGGGATAATAAATATGGCTTTTTAGTTATTGACAAGGATAGTGATGTAAATTCGGGCAGATACCGCAAGGGATTCGATAGTTATATATTCCTATAATAATAACTTGGATAATCGTTTCATCGTTGAACGGTGCTTTGAAAGCATCATGAATGAAGAAATCGAATTAAAACGAAAGCTACTGGAAACTACAAATGCGGTTAGAAAAAAATTTAAACAAATTAAAGCAGCTAAAGTGCAGAATGAACATGATTTGGAAAAGTTTTATGAACCAGTTTCTAAACCACTAGAATCTATATCTAAAGCCGTAAAGCAGCAGCAGCAACAGTACGCAACTAAAAAATCAAGTACTACGACTAAACCACAAAGTCGGAGTAGCAGCAGCAGCTCGGTGGGAATGGCGAAAATGTTTGAAGAACATCCAACAGAAGCGGAATTTGAAACATCTACACCGATTTCGCAAAAAACACAAATTCCTACACCAAAACGTGGAAATCGTGAGTCACTGTTCGAAACCCCTTCCCCATCAACGATAACATCATCTTACATATCACCACACACATCCAGTGGTAGCAGTTCAGCCGCAAAAACAATTCAAGATTATTTAAATGGATTAAAATTGGAGCCATCTCATTATGATACCGTGTATGGTGTACGCTTTGGTAAAAAAGAAAATAAATCAACAAAATATATTGGCAACTTGGTGGTTCGTTTTCTAACAAACGGAAAGATGGTGTTATACAAGAACAAAACAAACATTGCTGAATTCGATGGAACGGCTGAGCTTTACGATTTGATTTTTCTAAAAAATCCAGCATGCTTAGATAATGAAGACGAAATTAGTCTAGATGTACTTCGAAAATACCAAACCATTTTGAAATTGACGGATGCGGCCTACGACGGTTATGACAAGAAACGTGGTTTAAGGGAAACCCGATGGAGAAAATATTTACGAATCATAAAACCGCTAATTATGGGAACCAAACTGGGTGGTGGTGGTGTAGGAAGAAAAAAAGGCGACAACAAAATCCAACTACCAGCAAAAAAGCGCCTATCGTCGAAATCATCTCAATATGTTTATTGGAATAATCCTAAGGAGTTAGTGGATAGATTACGATTATTGTGGGGGTCAAAAGTAGCTGGACATACCGGACATGATAATGAGATTATGTCAATTATGGAAGAGCTTCGAGAAGAAGGAATAATATATTAAGTTTTGCACGTAGTTGCCATCCTCAGTGTCTGATAAGACGTGGAACCTTATAATATGGATCCTAGCCGAGAAAAAATTAAAGTCGTAAATGAATTACATAGGACAGCAAGAAAAAATTTTGTTAGAAGATGTACGGTCATAAAAGGATATCGAGATTTGTGGCAAATTGATTTGGCGGAAATGCAGCAATATGCTACTGACAATGATGGATACCGTTACATTGTTGTATGTATAAATTGTTACTCCAAATTCGTGTACACCAAAGCAGTTAAGAATAAGACCGGTGTTGAAGTTACGAATGCCATGAAAAGCATCATTGAAGAAGCATCATATGCACCAAACAATTTACAGAGTGATCAAGGAAAGGAATTTTATAATAGCAACTTTCAAGGACTCATGAAAAAATATAATATAAACCATTATTCCACATATAGCACGAAAAAAGCGGCAATTGTTGAGCGTGTTATAAGAACTTTGAAAAATAAGTTATATAAACAATTCTCGGCTAGAGGTTCTTACAGATGGTTACAAATATTACCAGCTATAACGAAGACCTATAATAACACTAAACACCGCACCATTGGAATGAAGCCTAACAGTGTAAAAGAGGATACCCCTATTAAAGCATATGACTATTTGAAAATTGCTCCGAAGAAAAAAAAATTTCATTTGGGTGACGTTGTTCGCATTAGCAAGTACAAAGGTGTATTTGACAAAGGATATACACCTTCCTGGTCCACGGAACTGTTTGAAATAGCAAAAGTTAATATTACAAATCCACCTACCTACTTGCTACAATCATTGGAAGGTCAACCTATTAAAGGATGTTTTTACGAAGCAGAACTGCAAAAGACAGCTAGCCCTGGTGTTTATTCAGTTGAGAAAATTCTTAGAAAACGCAAGAACAATCAAAACGATCAATTGTTAAATGGTTAGGTTTTCCAAATCAATTTAATTCTTGGATAGACAAATCAGATATTGTATAAATATTATCAAATAGGTTTTACGTTACGTATGTATGCATTATAAATAATAATAATAAATATTGCTTTTCATAATTATTCGTTTTATTTTCAATTTAACAGTATAATTATGTTTTTAAATAGAACTTTATCTAGGTTGGTTTCCATTTTGGTTTTTTTGGATCCTTTATCTTCGCTGTAGTATACCGTGCAGCAAGTGAGTGAATTTGATACATTTTTTCCTTAAGGTACGTAATTTTGGTCTCATCATCTTCAAACATTTTTTGAAAAACCGGTACTAGCACATTACTAAGTATGGTATTTATCTGCGAACCAAGTTGATGAACTTCCGTAAGGACATATTCTTTGGTAGCAGCATCGTTATCATTTATCGGTTGGGCAACATTCCTTAATAATTTTCCCTCTATATCAAAATGTCCATCTGAAGTAAGTTTAAATCCGATTCCGGGCAACCCTCGCGATAAGTTGTTACAAACAGGAGTTTTCTGTCGACCAAATTTATCAATTGTGTTGTTAACACGACCCATTTTAAAGTAAAACTAATTCACTCTCTTTATGTTCAGCCTATATATAAATGACATAACTAATAAAAATTCATTTTACAATACACCATGAAGCAAGTGACGAAGAAAGAAATATTATCCACCGTATGTCTGTTTGGTGTTTTGCATATAGACAAGCCAGACAAAGTAATTTTCAGCAACTAATACTTGATAGATATCGTTTTCAAAGGAGAATTGGAAAAATGGATGTAATGCTAGCGAGGATTTTAGAACGGAACCACAGAAATAATATATATCAAGAGCGATTTGTTAATTCAAATGTATGGTGAATAATAAACATATTTAGTACAAAAAGATTTTTATTAAGATTTAAATAATACATCCACACTATCATTAGAAAAACGCACTTATTCACATAAATTTAAAATTACATGACTATCATAAGAAAATTTTACACTATATCTAAATTGTCTCTATTTTTCGGAATTACCAGCGCTGCCCTTCTTGGTCGAATTCCATGGTCTCACTATTATTACGTTCTGATGAACCTCCTCCCCCTACTCCTCCTCCTCCTCCTTCTAAGAAAACAGGACTTTGAGGTGATTCGTTAATTATTTCGAGATCTTCAAAATTGCTTGAAGAAGTCCAGCGCTGCCCTTCTTGACTGAATTCCGGCATATCGTGATTATTATGTTCTGATGAACCTCCCACTGAGACAGCGAGACTTTGCAGAGATTCACTAGAATTTTCACGAGATATTTGTTGCGGTGATTTCATCCCATGTTTCTTATGGTACTCATTTTGACACCATTCACAGAAACCCATTAGTCCACTAATAAATTCCCAATTTTCGCAATTGGCACACATCTGACGACCGTTTACAGAGAATGGGCGAACAACTGCAATTTGACGTTCACTTTTTGGTGACTGCATTTTGAGGAAATAAATTACTATGCAGTATTCTGGAAGTACTGAAATGCAGACTGAAACAAGAAAGTTTTGTGCCTCTATTTGTATCTGTTAGGTGACCTTCAAACCCCTCCACTCTCATATCCCATGTAAAATCGAGGTCACCATACACAGAATAGACTTGTTTCTTTATCTACATGCGCGTAATACGTATACGCTGAATAGCTTTTTCTTGATTCAACAATTTTGAATCGATTTCCTTAAGTCTTTTTGTAACAGATTGCAAAAAATCTTCATTCGCCTCTTGAGCAAGCTTTTTATTCATTTCATTAAGTTCTTTTCTAACATATTCCAAAACATCATTATTCACTAATTCACTAAGTCGTTTAATAATTTCACGCCTTTGTTCAAGAACATATTCCTGATTAGCGGCATCCCCAGGATTCTTTGGTGGTGCTACATTAGTTAGAGATTTCCCTTGTATATCATATTGACCATCATCGGTCAATCTAAATCCAACTCCTGGTTGTCCAACAAGAACAATGTGATTTTGGTCATTAAATTTTTGGCGCCCAAATTTATCAATTGTGTTGTTAACACGACCCATTTTTAGCTTAAACTGATGTGATTTTTGTGAAGGTTGCCTATTTATAAAAAAATTAAACAATAATTTAGGTACTTAATCATTTATTTAACATCTCATGTTATTATATCATACAATGAATTAAAGATTTTCTTCATCTTCTTGAACACACTCCATTTCGTCATCGCTAACAGTACCCAATGCTTTACTATCAACTTCATTGGTGACTGCTTTATTTCCAAGGTCATCAAGAATAGTGGTATCATCTGCGGGAGCCAAACCATATTTTGTAGCTAATTCATCGGGTAAATGAGGCACTTCGAATAGGTAGCTTCCCAATTCTTCATTTATCATTCCAGCGCACAATTCGTCCAGATCAATGGTTCCATATAGGTATTTCTCGCACGTGTGTGCTCCAGCCGTGAAATTTACGGCGTCTTTCATATACTTCCTATACTGACTTTCACTAAAACCCATATCGGATTTACCATAATTTGCAAAGTGTAGTATTTCTTCAGCCAGCTCTCTTAATTTACATGATAACCAATTAATGTACATATCTCGATTTTCAATGACAGTAGGGCAGTCACACATCTTAAATAGAAAATAATGGACATGTGATTGTGTGTGACTGTGTGTTTTTCGATATTTACTTAACAAGAACTATTTTATTACATTTTAAATCAACATTAAAATAGCCTAATCAACAATATATTACAAACAACCAAAATTTAACAACGCTCTAGTATTACCTCCAGAGAATACATGTGAGCTTTGCCCCAAATAAGTTAAGGTGTACTGATCACCGGAGTTATTCATCATTTCAATAGTATCCTCTGTCAGAATTTCAGCTACGCGTGATGGTAAAAATGTTTCAAATGTTGCTTGATGTGTTGGATCAAACAATGTGACGATAATGGCTTTTCCAAAACGTGAAGTCAAAGAATTAATTTTTTTTATCATATAAATTTTGCCCACCGTTAATGTAGAGAATTTTCTACGTTCCAGAAATTGAATATCTTGGTTTATCATATTATTAATTTCGGCTATGGTCTGCTTTGAAATGCTCATGATTTAAAATACAATAAAAACAATTACTGTCAAGTACCTTGAATAAACACTTGTAGAACACACCACAAACACAATACTTTATATGCCAAAGCAACAGTTAACGCATACGATGTATGAGTGACAATGAAAGCTATTTTCGAAATGAGCCATATTTATTAGGAAGTAATCCAAGGTCAAGTATTTATTTATGGTGGGAGGAATACATCCGACGACCTCGAAAAATACAAAACAAATGTAACCTTGAAATAAGCGTCGTCCACCTGGTCATCACCAAACAAAGAAACATCTGCTCGCGTTCAAGACCAAGCAAATGTAACCTTGAAATAAGCGTCGTCCACCTGGTCATCACCAAACAAAGAAACAGCTGCTCGCATTCATTGAAAATATACACCGCAAATGTAACCTTGAAATAAGCGTCGTCCACCTGGCCATCACCAAACAAAGAAACATCTGCTCGCGTTCAAGGCCAGGTTATTGACCTTGACCTTGGAATAACACCTGCGCATATCAAGGCCAAATAACAATAGCACACCTGAGCGTTCAAGGTCGACCCTACTGCGCATGCGGAAACTCACTAAGCATCTACTTCTACTACTCGCATTTCAGCGGCGTTACTCACCGAGCCACTAAGGTTCAGTCTTGGCACCCTTTCTCCTATTTCTTCTTTATATTAATGACCTGCTCTCTTTAACGACCAGTCTCAGCCACAGTTACGCTGACGATATTATTCTTCACTTCAATATTTATTTTTCGATACTACTATACTACTGCGATACTACTACAGTATTGCAGTAGACACGCAGACTACTTGTCTGCATATTATTTTTAAAATCGTCTTCGTTGTTTAAAACTGTTTGTCCACAGTGTTAGTGTCTATATGCCCTTTTTAATATTTTATTTAAAAAATTTGAATCTTCTTGGGTGCGTACCATCAACATCTCACAACATTTGACACTCTGTTGAGGATCTTCAGGCTTCATGGCTTGAACTTTAGTAAACTGATAATCATGCATTTAGGTATACTGTTCTAAAATTCTTTAAACTGATGAATATCTTATACCTAAATCATATTCAGCACATCGCATTGAAAACTGGGGAGATGCATGAAAATGTGCCAAAGCATCATCTGGTTGTATTCGTCAGAAGTTACGGCGTTTTGAAGTTGAACCAAACTCAGTAAAATTGTTCTGGATTCGTATAAATTTTCAGAGGTTCATTGGCGGTAGGTTTGGGAACATTTCACAAACTTTATACATGTTCTCGCGATAATTTTATCACATTGTGCAAATAAAATAAATAAATTCATAAGAACTGTATTTGAATAATTTTATTCGATGATTCTTAACGGTATTTACCACTTGTATCAGCAATACTTAATAAAATATCAAAAGTATAACGAAGGTGACATGACCTGTGTATCAAACAATAGTTTGTCATGGCATACTTACTAAAATCCGTGTGGAAATTAAATTGTTGAGAATATTTTACAAATAATGGCCTATAAGTTACAAACTTGACTAGTCAGGTATAGGTACAATAGACAAAAATAAAGAGCAAAATTAAGTAGCTTTTCAAATCAGTATTAATATACAGGGTGTTACATAAACAAAACTTATAGTCGCTTTTTCAAGTAACCAAAATAACTGTATTTTTAAACCACCCTGTATACTGCAACTAAGATTTGGGCATAGGGTAAAAAGCCCCCCGGTATTATTTAACTCTCTACAAAATTTCAGGGTCTCAATATTTTACAGTTTAAAAATACCAACATTTTTTTTAGGCAATGTTTTCCGCCAAAAAAATTGGAATGGCTAACTTTTTTATTTGAAGAGATAAACTAGTACTTCCAAAAGCAAAGTTGTATACATTAATCTAAGAAAAATCAATAAAAAAAGTTTTCCAGCCTAGCCAGATTGCACTTAAACAATTTTTTTTAAATGGCAACACTGCATTTTTTATCATTATTTAAGAGATTTCAAAATTATGAATAAAAAGTGTGTGGTAACATGTTTTTATTCGAATAGCAGTTTTTGAGCAATCGGTCGAAAAAAATTAAAATAATCCGCAGTCAATTGGTATCAAAAGATTATTTGAGGGCCATCACAGCACAAATTCTTCAATAAATGCTCAATTTGATGTCCTCTTTGTAGTCTACATCAGAAAACCCATTTTACAATATTACTGTTAACATTTTCCAATATAGCTATTGGGTGCAATGCTATTATTTTAATTTTTTTGACCTATTACTCAAAAACGGCTACTTGAATAAAAAAATGTTATTAAACATTTTTTACTCATAATTTTGAGATCGCTTGAATAAGGATAAAAACTGCGGTGCTGCCATTTAAAAAGAATATTGTTTAAGTAGCTACTGTAAAATCTGGTAACGCTGGAGAAAAATGTTTTGTTGATTCTTCTTAGTTAGATTAATTCATACAACTTTGCTTTCGGAAGTACTAGTCTCTCTTTTCAAATAAAAAAGTTAGCCTATGTCTGGTTTTAAAAAAAACTTACACGGTATATGTATATGTCAGAAGACGCAAAAGCTTTAATTCTTTCGCTAGTGCAAAACACAAGACCGTAAAATGACATAAAATAAAATAGTATATAGGACTATTCTTTTCGATTCTGGTCTGGTCTGGGTGCCCTCCTGCTATCGCGACTTCTGGGCCCTTACCCTTCATCAGGCAGGCTCACACCCAGAATGGCTGAAGAACAGACCACGTTTTGACCAGAATCAAAGAGAGACCTTATATCCAAAATATTCGAAAAAGATGGGCAAGATCGCGATAGCAGGACGGCACCCAGACCAGAATCAAAAATAATAGTCCTACTATTTTATTTTTTTATGTCATTTTACGGTCTTGTGTTTGGCACTAGCGAAAGAATGAAAGCTTTTGCATTGTCTGACATATATTACCTATATCGACGGAAGAAAATTTTCGATATATTTATATATAGAAAAGAAGAGAGAAATTTCCCTAAATACAGTCAGTCAAAAAAAATCATACACATGACGACGTTTCCAGTTTTACATAAAGGAGGCTTAACATATTTTTAGTATAGTATTAACGGATAGTCAGTTTAATAATCTTCTTAACAAAACGGTTCAAAGAAACAATAGGTTAAAACTAGCGCAAATATTATTAATTATACAGCAAAATTATAACAAAAAAGTCTCCATAGGTACATGCCACATATTATACCAACACTCATTAAGATTTTATTATGTAGGATTGTGTCAGGTTCAAAACAATTGATAAGAATAAAATTGACAATATCTTCCTACTTAAGTATACTTCTAAAGGTTTTGTTAGTGTTAAAAGCCATTTTACGAAAGATGAGTGATAAAACCTGTGAAATTCCCAATTTGGTACGAAAATCATTGAAGATTTATGGAAACAGTGCATGTCCTATACAAATATTGGAAAAACTATTGGTAAATCACGTGCCACTATTCAGTATATTGTTTATCAATTTAAAACGACTGATTCTTACACAATAAAACCTCGTTCAGGTCGCTCGGAAAAGGTAAGTGTTCGTGAAGAATCTAGTTTGGTAAGAAAAATTATAAAACATTCTAAGTTAAGCGCTCCAAAATTATCGGCCGAGGTTCGGGAAGAGTTTTCGAAAGAAGTTAATCCACAAACTGTTAGAAATATCTTGCATAGAGCAAGCTACAAGGGCCAAGTAGCGTGAACGACACTTCTAATTTCGAATAAAATAGGAAAAAGCGTTTGGATTTTGCTAAAGAGTATATTTTAAAGCCTGTTGAATTTTGGGGATAACTAATATTTAGTGACGAAACAAAAATAAATCTTTTTGGGTCTGATGGAAGATCCAAGGTATGGAAAAAAGTATGGCCATGAACGTTGAAAATCTTTGTCCTACTGTTAAACATGGGGGAGGCAGTGTTCTAATTTGTGGATGCATGTCGGCCGCTGGAATACGATCCTTTATTGACGGCATCATGGATCAGCACCAATATTTAAATATTTTGAAAGAACGTTTATTAACTAGTGTTCAAAAATCGGGACACGAAGGGCGTTATGTTTATCAACAAGATAATGATTCCATCCATACAGTATGTTTTTTTTTTTTTTTTTTTTTTCCCTTGGGCTCCGTCCGAGACCGGAAGCACTGCGGCCACTAGAGGCCTATTGTGCCTACCCAATAACTTTTGTTACACCCACTCTGTTATCCCAGTTTCCTGCACAAGCCTGTACAGGTCCACAAGGGAGCGGGTGATCAATTCCTCCGGTTCTAACTTTGGTTGCCCGAACAGTTGGTGGCGCTTGCGATCTAGTGACTCGCAATTATATATAATGTGCTGAACTGTTTCCCTGTCCCTACCGCATAGTCTGCAGCTAAGGTCTCCCTGGTACAGTTTCATTTTGTTGAGAAGGTCCTTTACAGCCATGTGTCCTGTTAGTACCCCTACGATTGTCCTCAACTGGATCCTGCTCAGATTTAGCAGTTGCCTGGTGAGTCTAGGATTGGGATTTCCTATAGCGGCCTTGCTGTGGTTCAGTCCCTGTACTCCGTTCCAGTGGACTTTGTGTTGTTGTTTGATCCATCTGTTTACCGCCTCTCGTGCCATGCACTTTGGCACCCCGAGAGATGGTTCTGGGCCAATGTATGGTGTAGCCGATCCCTGTCTAGCAACTTCGTCGGCTTTTTCGTTACCAGTGATGCCCTTGTGTCCCGGTACCCACATGAGCTTCACTGAGTTTCTGGCAGCTAGCGCGCCAAGATCGTTTATGCACTCCCATACCAGTCCCGAAGTGACTCTGTGGCATGAGAGTGCCCTCAAAGCGGCCTGACTGTCTGAACAGATATAGATCCGCTTATTTGAATAAGCCCTCCTATTGTTTTCCAGCGCACATTGTAAGATGGCGTAGGTTTCTGCTTGGAATACCGTGGGGTACTTCCCCAAGGAAAAGGACATGTCCCTCCTTGGTCCGACCCCATGTACTCCTGCTCCGGTTCCCGCTTCGGTTTTTGATCCGTCGGTGTACCATATGATTGCCCCCGGAGGAAACTCTGGGTTTGTCGAAGTCCATTCCCTGCGATCCGCTATTACTACCTCGTAGGGGATGTTGTATTGGAATTTTGGAGTCATGTAGTCCGATCTCATTTCTAAATCGGGCCCTCCAATCTTCTCTCTTATGAGTTCATGTCCCGCCCTTTTCCGTAATGAAGAGGGTAGAGTGTTTTGCAGTCGATAGAGACCCATCCTCGCCTCTCCCTGGATGACCAGGTGCAAGGGAGGAAGGTCTAGGAGATTCTCCATCGCTGAGGTAGGGGTCGATCTCATTGCCCCTGTAATGCCCAGACAGGCTAGTCTTTGCAGACTGCTGAGCCTGAGCATTATTGTTTTCTGCGTTGCCTTGGTCCCCCAGACCAAGGCTGCATAAGTTATTGCGGGTTTCACCACTCTGGTGTACAGCCAGTGCACCATCTTTGGTGAGAGACCCCATGTTTTCCCATACGTTCGTCTGACCACCGCAAGAGTGATTTCCGCTTTTCGTATGGTTTTATCCACATGCTTGTTCCAGGTAAGTTTTGAGTCCAGTGTTACCCCCAAATACTTTACCTCTTCCTGCAGTGGAATTGTGACTCCTCGCAGGGTTAGAGGACCGAGCCCCTCCTTTTTCCTGCGGTTAGTGAACGGGACGATGACAGTCTTGTTTGGGCTTACATTAAGCCCTTCCTGTCCTACCCATTTTTCCACTACGGCGAGGGCGCTCCTCATGCAGTCCCTCACGGTTGTGTTGAATTTTCCTTGAGTCGTTATGACCAGGTCGTCTGCGTAGCCCAGGATCGAATAACCCCTTTGGCTTAGTTCTTTTAGAAGCCCGTCCATTACCAGGTTCCAGAGGAGGGGAGAAAGAACCCCCCCCCTGAGGGCATCCCCCTGCCACCCGGGCTGCCAAAGTTTCACCGAGTAGATCTGTATAAATTACCCGGCTTTTAAGCATGCTTTCTACCCATCTGCAGCAGGTCTCATCTAGCCCGATGCCCCTGATTGCTCTGGATATAGATGTGAAGGATGTGTTGTCAAACGCTCCTTCAATGTCCAGAAATGCTCCGAGAAGCACTTCTCCGTTACCTATCGCGTTCTCCACTCTGCTAACTAGCTGGTGGAGTGCTGATTCGGTCGATCTTCCTGTTCTGTAGGCATGCTGGTCTTGATGAAATGGTCCGTCCCCCATTATAGCATCCCTTATATGCCTATCCAACAGTTTTTCTAGTGTTTTTACAACAAAGGACATTAGACTGATGGGTCTGAATGCCTTGGCGACCGAGTAGTTGGGACGTCCATGTTTCGGTATGAATACCACTTTGGTCAGTCTCCAGATCCTCGGTATGTCTCCTTGGTCAGTCTCCAGATCCTCAGACTGGCCCTTAGTATGTGGCAAAGATTGCTGACAAGCAGGTCTGATCCCTGCTGTAGCAACGCTGGACAAACTCCGTCTGGACCCGGAGATTTGTAGGGTTCAAATGAGTTTATAGCCCATTTTATTTTTTCAGGGGATATCACCTTCTTAGCAGCCTGCCAGTTGTCCCTATGAGCTCTGTTAGGAGCTTCATTAGGTCCTCCAAATCTCCAGGCTTCAGGTGTTTCCTTTATGATTTTGGACCCAGGGAAGTGAACCCGAAACAGTTCGGTCATTGTTTCCTTCCCCGTTAATGTTTGCTCTCCATTCTCAGTGACAAGAGAGTTGATTGCAGGCTGAGTGTCCTTTGACAGTATCTTTGCGAGTCTGGCACATTCTGGAGTGCTTTCAATAGCCTCGCAGTGCCTTCTCCAGGATGCTCTCTTGGCCTTTCTCAGCGCTATGTTGTATTCAGTAAGGGTAGCCCTATACGCTTCCCAGTTGCCTGATCGTTTTGCCTGATTCCAGTTCTTTCTTACTTGTCCTCTTTTGGCCTCCAGGTCTGGTCCCCACCAGGGGACCTTCCGGGAGGAATTTGATGTAGTTTGAGGACAATTTGCTTCGAATGCCGAAATGGCCGCGTCCGTCAATTGATCCGCTACCAGTTCGAGGTCCGTCACGTTATTTATTACCTCTTTAAGCCCCTCCAGGTTACGTTCTAGGTCTACCCGATAGTTACCCCAGTTCGTTCTGCGAGGGTCGCGATAAGAGTTAGATTCCCGTTTTATACACGTTATTTCGAACCGTATATGTCTGTGGTCCGAGCAACTCTCTTCCTCAGACACATGCCAGTTTTTAATATAATTGCCGACGTAAGCCGTTGATATAGTTATATCTAAAACCTCCTGCCTTTGCCCCGTTACAAAAGTCGGATTATTACCTCTATTCATAATGTCTAAGTTATTTGCCATTAGGAATTGAAAGATGTGCTCACCTCTTTGATTGGTGTTAGTGCTGCCCCAGATGCTGTGGTGTGCGTTTGCATCACACCCGATGATCAGCTGCGATCCACTTCCTCCGCAGTCTCTCACCAGTTCCTCCACAGCGCTGGGTGGTGGCGCTTCCGGGTCATCGTATGGGAAATAAGCCGATCCAATAGTGATATTCTTCGGCCCACCTCCATCCGTGGTTGCTGGTCTTACTGCCACGAGATCCCTAAGACAGAACTTAGCCAGTGGCAGCATCCTTATATTCTTTTTAATTAAAATGCAGGTTCTCGGTCGGTCGGTGGTTCTATTGTAAACCAATTCACCACCTACTCCCGAGAGACCTTTTATTTTACCTTGGTTGACCCAAGGTTCTTGAATGAGGGCGATGTCGCAGTTCTCCATCACCCTACACAGGACCGCCGAGGCTGCCCTGCTGTGGTGAAGGTTAACCTGCACGACCCTCACTTTGACTGTAATTTTTCTTTTCTACTCCTGTCCATTCTTGTTCCCACGAGTCTGGGGGAAAGGGTGGTCCGCACCGGCAGCGCCCCCTTGCCGGTGTAAGGCTGCTTACTCCGGGATGTCGCCTGGTGTCCCGGAGGCTCCGTTTCAAACGCCTGATTACGGCTCAGGCGCCATTCGTCCCGTTGGCACGGGTCGCGTCACACCGTGGGATTAAGCCGCATGTGTTAGATGTAGGTGAAGTGTAGGTGTTGTAGTGTGCTCACCGCTGTACCCCGCCGCTCCGCGCAGGGCGGCCGCAGCAGGACAGGCAGTGAGCTGGTGTTAAATGTGTAGTGTGGGCACCACTGTGCAGTTGTATCCTTCTTAGTCTGGCTTCTAACCTCAGAGACCTTCCCAGCATGGTTGAAGCTAGCTGGCCTAGCCCTCCGAGTCAATGAAGCTCGCAAGCCCCGCCGGTACGTCAAACCGAGGATACAGTAGGTTGGTACGAGAATAGATGATACATAATATGCGACAACAACTTCACACATCGCCTCAGTCACCTGACATCACTCCAATCGAGCATTTGTGGAAAGAATTGAAACGCCGCCGTGTACGCAAAAATGAAATTTCCAGCAAAAAAAGAACTCAAAAGCACCATCATCGAAGAATGGGAAAATATTCCTGAAGAAATGACCAGGAAACTTGTTCTAAGTATGCCATATAGTCTAAGAGCTGTAATTATG
Source organism: Philopedon plagiatum (assembly GCA_963971165.1). Taxonomy (NCBI): domain Eukaryota; kingdom Metazoa; phylum Arthropoda; class Insecta; order Coleoptera; family Curculionidae; genus Philopedon; species Philopedon plagiatum. Next base: position 117,536,951 of record OZ020189.1, read on the forward strand.
GCGAATGGTAATTCTACTAAATATCAGAAATGGAAACACCATAAAAATATTGGTTTAAATAACATTGTATGGACAATTTTTTGGCGTAATTATGTTGCATCAAGTATTGATTATGTGTTAATTTTCAAATAAATGCATTTTGGTATAAAATTATTTGTGTGTTTCTTGTTAACAAGATGCTAAATATATTTTATGACATATTTCAGTATATATATATATATATATATATATATATATATATATATATATATATATATATATATATATATATATATATATATATATAGTTTCAAATGTGTACGTTAGGCTTTACTACTTTAATTGCATGAGCAAAATTCACCTAATTCTCCGGACTTCTGGGCGTTCATGGCAAAAGCTGAAATCGTCTGCCTTCACATAATCAGTAATATCTTCCACATTTTACAACCGATTTTAACAAACTTGGGCAATATATTTTCGTGACGAAATAATCTTTCATATGCAGTTCAAAAAACATAAAAAAATTCCTAATAACTAAATAAAACGTGCAATTTTCAAACAAGCTCAAATAATGCAGTTTTTTTCAACTTTCAGTAGCTGTAACTCAAAAAGTACTCATCCAATTGACTCAAAATTAATATTGATGTGAGAAATGAAGCGTACCTCGAAATGTGTGCACATTTTAGGTCGATTACCTCTACCGTTCTCGAGATGTTGGACCATAACTGGAAAAAGAACCGAAAAACGCCTTTTTTTGCGAATATTTCGCAAACGCTTCTCTGGAAAAATAAATGATTGTCATTTTCGTTTTCAGCGACCTCGAATTAGGTTAAAAACACTTTTTTCAAGAGGTACCTCGAATGAAGGTAAAATTTGTAAACTAGTAATCGCAGTGCTTAACTGCAGTTGTAAAGTGACTTCGAGATTGTTCTAGAAAAATCCTTTCAAGAATATTTTTAAAGACAAAGGTGCAGTTTTTAAGGATTGAAGGGGATCTTTTCCTGTTTTATGAACTGAAGGGAGGCATTTTTTTTACGTTTTGAAGGGTGAAGAGGGAGGTTTTTCATGATTTTTAGGGTGGAGGGGGGTATTTTTCCTGTTTTTAAGGTTGGAGGGAATCGTGATGTTTTTGGTATCTATCAAACATTTGAATTTAACCTATCCCCTTCTTACCGTTAGGGCACTAATATGAAAGTCACACTTTAACCATTAAGCCTTTAGCGACGTTCTTAGTCAAGATTTTTGAAAAATTTGTACATCAGTCGAGAGATCTTTTCGACCACTAACAAATAGCTGAATTTTACCTGCCCCCTTCTTACCGTTAGGGCACTAATCCCAAAAAACTATATCTCTGCAACCCAAGGGCCGATTGATACCGTTCTTTTTTCAAACGACGTCCGGCGTCATCCTGAACACGTGATCTATATCAACTTTTTGGTTTTGACTATTGACAACTGACAGGTGATAGGTGTCAGGTCGGACGGGGCCGATGGTTGTATTTTTCTTTAAACGACGCCAGACGTCATCCTGAAGACGTTCTATATGTCAGTTTTCAATTTTAACATTTGAAAAGTGACAGGTGACATGCTGGAGCCAAAGGGCCGATGGCTGTATTTTTTTCCTCAAACGACTTGTTAAGCCTAGTTGAACACGTGATGCATGTCAAATATTAATTTTAACATTTAACCCGTGGGGGGTGACAGTTGACATATCTTATATGACAAGTGAGAGCTGACATATTTCTTCATGTTCTATGACGTCATCCTCAACACGTGACGTATGCCAAATTTCCTTTTTAACGTTTGACAAGTGACAAGTGACAGCTGACATACTTTTACATATGTCTTCTGACATCATCCTCAGCATGTGACGTACGTTAAATTTTATTTCGGCGTTTGACAAGTGACAGGTGACAGTTGACACATCTAAGATGACATGTGACAGCTGACATACTTTTACACAAGTCTTATGACGTCATCCTCAACATATGTCAAATTTTTATTTTGACGTTTGACGAGCGACAGGTGACAGTTGACATATCGAAGATGAAAAGTGACAGCTGACATATTTTTTAATGTCCTATGACGTCATCATCAATACGTGACGTATGTCAAATTTCTATTTTAACGTTTTACAAGTGACAGTTGACATATCGAAGATGACAGATGACAGCTGACATACTTTTAAACATGTCTTCTGACGTCATCCTCAGCACGTCAGGTTAAATTTTTATTTTGACGTTTGACAAGTGACAGGCGACAGTTGACACATTTATCTAAGATGACATGTTACAGCTGACATACTTTTACATATGTCTTATGACGTCATCCCCAACACGTGACGTATGTTTAATTTTATTTTGACGTTCGACAAGTGACAGGTGCTAGTTGACACATCTAAGAAGACATGTGACCGCTGACATACTTTTACACATGTCTTATGACGTCATCCTTAACTCATGACGTGTGTTAAATTTTTATTTTTACTTTTGACGAGTGACAGGTTACAGTTGACACATTGAAAATGACAAGTGACAGCTGACATATTTTTTCATGTCGTATGACGTTTTCAATTACATCTAATTCATATTTCGCAATGCCTTTTTCTTTTAATTAAACAATTAAATTACTTTTATAGTCGTTTCATTATAATGTACACTCTTTGAGTTTACCTATAGGAATTTTAATTATTGGTAAGTGGACTGTTTGATACGTTTAAGATAGTGTAAGTGGTGCCAAATTAAATCTGTTTAGGGGCTCACACCAATAATGTTAAGGAGTGTTCATTTACTTTTAGTAAGAACATTGACAGGTCATTAGCATGTGGCATTAATAAGCAAAAACTAGTAAACCCTCCTCAAGTAACCTGCCCCGCTATTTAGAGCTAGCCGATGACTTATACATCTTGTCGTTTACTATAACAACTATTATTTGATAACAGCAATAAGGTTATAGGGTAAGTTATAAACTTCAGAAAACCCATAAGTGTTCACTAGGTAATAAATTTAATGGGCTACCAGATTCGGATGGCGTGGGTTTTTTATTTGTACCGTTAATATCTTTACATACTCCTCTTGAAGTATTTAAGCAGTACCTCTATAATTGTAGACAATATAAGTGTTTTAATTTGAAATCTTATTTCAGTAATAGTATATTATTCAATGAGCATATAATGGTGGCTGTTATTCACGCCGATGAAGTTTATGGCACGAGCCGCAGGCGAGTGTCATAAATCATCCAAGTGAATAACAGCCATTATATGCGAGTAGAATACTATACTTTATCCAGGACTAGCAAAAAAATTTAGATAATATTAATATATGTTTTTATTTTTAAATGTTGACGTTTTGAATTAAACTCGGAATTAAAGTAACCACAACAGCGCGACAACGCAACGTGACGAAGTTAATGTTTTCATAGCCACCTTTGTTTTTTATTTTGTGCGTACAATCGCATTCCAAACCGGTTTGGATCGAGCACAGCTCTTGTTTGGAATTTGGATCGAGATATCCGTGGAAGCGGTGAATAATGAAACCATTATTCACTAGTGAATAATGAATATTTTTATTATTTCATAAACTCATGTATAATAATCAAATTATAGACGAGTCGTGGATAAAAATATTTTTATTGAACTTGGTCATATAAATATGTTGTCGTATTTTAAAAAAAGCTAAAACAGGTAGGAACTGTTAGTTTGTAAGACTGTTTTTAACCTACTTGTTTGTTTAACGATCTTTACTAAATTTTTCCTTTTCTATTTTATTCGATAGTTAAATTTGTCAAATTTGTTTCAATTACTTACCTCGTACACACAGGTGTTTAATAATACAAGTAAAAATCTCAAAGGAGCTTTAGCTTTATATGACCTGTGAGACCATAGTCTGTGTGCTCCCGCTGTTATTCCAAGTTGACTTATACCTCCAAATATGATATCTAAAATAATTATAACCAATTAAAAAGGATTATTAAAATTTTACCGGAAATATGCGCAAGCTTAATGCTGGAAATATACATTGGATTTTTTTTCCGCCTGTCGGAGCCGATTGTCGGAAGGTCCTATTTTAATGTTAAGGCGCGTATACATCTGAGCACGAACGCGAACAAGGCATGCGATGCCAAACGAGGCATGCGATGCCAAACGCTTTAACTTTTTTTGATTGCGAACAACAAACGCCGAGGCACCGAACGAGGCGCCGTTCCCATCCTCCGTCCGTTCGTTCGTACGTTCGTTAGTTCGTTCAGATCAGCTGCGGAGTATGGAGAGCGTCGACGATGTGGTAGTACCTAGTACTGCGTTTATATTGACGGCGGTTTTATTAAAAAAAGATTGAATTGATGTAGCCTTTACTTGATGAAGATCCATTATTAAATTATTTAAAAATAACAACACAATTGTTTCAATCTGCGCTAAATTTTTAGTCATAAACATGACAATTGTTTCGACAACACAGTATCTTCGTCGGATGGTTGGTATAAACTAACTGTTCTCATTATATGTATTAAATACTCAACAAATTTTTTAGGTAAAAATTTTTAGGTAAAAATTTGTTGAGTATTTAATACATATAATAAGAACAGTTAGTTTATACCAACCATCCGACGAAGACACTGTGATGTCGAAACAATTGTCATGTTTATGAATAAAAATTTAGTGAAGATTGAAACAATTTTGTTGTTATTTTTTAAATATTTTAGAAAAAAAGACGCTGGTGGACAACCAGAATATACCAAAATAGACTTATCACGCGAGGAAAATTATTTTTAAATAGTATGTGGAGGAAGATAGTGGCCATTTTCGAAATTTCACGAGAATGTCTCCCAACAACTTCATTTTTTTGTTGGAATCAATTCGTGAAACAATATCAAGAAACGATACATATTTAGGAAAATTTGTTACTCCGGAAGAGAGATTGGCTATCACTTTGAGATATTTGGCAACTGGTGATTCATTTATTAGCCTACAATATCTTTTCATTATCCCAACTCATTTTTAATTGAAACCTAAACCAAAGTTTATAAAATTAATTTTGTAAACTTTGCCTAAACCACAAAAATAATAAATACGTACACCACTCTACACTGACTTTTTAATTTGAAACCCAACGAGGCAAAACACCGTCCACACCTGAACCAAATTCTCTTTGATTTACCGACTCCCGTCGAATGGTATCGCACGGCCTCGCTCCGAACGTCGTTCGGCCGAATGCCGTTTGCCTCTCCTCGGTGATACGTACACACCTGTACGTGAGCGGCGGCTCGCTTTTGCCTCGTACCCGTTCGCATTTTTCCGTTTCCTATTAGGCTAGCGCAACCGGGTGCGCTAATCGCACAGGTAAATTGAGGCCAAGCGAAGCGGAGGGCACCCTAAGGTCGGAACAGGGTTAGAACCTGGGTAGGGGCCCTGACAAGTCTCTTTCCTCGCAGGCGAAGAGACTTGTCAGGGTCTCTGACCAGGTGCTAACCCTGTTCCGACCGCATTTTTTCGTTGGTTAGGGTCCCTGACAAGTCTCTTCGCCTGCGAGGAAAGAGACTTGTCAGGGCCCCTAACCAGGTGCTAACCATGTTCCGACCTTAGGGTGCCCTCCGCTTCGCTTGGCCCCAATTTACCTGTACGATTAGCGCACCCGGTTGCGCTAGCCTAATAGGAAACGGAAAAATGCTACCCGTTCGTGCTCAGGTGTATACGTGCCTTTATAGGGCGTCTCCACACACGTTACGCAAAAATCGTTCTACTGGAAATCAGCTTTCCGAGTCGAATGCAAGCTTACTGCGTCCGATACCGACTTCCGATTTTACGATCTTTCCGACTGTCGAGCTCCCTATAGTGTTTCCGATTTTACGATCTTTCCGACTGTCGAGCTCCCTATAGTGTTTCCGATTTTACGATCTTTCCGACTGTCGAGCTCCCTATAGTGTTTCCGATTTTACGATCTTTCCGACTGTCGAGCCCACTATAGCGCTTCGACTGGGACCTACAGACGTCTGACCGCCACTTAAGATTCTTCCATTTCCATGCTAGATGGTGTCCTGGGCTAATGCATCGGAGCGATTGCGTGAAATAACAGTCGGATGGCCCAACTGGATGTGGGAATGATGTTTCCGATCCGATAGTTGGAGACAAAATCACATGTATATTTTTAGCCTAAAAGTGGGTTCAAAACAGTTTTTATTACGACTTTTGTAGATAGGTATTACTATTTATAACGAGGGCAAAGAAATGTCGGTCGGGCGTTGATTTTAGCAGGATGAAGACATGTCAGTTTTGTGCTCGAATTATTTGTGCAAAAACTCACCAACGCACTTAGGGGTATTTGCATAAAATAGCTGGTCATAAGTCCGTTTCGTAGAATCCATCATAACACAAAATATTATTAAGCGTCAGGTCAGTGGCGGATTTAGGGGGGGGGGGGGTGCAGAAACGCCCCTAACAAATAATTTTTAAAGCAGGTACATTTTTCGAAAATAATACTTAGAAAATGAAATTATGAACTTTAGTAGCTTGGAAAATACTTTAATAAAAGACGAAAGATGATCCTGAACAAGGCCAAACGAACTTTTTTTGTGTTTGGTCAGGTTTCCTTTCGTTTGGTATCTTACTTTCTGGTAAATTACGTTTTCAAAAAGCCGTTGCTTGAAAAAATTAATACCATCCGAAAAAATTTAATTTAGAAAAAGATCTTCCCTGAAAAAAAATATTTTTGAAAAGTCGTTTAAAAAAATTTGAATAATTGTTTTAAGACAAATTTTACTTTCGACAGTACTCGTATATCCCCCAAATGAGCAGGAGACATAAATAAAAAAAATGCTATAATATTTACACTTCACATTAATCAAACAATTTGTACTGTCGCGTGTAAGCTAAATTGACCAACCCTTCTAGCTCTTTCTTTTTTCAACAAATATCTTTTTTGATGTTAAATTAAGTAAATTTTTTCGAAAAACAGCTTTTTCGAAAACATGTTTTTTAAAAAGGTCCTTTTAAAAATACATTTCCCAGAAATATATTTTTTAGAAAACATAGTATTTCTAAATTTAAATTATGAACTCTACTGACTTGGAAAATGTCAATGGAAAAATGACAAAAAGATCCTAAACGAACCTAAACGAACCTTTTTTGTGTTTGGTCAGGTTTGCGTTTCATGTTACTCTGTATATATTATACAGGATGGACGAGTCTTTGATCGAGACAATCGCCCTGTAGGTTTAAATAGTATTTTCGGTGTCGTTTTATTGGGGAAGATTGAAAACTTTTCTACGCAAGATGTGGTCCAGTCCTTTTTATGCAAAATAAATTGCCAAGAAATAAATAATATGCTTACTAAATTTTGGGAGTTAGATACTATCCCAAGTAAACCTATTCTTACACCCGATGAAGAATATTGTGAAAAATTATTTTCTTCTACGTGTTCTAAAACCGCCGATGGTCGATTCATTGTTTCTCTACCGTTCTCTAAAATAAATCCTAGTTTTGAAACAAGTCGGGCATTAGCATTAAATCGTTTGTTATCACTTGAAAAAAATACTAATTTGTACAAAAAATATTCTGATTTTATGAGAGAATATTTGGAATTAAAACACATGGAATATTTAAAAAATCCCTTACAAACAAATACCAGTTTCTACATTCCCCATCACCCTGTTGAACGCCCTGATAGTTTTTCAACGCCAGTCCGCGTAGTATTTAACGCTTCCGCAAAAGTGGTACGGATGAATCGTTGAATGACGTTTTATTGCCTGGTCCAAAATTACAAGCAGATATATGTAAAATTTTAATAAATTTTCGGTTAAATGCAATTGTCTTAACGTGTGACATTTCAAAAATGTATCGACAAATTTTGGTAACGCCAGATCAGTGCGATTATCAACGCATTTTATGGAGATTTAAAAGTACAGAGCCTATTTCTGAATACCGCTTCTTACTTTAACGTATGGCACAACCCCTGCCCCTTTTCTCGCCTTAAGAGTTCTAAAACAATTAGCTAAAGACGAAGAAAATGACATTCCAACCGCCGCGAAAGTTTTACTCACCGATGTCTTTGTTGACGACATTGTGACGTCATGTGCTACAATTGAGGATGCTCTAAACCTTAAAGATGAACTTACGCTTTTATTGAAACGTGGAGGTTTTTGCTTACATAAATGGGCTAGCAACAGTAAAACAGTTTTAGAAACTTTACCCAAGTCAATAATTAATCCTTCGGCGCTCTGTTTGGATCACGATGAGACAGCAAAAATTTTAGGACTACGTTGGCAACCTTCTTGTGATTATTTTACTTTTCATATAGAGCCAATTCAGAGGGCATGTACCAAGCTCAATATAATGTCGCGTTAGGGGTCGTCGGGGTTGATAAATTAGGCTGCGGTTTACCAAAACACTTGTATGATTTATTCAGGTACACAATTCACTTACGTTGCTAGGTTGGATAGCGTAGGGGGCAGCTTCTATCGGAGTACTCGGTCAGCCTACAGGGCTGGCGCTAATTGTACTGTTCGTGCGGCACCACAGTGACGCCTCCCGTCGGGACGCGACAGTAGCGCGCTCCCAGTCGGGACACGACGCCCTCCTTTGCATCTCGCTGGTACGCTTTTTATATGAACCCCTCAAGAACAGTTTATACAAACAGTACAACTGGTCAGGATTCATAAAATAAAGGCGAGGCCAGCGATATGCAATCGCAGCACGTAGAGTGGTTTCCGAAATGTTAAATAAAAAATATAATAAAAATGTATGGAAATTTGGAAAAATGACGAATATATGGGGAAATATGACATTTCCCCCGCGCCTGTAAAAGCTAGCCCCTAGCTTTAAAAATTTACACATCACACGTTTACAAAATACAAATATACAAAATACAAATATAACATAAACAAAATATATAATAAACAAATATAATATAAACAAACGATTTGGAGCTCGCAGGCTCGGTACACTCCGTATTTATTTGGGTGAAATGAGGAGTGGTAAAACTAACTTAAAAATGAAAAAATGGTTACTGTCCTGGTAGTCTGGTTCACATTTACACACTTTCTTTACAAAGTTCTATTATTAGGGAGTTCCAACACGTTACTGATCGAATAGCCTACACACCGACAAAACCCGACACATCTTAGGCGCCACACGTTGAGGCAGGTCGTCATGTGTTTCTTGTTCAGATGCAGCAGTCACGGTTCCTGTGTCCTGGGGGTGGGATCGGCTAGTTGTGTTGCCGACTCCCAGTGCAGCAGGGGTCTCCCTCCTCCGAAGAGTGCGGCCATCCGGACTTTGGGTGGACTGAGCCGTGAGTGACGGGAACTTTGCTGGGCTGATCCTGAGGCTAGTTGTGGTCAACCAGCGCTGCAAGTTCCTTAGGTTTGTACGTTGTACCAGTGTCATCACGGCTCGTTGTGCAGCAGTTCAGTCTTAGTGAGGGAAGACCAGGCTGGCGAGACATGGTGGACCGTGCGTGGCTGATGCATGACGCTGGCTGTGTGGACGCAAGCGGCGACTGGCCTTTGGGTTTTTGGTGTGTTTGGTGGCTCTCGATCCAGGTCGTGTGGTCTCCCAATGGTACATGAAAACAAAAAAAGACTACCGGCAGTTAAAAGGAAAAATACAATTTAGAAAAAGAAAATGAAAATAATGAAACCCTACATAATGTTATGATGTTTAAGTAAAAGTAGACAGACTATGAACATTCACCCGGTTTTTACATACGACTTCTATTGGTGTCTAAGTATTACTCTTTTGGAGACAGTGAGACATAGGTCTCTAATTCATCAGGGGGAAAAACAAAATTATACACATTTACATAACAATTTAAAACCCAAATATAGCGTAATCACATCATCAAATATTTACCATCCTATTTGTTCATCAATAAAGTCACATAAACTTCAAATACAACTTGCATATAACTCTTAATATTTGACATAAGTCACATAAACTTCAAATACTACTTGCATAAAACTCTTAATATTTCGCATAGGCAGACATTCAACCCTATATGAAGGTCCTCTTCCATGTCTCCCTATACTCACATAATGACTCTTAGTCATAACGGTACACATACCACCATCGAGTAGGCGACCATTCAGCTCTATGCTCAGGGCCATCTTCCATGTTCCCCTACTCGGAAAACATATTATGACTTTTAGTCATAAATAAAATAAATAATCATATATATACATAACACATATCACCATCAAATAGGCGGACATTCAACTCCGTGTTCAGAGTCTTCTTCCATGTCCCCCTATTTGGAAAACATATGACTTTCAGTCATATAAACAAATAAACACCCGATTACAAAGTGCATAATATGGTAATCATTATTTTACGCTATATTTAAATTTACTTAATAATAATAATATTCGACTTAAAAATAAAAAAGAAGTTGGATTTATAAAAAAAAAATTCTGACCCTGATTTATTTTTCAATGTCTCAGTCATAAAATATACCCTTGTTTTTGTTTAACTTATTTTCATTAGACACCGTATATTACAATTTAACTTTAACAACAATACCTGGGTGAATGACATCTTTAATATTATATATCAATTGTTTACTTTTCTGCTGATTAAATAAAATAATGAACTGCCTACCTTTACCTTCGTGACTTATTTATAGTAATGAACTTGATCAAATTTATACGTGATGATATGTTTGTTTATTATAAACGCAAAAAATAAAAAAATAGTATTCTGTATGGTTTGTGCTAACTTAATCTAAAATTTACTATCGCAATAAAGGTAAACTATACTTAAAATTATACATAAAAAACATTCAAACCAACAAACTTTGGGTATACCCTCTTTCATACTAACACACTGACACAACACAAAACACACATTTACATACCAAACACCTAGTTATGAAAACAAATTTTTAAAACTTTACAAAAAAAATACTTTTCCAGAGAAAATAAGAAAAAGTCTTACCATCCTTTATGTACATAATGGTTGGATTCCCAAAATATTTTATCCATTGGAGGTCCTTTATATAGTTTAAAAAATTAAATAGATTATATTCTTGCTTATAATTCGTAAGTCCCATTTTAAAACAAAAAGTGCATTTAGCCCAGATTACATGAAAAAAAAAGTCCATGTATAAAATAATACCCCTTTCTCTCATTTCTCAAAAGAGTACTAGTTCAATTTTTTCCACAGCTTTTAAAACTTTTTGAAAAAAAATCCATTATTTTATTTTTTGGAAGGTCGTCCTATAAAATAAAAAAGAGATTAGTCAGAAAATAAAAAGTAAAAAATGAACATGCTCCTAAAAACAGGTATAAAGTTTTGTATTTGCTGCCCGTGGTCCTGGTTACCGGCCGTGGCGGCTGCTCACTTAAAGATCAGAGGCGACATTTAAGTACTTATGTTAAGTATCAAACCTAAAAATGGTAATGAAAATGTAAATAACTCTGTGGCATCTTATCAAAAATGGCGATAAAAAGGGCAGTACAAATATACATATGTATATGGTAATAAAAATAATTAAAAAAAAATATTTAGGAAAATAGGAAATCTTTATATTTGAATGGCGCCTAGATATATTATGTAAATATGTTTATAAAAATAACGATACTATTTGCATAACACTTTGTTAATGATATTATAATATGTAATAGCATGTTCAACTTTAATTGATAACGTAACAAGTACGCGAACCTTGTGTATTAAATTTGAAAATACACTTTAAGTTCATGAGCGAAGACCTCAATGTCATCAAAACAAAATATTATATTTCATTGTCTCCAAACAGATCTAAAAATTTCCTTTTTAATCTTAGTGCCCTTAATTGTTGCTCGTTAGGAATAAAAATTTTTACCGTCAGTGTGTTTGGTAAACCCAACGAATTTTGCGTTTTTACATTTATGCCGTTATTGACAAACCCCAGCTTCTGTTGCCTTTTTCGTTCTCTTTGAATCTTGTTAAGCTTCCTACGGGCCATAAAAATTAAATAAAAGGGATAACAGGAATAAAAGGGTTGAGGGCAGTTTAGTGATTAACCCCAATATATAATAATTCTAGCCTCGCCAGCGTTAACGGGCACGAGGTGGAACTATTTCTATATTTAGCAGTCTATGTAATCTAATCTCGCCAGCGTTAACGGGCACAAGACAGGACTACAGTAGACGCTTTGAGGTGGGATTTATAGTAAACCTAGCCTCGCCAGCGTTAACGGGCACGAGGTGGGTTTTCCTATAGGTTCTGTTTGGATAATTTTAATCTCGCCAGCGTTAACGGGCACAAGACAAAATTATGTCAAACGTTTTTTGGGATGAGAATGGGTAGGGAAATTATATAGACGTAAAAAGCACTGTAAAAATTCCCCTTAAAACCACTGTAAAATAAATACCCTGTAAAAACCAATGTAAAAAATATCCTGAAAGAAAACACTGTAAAAACGCCCTTTAAAAAAAATCACTGTAAAAATAATTTTGACAAAAAAATGCACTATAACGCCCTGCAAAAAAACACTTTAAAAATGCACTGAAAAACACTAAAATGAGCTGAAAGGGATAGTAAAAAATTACAAAACACAAAAGGCCCTTGGCAAGTTAGGAAGAACTTACCAACGAGAAAGAACCAGGCGCCTCCACCAAATGTCGCGCTAGGGGTCGTCAGGGTTGATAAATTAGGCTGCGGTTTACCAAAACACTTGTATGATTTATTCAGGTACACAATTCACTTACGTTGCTAGGTTGGGTAACGTAGGGGGCAGCTTCTATCGGAGTACTCGATCAGCCTAGAGGGCTGGCGCTAATTGTACTGTTCGTGCGGCACCACAGTGACGCCTCCCGTCGGGACGCGACAGTAGCGCGCTCCCAGTCGGGACACGACGCCCTCCTTTGCATCTCGCTGGTACGCTTTTTATATGAACCCCTCAAGAACAGTTTATACAAACAATACAACTGGTCAGGGTTCATAAAATAAAGGCGTGGCCAGCGATATGCAATCGCAGCACGTAGAGTGGTTTCCGAAATGTTAAATACAAAATATAATAAAAATGTATGGAAATTTGGAAAAATGACGAATATATGGGGAAATATGACAATATTATCGGAATTAGCAAGAGTTCATGATCCATTAGGCTTTCTTTCACCATGTGTAATATTCGTTAAATGCTTAATTCAAAAATTGTGGGTATTAGGTGTTGACTGGGATAGTACGCCACCGCCAAACATATGTCAAGAGTGGGAACGTTTTAGAGACGAGTTGTCATGTTTAAAAAATTTTGCTTTACCCCGTCACATAAATACGTTCTGCGGACGTGCAAGTTATGAACTGCATGGTTTCGCTGATGGCAGTGAAAAGGCATACGCTGCCATAGTGTATTTACGTGTTCTATGGAAATCATCATTTTCGGTTTACTTTATCGCTAGTAAAACTAAGGTCGCGCCGCTTAAAACTATTAGTATTGCTCGTCTTGAGCTATGCGCCGCCAAATTATTATCCGAATTACTCGAATTCGTAAAAAATAATATTTCGCTTCCAATTAACTTTCACAATATTTTCGCGTGGTCAGATTCCACCGTTACGCTCTATTGGATAAAATCGCACTCCTCACGCTGGAAACCCTTTGTCGCTAATCGCGTCGCGTTGATACAAGAAAAATTACCTCCAAACAATTGGTTTTACGTAGATTCATCATAAAATCCAGCCGATGTCGCATCAAGAGAAATTTTTCCTTCAGACCTGTCAAATAATAGTATATTCTTTAAAGGTCCAGAATTTCTTAATTGTTCGGTAGATTTGTGGCCAAAGTCTTATAATAAAATTAAGCAAAATTTTTCTTCAGACACTTTTAAACCAGAAGACGAAGAAAAGAAAATAGTTACACTAACTGCTTCTACTACGGAACCTACCAATTTTTTGTATGCTTTACTTAATAAATGTTCCTCATTTTCTATATTAAATCGAGTGTTAGCATATATATTCCGCTTCATAAATAACTGTAAGACAAAGGATAAAATCTCAGGATATATTTCCTCGCAAGAACTTTATAAGAGTCTTCTTGTTTTGGTCAAGCATGAACAAAATAAGCAGTTTGCTCTAGAAATTCGCGCCCTGAGAAATGGTTACGTTCTCCCAAAATCTTTGCGAAAACTTAATGTGTTTCTTGATTCGCAAAATATTCTTCGCGTTGGAGGTCGCTTATATAATTCTACTCTTTCGTACAATAAAAAATTTCCTATTTTATTACCCAAAAACAGCAGACTGTCCTGTTTATTAATTGATAATTTGCATAGAAAATATTTACATGCGGGAATTCAGACCGTTCAACATTTATTACATCAGCAATTTTGGATTATTTCTGCCAAGCAGCTGATCCGTTCTCTCTTATCTAAATGCGTGCAATGTTTTAAAGTAAAACCGCGCTCTATTCAACCTCAAATGGGAAATCTCCCTGTCCCACGTATTTCGCAATTAAAACCATTTTCACACAGTGGTGTCGATTATGGTGGGCCGTTCGCAATTACTATGAATAAACATCGTGGTGTCAAAACGACCAAGGCGTACGTGTGCCTTTTTGTTTGTCTCGCAACAAAGGCAATCCATCTATAATAGGCCAGTGATTTAGGCTGGCCGCATACATTCGTTTTCCGTATTCGGTTTCCGAATTCGTTTTCCACATCGAACAACCCGAATGCACAGAAAACATTCAAATAGTCTATGCCCCGCACACGTTCGTTGTTTTTCCGAACGGAATATTTTAGTAACGTTCGTTCCGAAAGGTACCCCTTGCGTTCGTAATTTCGATTCGTTAAAAAATCGAATTCGTCTTTCCGACCCCAAGATTGCTATATAGATGTGTATTTATCGACGCACACGTCCGGAATTTTGCGTTCAGTAATCAGTGGTCAGTGTGAGTATGCAGAAAGGAGGTGTTGCTCTAGGTTTAAAGTATACGTTGCTGTAGAAAAATACCCGTGTCTCTGGGACATAAAAAATGAGGACTATCACAACAGGGATGTAAAAGACTTGGCATGGGAACAATTTTTCTTCCGCATCAATAGCCAACCTCATATATGTATTTTCTTTCTGTATTTTGCCTCTTAATATATTTAGCAGCTCGTCAAATGATTCTAGAGACATCCGGTAATAGTCAAAGAATTTGTCTGGGTGTGCACGTAATTTTGATCTTAAAATATAGAATTGACTATGCGTTATTCGCCGAATATTTAAAGGATGCACCCAGTAACGGCGTTTCTTCTTTTTCATTTCTTGCGAGAGCAGGTATGCAATGGCAAGCAAAAATTCGTCGTCATCCATTCTGCGTCGGGCCTTAAAAAACAGGCTTCTCTGGAAACTCAACAATTATCACTTCTACTGAAAACCTAGCCTAGTAACGCTAACTGCCGGTTTTTCCGAATAAAAAAAATCGAATGTCTGCGACACGTTCACGGAATTCCGTTTTCGTTTTTCGAATTCGGAAACCGAATACGGAAAACGAATGTATGCGGCCAGCCTTAACCGCCGACGCGTTCATAGCCGCACTGCGCAGATTCATAGCTCGCCGCGGCCGTTGTACTGATCTATACAGTGATTACGGAACAAATTTTGTTAGCGCAAATAAGCAACTTTTGAATTATGATTCGACGGAACCTATCAATTGGCATTTCATTCCCCCCAGTAGCCTTAATTTTGGCGGGCTTTGGGAAAGTAACATTAAGTCAACTAAGACACATTTAGCTAGGGTCGTTGGTTTACAAGTTCTTACATATGAAGAATTTTATACAGTTCTTTGTCTTTTGAGTGCTGCTCCAGATGCTGATTATACCCAGTTAAAATTAAATCGCTTAACTCGTTGGCAATTGCTCCAGAGAATTCAACAAGATTTCTGGAGGCGTTGGCAACGTGAATATCTTCATACTCTCCAACAGCGTAGTAAGTGGTTAGATAACAACAGCGTTCCTGAAGTAGGAAGTTTAGTCGTAATAAAAAATGATTTGCTACCACCACTTCAGTGGCAGTTAGGGAGAATTACTGAAGTCTATCGTGGATCGGATAATGTGGCCCGTGTTGCTCTAGTTAAGACTGGCAATAATGTGTTAAAATGTCCAATTTCTAAATTATGCCCATTACCGATAGGTTCTACGGTAAATGCATAGCATTTACGGTGGGCCGTTATGGTTCGTTTTCCTTTAGTTTAAGTTTAATTTTATTTAATTTAAATTTAGTACCGTAACATATTCATATAGTTCCCGTAAAAACAATATAATTTAACATTTAATACTAATTGCGCCATCTGCACTTTTTTTGTTTAACCAAACTTAATATTAACTTAAATATCTAGTTAACAAATTCAGTAATTTGGCTTTTACCAGAGAGGTGACTTCTTATCGCCATGCGCGGGAGTAGAAGTCTCGCTTCAGCATTCAAAAACTGTAACTTAACTCAATTACACCCGCATACACGCATCTTCATAAACTCGCTAGTGAAAACCATATTATAGTGCCGCATTTTACAAATAATTTAGACTAAGACTTTTAAGTGCTAGTTATGACCCAGAGGACATCTTCAGATTAACACATCCAGGGGGCCCCCATGTTCCAGTGAACCTTCTCAGATCGGTAAGTCATCTTCTCTTTGTTTCCGCCAATTCACTGAACCTTACAAAAAACTTAAAGCTATCGAAGGAATTAATAATATATCAACTCGAAAATTAAAATATTTAGAAAAAACTAACTACTTCATCGTATTCTACACTGTAAAAAAAAATGATTAAATTTTAAATCAAATTCAACCCAATTTTGACTAAATCCAGGTCCACGCCAGATTGATTGAAAAAATTAACACTGCATATTGATTAAATCGAAGGATCTGTGATTAAATTTTCTTATTCAAAATTGATTAACCTAACAATTAATTCTGATTACATCTAAATCAATTTTTATTAAAATTTTAAATTTCCATAATACTCTAATCATTTTTTATTAAATCTTAAATCCAATGTGATTGATATGCAATCATCAGTAGCACCGCCCTTCCCCTCTCCGCCCTATAAAGTACCTGATTAGGGCGTCGATTTTATTTATTAAATGACAATACTATAATACTTAAGAAAAGGGAACACATTAAAGAACAAACAGATGAAATTATATAAAAGATATGTAATGCAAATTCCCAAAGCATGGGAATTGTTTGTCCCATATCATAAACAAAAATCCGGGGAGGCGAGGCGTGGACCTGGATTTAATCAAAATTGGGTTGAATTTGATTTAAAATTTAATAATTTTTTTTTACAGTGTAAAAGTTTAAAATAATTATATGAAGTGAAAACACGAAAATTATTTACTCATCTGTAAATAAATACATAAAACACTAATGAAGACCTGGCATGACAAATCTTTTCTTTGAAAATACATGGAAAATAACTTACATTGGTGCATGAGTTCCTCCAAGGGATTGGATTCAAGATCTGAGATTTTTGAGTATTTCTTTTGTTTTTGAAACATAATTTCACCAACATGATGTAACAACAAAGTTTTTAAAAAAATATTCGTAAAATTTTAGAACAGGTTGACCACTTCATTCGTTATAACCTCACATTGCACATTGCACTACCACAGAAACCGCCATACCTACTGCCGATTAAATGGAATTTTTGCAGATTGCAGCGGGGTGGATGGATATCGGTACACCCTTGTGATTAAAAGGTTGCGTACTGCGCATGTGTTGGCGGCTTGGTTTAGAAGTTTGAGTATTTTTTAGTCAGTAGGTGATTGATACTGATTATTGTGATTATTTTAACAAGGAAATATGATTTAAAATGTTTGTCTTTTTTATGCATTTGATCAGTATCGATTTAAAGTAATCGAGAATGAGTAATTTGTTTGAATCATAACGAAGATTATGAAACTGATTTAGAAAATAATTACAAATTAAATCAAAAAATTTAATCCGGATTAACTGGATTTTTTACTGTGTACGTAACATTCTGCATACAAGTCTGTTTTTACTATTTTGATATGATGCGGCATACCCGAGATACAAGGGGTGCTCAAAAAGTGAAAATTTTCAAAATCACCCTGTAGCTCGAAATCAAAGAAAGCTACGAAAATTCTATTTACGGAATTTTTCGTTTCACGAAAAAGTAGCGCCATGGCGTGCAAACCGCATCCTTCTATCTCTACTAATAACTGAGATAACCCGCAAATACAACGAAATCCGGACACCCTGTACAACAAACTTATGCAATATCAATTTGGTGGTCAAAAATTCTTCAATTGAATAAGAAACATTGGTAACTAATATAGTTTTTAAACTATTTATGAAATTGTTTGTGCTTGCATTTCTTAAATTCTCTGGAACTTTGTTAAAACACACAGCGCCCGTGTAAAAGGGGTTGTATTGTAATTTTAAAATGCGTTTGGAAGGGTGAACATGTTATAATTGCGCTTAACCAACTTTAGGATTTTAAGTATATACAGACTAGGCAATATAAGTATTGACTGGTTAAGAGTGGAATCCGGAAAAATCTGCCTTGCAGAGCCTCGTTTCAAGAAGGTCTTTTTAAAAACTACGAAATTTTAGAACAATTTAGAGACATGTATTGAAAGCTAAAATGTTAAGCTCCGATCTAACATTTTGTTTATTAGAAACTTTGGCCACATTGTCACGAATCAACAAACAAAAATAATAACAATTTAAAAACTTTTGTCACAAAATCTAACAAAAATGGGCGTAGATCCGAGACTGAATTACGAGAATTGTTTTTAGAAAGTTTCAACCGAAAAAATGCCTTTGTTCGGCCAATGTCCTTCCACAACTAAATATTATATCATATGGTCGATATTTTTCCGCCATATTTAATTTCATGGACTGGTGGTTACTTAGACAAGAACCAGGCAAAAGTTCAGCCCCTGTTATAAAGAGGCCGGCGCAATAGTTTGTTTACAGTTTTCTATAAGATTTGGGACAAAGATGTATTTACGTTTAATATATTTAATATGAGTAATATACAGTGTACCAAATAAAATAATTTCTGATTTCTGATGGTAAAGTTTATAAAATTGGAGTAAATTTTTTGATAACAGATATAAAGTATGAATCTAAAGGGAATAATATATTTTCTGAAAAAATAATTCGTTCTGGCAGTAGTACGTTAGGTATATATTGAAGAAGTTAGAAGTATCTGAAAAAAAAATGGAAAACATATTGTTAGAATTAGAAATATGTTACGGCAAAATGGTGTGATTCTTTAGGTTAGGAGTATTTTGTTTTCAGATATATTAGCCAGTTTTCTTTTACGGTTAAATTTGTTTTGATTGGATTGATTTGCCTTCTTGAGTATTTGACCTCATGAGATTCGTGTTGGTATAAAATTTTATCCAACTGACATTTTATTAAATAAGATACTGATGAAACCGAAAACTGAGCAAACCTGTCCGAGAACGTTATTACTACCTGACAAGGAAGTAGAACTTCTGTGATATTACTATACCTGATAAACATTATTATTTATTGAGTATTGCTTAAGAATTTTGTAAACCTACCCAAGTACCAGTACGTCTTATAGATATACAAATTATAAAGCTTGCCAAAATTTTGTCGGCGGATTTTGGCTACTATGCAGTAAAATCTGTCGAAAGGCGGAAAATGAATTATCAACCATTGCTTTCCGCCGCACTATAATTTTTAACGGCGCGGCGGATAAGTTGTTATTATTTGCATGAGTCCGCCTTGCGGTGGAATTCTAAGTCTAACCCCAGAATACCTTATGATAAGGTATTCTGGGGTCTAACTGTAACCTACCGCCGGCGGACATATAGCCACTACGTATATACTATAATGAGCCGAAATACTAGAAAACGGCTTGCAAACATGGCTTGCAACTGCTTTCAAGGGCAAGGAGGGTGAAGCGGTGGAGCGTAGATAAATAATTTTATGATGCACAATACAACCAAAATTTTATTCCTAGGAATGTGGGAAGTTCTCCGAATATTGATCTGTAATTTGTCACAACATTTTTAACTGATATTATAATTATCTGGTGTTTAATAATTATGCATTAAGCATGTTTATTATAGGACGATAGGAACTTATTACTGTATTATACACTAATGAAAATTAATAAATCGAAAATTCTTTGTTATCTGGATTTAGCCCATAATGGCAACTTTGTTTGGACTGTTGGTATTGCATAGGTACAATATGTTTTATAAAAGCATTAAAATTTTACTTTTAAAAAGGATATCATTTATCCGTCTGTAAACTTATCAATAAATAAGTAAAATAAGCAACATATCGATTCTTCTAGGCTCTGTTTTGTTTACGATATAATTATTATGAATGAATAGAGCGTATCAACCCCAGTGGCGTACCTGGGGGGGAGCAGGGGAGACAGTCAGCGCTGTGTTTGCAGTCAGCCTCCTCCCGCCCTTAGTCCATGGCGCCCCCAGCGCTTCTTTGTTTTATAGCGCATTTGTCATATTTTCGTACAAATCGCCCCCATGGTGAATTGCCCCCCTCCCGCTCCAAAATACTAGGTACGCCACTGATCAACCCACAAAACAGGGTCATAAATTTTGGGCGATAAAAATGTCACCTCTCAAAACTGATATGTAAAGCTTTGCAAACTGCGTTATTCCAGGGACGGCTCTAACCTAGCTGTAATTAAATTTAGGATCCGATTTGAAAATAAAATACAAATATTTATTTACCCACATTGTGGTATTTGAAAATGCGAAATACGGAAATACACGATATATAATACAGGGTGTCTGAAAAGTCTTAGCATGGGCAAATATCTTTACTATTAATAAAGATAGAGACACCAAATTTTAATTGTATCTTATTGGTTAATAAATCTACTTTTGTATGTAATTTGACTTTTTTAACCCCCTTGGGGGTTAGGTACGCTGGGGAGTTGAGGTCAAAAATTGTAAATGCAACCCGATGCCGTGTTTTACCTCATTTTAAAGGTATTTTCGAGAATGGCAGATGTTACTTCTTGGCAGAGTTCCAAAATGGACTTTATTACTGGCAAGAAGTCATAGAGAATATATATAATAGAGAAATAATGTCAATATGCGAATGTGGCAAATTTACCAAGCTGAATCCGTAAACAAAGACAATCTTCTGCGGGATTGTCGAAGGTTTGCCTTGTGATAGACAGGACCGCACTTCAAAATTTATTTCACATGACGTGAATCTTTTATCGCGTAATAAATGCTAAATACTACTTGTAATTATTCTTTTTATTAATGATAAAAATGTAACCATTAGTGAGATTTTAACAAAAATTGTATAGTTTGTTGGCTTAAATTTGAGTTTTCTTGCTATACAAAACTGTCGATAATGGCGATATATATATATATATATATATATGTATATATATATATATATATATATATATATATATATATATATATATATATATATATATATATATATATATATATATATATATTATATATTATAGTCCTCGAAAATAGCTCAGTTTATACATATACAGTGCGTCTCTTTAATGTCCCCCCTCTTAATTTTTGAAACATTACATTACCAAAATTGAAAGTTGAAATAAAATATAAACATAGTATTCTAAACAATAGAAATAAAATATGCAACTGTTTTAAGAAGTAAAATAGTAAATAAAAAAAGTACCAAAACTATGTGTATAGTTTATTGGATTGGCCTCCTATCCTGGATAATTATTGAACAAACTAAGTTCTATGGTAAGATGTAAATATTTTTACACCTATTTACAGTGTGTGCAATTGATACTTTGGTGAAAGCGCTACTTACTTACGGCCCCATGTCAACCTAATCCACTGATATCTTAGCGATCCTTTGCCGAAAGCGCTTTTTTTTCGCCATCCCTTTTAAAACTACTCCCCTCTACCCTAATCCACTAGTATTTTTAGTGCCCCTTTGGCGAAGGCGCAAATATGCCTTTTGGACACTCACCCTTATGCAATATAGGGGAAGGAGGCATTGACACTACATATGACCTTCTTACACCACCTTACCCCTTATACAATGCCCCTAATACACACACACACCCCATCAGTGCCTTTATGACACCTTGACCACACTCAATATACGTCACTGATAAATATTTCTACTTCTCGGTGTGTGTATTCACTTCAATACCGGAGTGCATTTAAGATAAATTTTATATTTTGTACCTACTATTCTTTAACATATTGATATAATTTAAATTTGGAATTAAACTATTTGTATTATGCACTAATTGTAAGAAATAGACTACAAAATATTTCCTTATATTTACAAGTTTGATACATAATTGGCGAAACATATGAAATGTCTTTAACACTTTGTAAAGAATATTTTTGTATCGAAATAACAAGCTTCAGAGGTTCGCTGTATGCGCCACCCCAACCTAAAATACCATATCATAAAAATGACAGATTTTTTCGGCTCGGTTCTGATCGCCGAGTTGCGTCATTGAGTTGAACACCCACTTTTGCGAGGCGTCCCGAGTGCGAGTGTCTCGAGGGAACCGTCGTTTAAAAACCTGACTTGCGCCAAATGCGTACAAACGCACTTTTTCGCCCATACATTGGACGGATTCAGCTGGTGTCGCGAATACGTTGTGAAGGTCTAAATATATTTTGTCTATGCAAAAAGTTCATGGTGGTCATTCTAAACAACTTTTAACGTAATAAGTAAGGCAGGCAAGGCCTGTTATCAGAGGCGCCGATGCTGAAAATAAGTATGTACTTAAACGGTATTTGACAGAAATAATTTAATTCATGGACGTTGCCGTGATTGTGTGAAATAAAAAAAAATCCGGTTGAGTGCGAGTTCGACTCGCGCATAGAGGATTCCGTGCCACATACAATATTGTGAAGTTCTCACAGGACACAAAAGTCTCAATAACTATGGTAAGGCTAACTCTTGAATAAATAACAAGAGGCGGCCATGCCGGAAATAAGTCAGTGCGTATAGGTTATATAACTGATGAGTAAGGCTGGCACGGTTGGTCTGTTCTTAAAGGCGTCAATGCCGAAAATAAGTACGTACGTATACGGTATTTGACAAAAATAATTTTATTCATGGGCGTTGTTGTGATTGTGTACAATAAAAAAACAGTCAAATGCGAGTTCGACTCGCGCATATAGGTTTCCGTACTACCGTATGATTGTGTTTATATATTTTTAATAAATTTGATGATGTTTCATCCCATATTCCTGGTGTGCGGTCTCACAGTGTCACCTAGTTAAGAAAGTTCAAAATAGTAAGACGTCATTAAATCGTAGAAATATGGTAAATACGTAGTTGTAGTTT
The DNA here is from genome assembly GCA_963971165.1 of Philopedon plagiatum. NCBI lineage: Eukaryota > Metazoa > Arthropoda > Insecta > Coleoptera > Curculionidae > Philopedon > Philopedon plagiatum. Next base: position 117,560,171 of record OZ020189.1, read on the forward strand.
TACTATTGGAGATTTATTCTTGAAAGTGGGTAGGTTTGAATGTCGACAACATGGTACATCCCTTGAAATTTCGTGCGCATGCCTAGCCCTCTTGGTTTGCGCGTGGTACGCATTTTGGTCTACTGCGCAGATGACAAAAAAACGAAAAATGAAGTCGAAAAAAACTTGGGAAAAAAGGTATAAAGTTTAAAACGTAGTGGTACCTTGACTATTGGAGATATATTCTTAAAAGTGAATGGGTTCAAATGTACACACCAAAGTCCATCTCCTGAAATTCCGTGCGCAAGTCTAGCACTCTTGGTTTGCGCGTGGTCCGCATTTTGGTCTACTGCGCAGATGGCACGAAACGAAAAATAAAGTCAAAAAAACTTGAGAAAAAGTATTAAAGTTAAATACGTGGTGGTACCGTGACTATTGGAGATATATTTTTAAAAGTGCCTGAGTTCAAATGTAGACAACAATGTCCATCTCTTTAAATTCCGTGCGCAGGTCTAGCAAGCTCGGTTGGCGCGTGGTACGTATTTTGGTCTACTGCGCAGATGGCACAAAACAAAAAAGAAAGTCAAAAAAACTTGAGAAAAAAGTAATAAAGTTAAATACGTGGTGATACCTTGACTATTGGAGATATATTTTTAAAAGTTAATGAGTTCAAATGTAGACGCCAAAGTCTATCTCCTGAAATACCGTTCGCAGGTCTAGCACGCTCGGTGTGCGCGTGGTACACATTTTGGTCTACTACGCAGATGGCACAAAACGAAAAATAAAGTCGAAAAAACTTGAGAAACGATTTAGAAAGTTAAATACGTTGTGGTAGCTTGACTATTAGAGATACATTCTTAAAAGTGAATGGGTTCGAATGTAGGCACCTAAGTTTTCCAGAAATTGCGTACGCATGTCTAGCACGCTCGGTTTGCGCGTGGTATGCATTTTGGTCTACTGCGCAGATGGCAAAAAACGAAAAATAAAGTCGAAAAAACTTGGCAAAAAAGTGGATTACGTATTTCCACGAAGGCTAACTTCTTTTGCTAGAAAAGTGTATCTCTTTGTTCAAGAGTAAGCAATATTTATGTCAATGTATATAAACTGTTTGCCATAACTTTAGTTATTCTTGAGACAATGTAAATTACCAATTAATTCATCTTAAACTAACCCGTCTTCTTGACTGAACAGTAGCAGTCCTTAAACCAATATTACTATTGTCTTGGATGCCAAGAATAGAACGTTTGTAGATTCAAGATTAGCTTTTACTTGCACTAAGAATTTTCGCTTGACACAAGAATAGTAGCGCTTCATGTAAGGCTAATTTTCCAAGAATACTCTAAGTTTCAAATTAGATCAAGATTTTTTTCAGTGTACAATATAGTGAATTTCTCACAGGACGCAAAAGTCTCAATAACTATGGTAAGGCTGATGCTTGAGTAAATAAGAAGAGGCGGCCATGCCGGAAATAAGTCAGTGCGTAATATAACTGATTAGTAAGGCTGGCACGGTTGGTCACAATGTCTCATAGTTAAGAATGTTAAAAAAAAGTAAGACGTCATAAAATCGTAAAAATATGTTAAATAAGTAGTTGTAGTTTTACTATTGGGGATATATTCTTGCAAGTGAAAGGGTTCGAACCCAACCCAACCCAACCCAAGTACATCTCCTGAAATTGCGTACGCGTGTCTAGCACGCTCGGTTTGCGCGAGGTATGCATTTTGGTCTACTGCGCAGATGGCAAATAACGAAAAATAAAGTCGAAAAAAACTTGGGGAAAAGCTATAAAGTTAACTACGTAGTGGTACCATGACTATTGGGGATATATTCTTACAAGTGAATGGGTTCGAATGTAGATACCCAAGTACATCTCCTGTAATTCCGTACGCATGTCTAGCATGCTCGGTTTCCGCGTGGTACGCATTTTGGTCTACTGCGCAGATGGCAAAAAACGAACAATAAAGTCGAAAAAACTTGGCAAAAAAGTTTTAAAGTTAAATACGTAGTGGTACCTTAACTCTAGGAGATATATTCTTACAAGTGAATGAGTTCGAATATAAACATCCAAGCACATCTCCTGAAATTGCTTACGCATGTCTAGAACGCTCGGTTTGCGCGTGGTACGCATTTTGGTCTACAGCGCAAAAACGAAAAATAAAGAAGTCTACAAAACATTGGGAAAAAAGTTATAAAATTAAATACGTATATTCTTAAAAATGAATGGGTTCGAATGTGGACACTCAAATACATCTTTTGAAATTCCGTGCGCATGTCTAGCTCGCTCGGTTTGCGCGTGGTACGCATTTCGGGTATATTGTATCTGACACGGCACCCTCTATGCGCGAGTCGAACTCGCACGCAACTTTTTTTTTTATTTCACACAATCACGGCAACGCCCATGAATTACATTATTTCTGTCAAATACCGTATACGTACGTACTTATTTTCGGCATCGACGGCTCTGGTAACAGACCAACAGTGCCTGCCTCACTTATTACGTTAAAAGTTGTTTAGAATGACTACCATGAACTTCTTGCCAGTCCATTTTGGAACTCTGCCAAGAAGCAACATCTGCCATTCTCAAAAAGACCTTTAAAATGAGGTAAAACACGGCATCGGGCTGCATGTAAAATTTTTGACCTCAACTCCCCTGCGTGACCCCCAAGGGGGTTAAAAAAGTCAAATTACATAAAAACTTTGACTTATTAAACAATAAGATACAACTAAAATTTGGAGTCTCTATCTTTATTATTAGCAAAGATTTTTACCCATACTAATACTTTTTAGACACCCTGTATGTTATATTGCTCTAACCAAAGTATTTTCGTATTTCGCATTTCCAAATTACACAATGTGAGTAAATAAATATTTGTATTTTATTTCAAATCGGATCCTAAATTTATTTTTATTTACAGCTGGGTTAGAGCCATCCCTGGAATCCCCCTCGTTTGCAAAGCTTTAGATATAAGATATATTTCTTTTAGCATGCGGTGCATTACTTTTTTATAAATGAATCTGATGAGTTCTGCCAAATATAAAAATTATTTATTTGGCGACATAATTAACGGCGGCCAAAATTAACCGATTATATGACCCCAGAACACAAAATTTATTGTTTTGCTTGGAATAACCCTTATACCTACATAATGTATATTTCTTTTCGTGCACGAAATGAAATAATCTCAGAAATAATGCGTAAAAAAAGATAATCAGTAGTAAATGAACGATTCCTTCCAAAATATTATTTGGACTTGCTTGAAAAAGCATAAAAAGTACACTTAAAACTAATTTCTGATCATACCTATTATTATTTATAAGTAAATGAAAACTTTGAATCACACTCGTATTTTATTTGGTACACGGTATAATATGATCCCAAATTTATTAATTTGCATCTACGAGCCGAGCTCCATCTGTCAATCAATAAACAAAGTAGCCATAAAATACAAACTTACGTCTTTGTGGGTTAGTTGTACACCTGTAAAATTCATTTTCCAAATAATTTTATAAAATACTATTGTAAGTGCCATCTACAAAATATATAAGGGAGTAATTGTCACTTATTTTTGACCGTTAATTTTAGTCAGATTTTGAGCGACCAAACTCCCGTCTTAACAAATGTTTCCTTGCACGATTGTCTAAATTTGAGGCCAAACATACATCTCATAGCTCTCTTTCTCATCAAAAATACCCTATTGCAGAGGACGAGCCCATAGCGAATTAGAGATTCACAATTGGAAAAGTAATAAGTTTGTACAACTTCTTTATTTAAAATTTGTGTTAAGCGATGTTAGGCATAACAGCTACGAGCACACAAATAATCAACATGCTTTTTATAATTTAACATGTCAATATAGATACCTAGTAGTTTAAAAGAAGAAACTTGTGCAATAGAATGACTGTTTAATTTTATTAAATGACTTTTGTATAATGGGCACCATATGGATAAAGCTGCATTCAGAATGTCTTCTTTTGGTTGAGTGCAAGTTTATTGTTATAAAAATATGTCTGAAGAATATTTAAATTATTCTCGATATTGTTTACCACAGACGGTTCATTTGAGCCAAACGAAAGTAAAGTAATTTCGTCCGCGAATTCTCAGTAATAAGTTACACAGTGCAACACGAAAAAATATAACCATATACGGACACCACTACGTGATAAAAGACCAAAAAAAAAACCCGTGTCTCCCAGTTTTGCCCAAAGTCATGCACTTTTTTTTTATGGGCCCCCCAAAGATTTGGGGCCTCGGTGTCATTTTTGCAAAAAAGTGATCACTTTCTCAGGCTCATTTCTTGCAAACCGTTCGGAATTTGGATTTACTCTCTGAGGCAAAGTTGTAGCTCTTCTCATAAAGAACAAAAACTGTGAACATATAAAATCAAAAAAAATTCATCTTCAAGATCAAAATCGCAGAAAACTTAAAAAATTCGATTTTTTTTTACCTTTTTTCCCCTGTTCAGGTCCATAGGTAGCAAACCGGTCAAAATTCAAGGAAACAATCAACTACAAATATGTACCTAAGATCTCAATAAACAACTTTCTAGAACATATGAACTTCCTAGGAATGATTCTTAACACCGTTTAGGTAGCGCTTAGGTAGCCCCAAAAGTGAAAAATTTCCCCAATATTTTTTTTATTATTTTTGTAATAGATAGCATAGTATCTCAATGTTGAAGTAAAGAAAAACAAATGAAATAAAAAAATTTTCGGGAAAATTTTCACTTTTGCGGCTACCTAAGCGCTACCTAAACGGTGTTAAGCAGTGGCGGCTGGTGAAATTTCGAAGTTGTATATCTCTGTTCCTACTTACAGGGCCCGTACCAAATTTAGGGGTTTTACTACTGAGCCCACTGGGAATATTTTGGCAAAGAAAAAAAACATTTTGTAATTTGCGAAAAAAAGTTGAATTTTGAGTGTGCCCCTCCTAAGAAAAAATGAACACGTCTAGGTATTTTATTTATTATTTTTCTACACAAAGTTCATATCATTTTGTCGACAGTTTTTAAATTTTGAGGGAAAAAATGTGTTAGTAGAAAGTTATAGTCATTTGAATTTTTTTTTAAATTATATTTTAGGCTTAAAAAAATTCAAATGACTATAACTTTCTACTAACACATTTTTTTCCCTCAAAATTTAAAAACTGTCGACAAAATGATGTGAAATTTGTGTAGAAAAATAATAAATAAAATACCTAGACGTGTTCATTTTTTTCTTAGGAGGGGCACACTCAAAATTCAACTTTTTTTCGCAAATTACAAGATGTTTTTTTTCTTTGCCAAAATATTCCCAGTGGGCTCAGTAGTAAAACTCCTAAATTTGGTACTCGTCCAATCAAACCCACTACTACAATCAAACAGAGATATACAACTGTGAAATTTCACCAGCCGCCACTGGTGTTAAGAATCATTCCTAGGAAGTTCATATGTTCTAGAAAGTTGTTTATTGAGATCTTAGGTACATTTTTGTAGTTGATTGTTTCCTTGAATTTTGAACGGTTTGCTACCTATGGACCTGAACAGGGGAAAAAAGGTAAAAAAAATCGAATTTTTTAAAGTTTTCTGCGATTTTGATCTTGAAGATGAAGTTTTTTTTGATTTTATATGTTCACAGATTTTGTTATTTATGAGAAGAGCAACAACTTTCCCTCAGAGAGTAAATCAAAATTCCGAACGGTTTGCAAGAAATGAGCCTGAGAAAATGATCACTTTTTTGCAAAAATGACACCGAGGCCTCAAATCTTTGGGGGCCCATAAAAAAAAGTGCATGACTTTGGGCAAAACGGGGAGACACGGGTCTTTTTCTTTTGGTCTTTTATCACGTAGTGGTTTCGGTATATGGTTATATTTCCATGACTTAAAAAATTACACACAGTGTTATCAGAAAGTTGGAGATATCATTTGTATATAAAGAAAAAGCAAAAGTCCCAATACGATGCCCTGAGGGACACCAACCCTGACGTCCAACTATGAGGACCGTTGACCCTCAAACATGACGCATTGCCTGCGATGCTATAAATAAGATTTCAGTGGAGAATTGCAGTTTTTGCGAATACCAAAAGCCTGTATTTTTTTCAGCAGTTGGTCATGGTTCACACGGTTTAAGCCTTCGCCAGATCCACAAACAGAGTTACAGCTTGTAAAGACTAGAGAGATATCCTTCGTCGAGTCTGCAGTTTGGTTTATTTTTACGTAGTGGCTATATGTCCGCCGGCGGTAGGTTACAGTTAGGCATTAAGCATGCAAATAATAAGAACTTATCCGCCGTAAAAATTATAGTGCGGCGGAACGCAATGGTTGATAATTCATTTTCGGCCTTTCGACGGATTTGGCTGCATAGTAGCTAAGATCCGCCGACAATTTTGGCAAGCTTTATAATTTATATATCTATATAAATAACACTCCAAATTTACAAGTTTAGTTTCCCACAAATTTTTAGATCAGCGTTAAAAGGTGAGGTGAGGAGTTGTGAAATACTTTCTCAGACAGGTTTGCTCAGTTTTAGGTTTCAGCAGTATTTTTTCTAAATTTTTTATCTATCTTTGTTGAGTTTTTTACTGCGACTGCACGATTCGTGTTGGTATAAAATTTTATCAACACCGCATCCAACTGACATGTTATTAAATAAGATACTGATGAAACCGAAAACTGAGCAAACCTGTCCGAGAACGTATTTCACAACTCCTCAGCTCACCTTTTAACGCTGATCTAAAAATTTGTGGAAAAAACAACTTGTAAATTTATATAGATATATAAATTATAAAGCCTGCCAATATTTTGTCGGCGGATCTTAGCTACTATGCAGTAAAATCCGTCGAAAGGCGGAAAATGAATTATCAACCATTGCGTTCTGCCGCACTATAATTTTTACGGCGGATAAGTTCTTATTATTTGCATGAGTCCACCTTGCGGCGGAACTCTAAGTCTAACTGTAACCTACCGCCGGAGGACATATAGCCACTACGTTATCTTTAACAATCCCAATCCTAGTGAGAAGATAAAAGCAGTAGAAACCTTATAGGTGGCAAATACCTAATGTAATAAAATTAGCCATCAACATCAGTTTTTTAATTTGCTATCTCCACACAGTAAAAAATCCAGTTGATTATCCACAAGAGATGTCTGATTTTATTGGCCGGATTAATTTTTTTGATTTAATTTGTAATTATTTTCTAAATCAGTTTCATAATCTTCGTTATGATTCAAACAAATTACTCATTCTCGATTACTTTAAATCGATACTGATCAAATGCATAAAAAAGACAAACATTTTAAAGCATATTTCCTTGTTAAAATAATCACAATAATCAGTATCAATCACCTACTGACTAAAAAATACCCAAACTTCTAAACCAAGCCGCCAACACATGCGCAGTACGCAACCTTTTAATCACAAGGGAGTACCGATATCCATCCACCCCGCTGCAATCTGCAAAAATTCCATTTAATCGGCAGTAGGTATGGTGGTTTCTGTGGTAGTGCAATGTGCAATGTGAGGTTATAACGAATGAAGTGGTCAACCTGTTCTAAAATTTTACGAATATTCTTTTAAAAACTTTGTTGTTACATCATGTTGGTGAAATTATGTTTCAAAAACAAAAGAAATACGCAAAAATCTCAGATCTTGAATCCAATCCCTTGGAGGAACTCATGCACCAATGTAAGTTATTTTCCATGTATTTTCAAAGAAAAGATTTGTCATGCCAGGTCTTCATTAGTGTTTTATGTATTTATTTACACATGAGTAAATAATTTTCGTGTTTTTACTTCATATAATTATTTTCAACTTTTACACTGTAAAAAAAAATTATTAAATTTTAAATCAAATTCAACCCAATTTTGACTAAATCCAGGTCCACGCCTCACCTCCCCGGATTTTTGTTTATGATATGGGACAAACAATTCCCATGCTTTGGGAATTTGCATTACCTATCTTTTATATAATTTCATCTGTTTGTTCTTTAATGTGTTCCCTTTTCTTATGTATTATAGTATTGTCATTTAATAAATAAAATCGACGCCCTAATCAGGTACTTTATAGGGCGGAGAGGGAAAGGGCGGTGCTACTGATGATTGCATATCAATCACATTGGATTTAAGATTTAATAAAAAATGATTAGAGTATTATGGAAATTTAATCATAATGGAAGAAAATTTTAATAAAAATTTATTTAGATGTAATCAGAATTAATTGTTAGGTTAATCAATTTTGAATAAGAAAATTTAATCACAGATCCTTCGATTTAATCAATATGCAGTGTTAATTTTTTCAATCAATCTGGCGTGGACCTGGATTTAGTCAAAATTGGGTTGAATTTGATTTAAAATTTAATCATTTTTTTTTACAGTGCAGCAGCTTTAAAGCGCAATATACAGGCCAGTTTTTTTCAATGGGTATCGCCCCCTCCGTCCGTCATGGGAGACAGGGTCGTAGAGAGGGCGAATCTCAAAGCATCAGGGGACTAAATGGAAGACGTGAAATAGACTTTTACGATTCTATGAGAAGTGAACAACCATAACTTTAAATAAAGTAATACTTAAATCAATTTAGATCTAATGGATTAATTAAAACAATAGCATGCAACAGGCATAAGATATGAAAAGCAAAAAAAAAGAATAATTAATAAATATTTTTACCAACTGTATATTACGGAAAATTTTCTTCCAATCAAATACATAAATGTGACAAAGGGTTGTTGCTTTAGATTTAATAAACTTAAGTTAAGTAACTTAAGTTCAAAATTTTAGGAAAGTATATTATTCATATGTCGAATTTTTTAAAAGTGTTAATCGAAACGTAATAGTGCGAAAAAGTTGCTACTTGCCAAGTTGTTTTCAAATCAGACTATATATTCAGGTCGCTCATGGCGTTCAAAGTTTGATAAATTCTACCACATTTGAGCATTTTGTGAAAAGTAGCCAAAAATGTTCATATTGAAATCAAATTTATGGAGAAAGCGATCTGCTTGCAAATTCTAAAATATATAGAAAAACACAAAATCATCCATGAGAGACAGTACGGATCTCGTCACCAAAGATCCACAGCTGATCTCCTTAGCTTTGTCACACATAACTGGAACAAGTCTCTCGAATTTCATGGCGAATCAGATTGATATTGATGAAAAAATGGTGATAGATATAATTTGTTTTATAATTGAAAGTTAATACAACATTCTTAAATTCTTAATCTTAATTGTGTACTACAATAGAAAGCTTTTCAAAATTCTTTCAATGAATTCGAACTCATAAATATTTACTGATTTTTAATATATATGTGTAACCCCGAGGTGTCCTACCAGGAATGACAATAAATACGGCGTTTAATATGCTACTTTGTTTCTGTGTATTATTTTGAAAACAGAGAAATTGTTTTTTAGACAAGCAATTAATATAAAATGCCCGTAAATATTTGTCTATGTCACCTTGGTAATGCTATTATGTTGAACTTGGTAACACAAAGTTACAAAATGGAAAACAGTATTAGAAGGAAGAAGAATAGTAATAATAATTAAAATAAAATATGTGAATCAAATGCAGGAAAAAACGGTACTAAAGGAGTAAAAATGTAAAATTAAAAAAGAATTCTATATTAAAATGAATACTACATTATGGCAACAAAAATGTTGAATGTAATGTCCTTTTGAATGTCTATATGAGTGGATGGGAAAATAAGAAAATTGAGAAGAAATGACCTCATTAACACCGGTAACAAGATAAGATCTTAAATCTTAGGATGATGGTACCGTATCCTATTGAAAAGCTGCACAATGCCACTAAAATTTGTAAAAAAGCAACGCATAATATTACCTGGTGTGTTCAAGCCGGGAAGAAAAGGTGTTAATATAGTTGAGAACCAGACAAATAAGCCATGTATCGAAGTCACAAAGAGCTGAAAGGCTACTGCATAGGAAATTGAGAATTCCGAGGCTTATGAAACTAGTTACACGTTTAATTTTGAATTTGTGTAAAATTCTAATATCAGATCATCAGGAAAATAGTAGAAGGATGAGATCAATCGTTTTTTTCTTTGTAAAAGCAAATAATGAATTGAATGAAGCATGAATGGATCTTGAAGCTCTAGTTCTGCTTTGTCCAGTTTCTTGGTTTATAATGATAAAACTTGATAAAACAACGAATATTGGTAGTTAAAATGACACTGAAAAATTACTGCACAACTAAACATGTATTAACTTCTAGGAAAAGCTAGACAATGCAGATGGGATAAGTAAGAATTAAGTCATTTTACCCTTTCAATAGTAAGCTCTACCCTGTCCAATAAGCTGGTTGTTTACTTTCTTCCACGAAACTGTAAAAACCGGATTATTTTAATGTCAGTCAAATATTTTGTGATTAGACCTTCTTTGCACCATTTTTTTGTTGTTCTTGTATGAAAAGCTATACAAGTGTTATACATGAGCTAATTTTTATTCGAAATACAAGTATAAAATTTTCTTCGTCAGAAAATTTCTGTTATGAATTATGCTGTTTGTAATTAACAAGTCAGTTGGTCATTTGATGTTTTGACAAATTTTGTTATTTTCTAAATGTGAAGACTAAAAATTGTTACAACGACTTACCAAAGATTATCGTGTTGAATTTTGGACTTCCCTTAAATATTAAGAATAATCCATAGGATCCCAGCAGATGAAATAAAGCAAACAAAATAATATTTCTCCAAACCAACGGTAACTTATCATATTTATTATTATTTTTTGAACTACTTTTAGTGAGATCCATAGTGGCGATATAATTTTATATAAATGAATAAATCACATAAGGAACAATTGCTTTAATAAATCTCATTCTGATGTCACGTTCGCATAAATTTAAATATATGAATTATTAAAATTTCAATGTAAAAATCAATAATTTGTGGCCGAAATAGGTCTTAAGTTCAATTCAAATTCAATTTAAATTAGAAGAATTTTGGCGATGTTGGGTCTATGGGCCCGGTTAAACCAAAAATGACGAGATTTTGTTGTATCGTGGACAATTATTGTAGTGTAATATAGACGGTTGGTAGCCGAGTGTAGCCGAGTGTTAGGACGGTCCAAGATATTCTTCTCCATTGTACTTAAAACTCCAGATTTTATTTGTTCTGCACTCTTAACAAAATTGTTGTGTTAATGGAATCGGGCGGTATCTATATTTAACGTGTAAAAAATCCGGCATGCTGATTGCGAATCCTCACTATTGTCGTCAAAACACATCACATTTTTGAAAATCAAAAATATTATTATTTATGAAAATGAAAATTACAGCTTTTTTTTGGTATATGTGTATTCTTATTGTTAGATGTTGATTGGTCATGTAGTCCATCGAAAGATAAATTCACTGAAAAAAAATTCAGCGAAAAACAATTTTCCGAAAAGGAATTCACCGAAAAACAACTGACCAAAAGATAATATCACCGAAAAACAAAAAAACAACAACAGATCGAATTTGGTATTCCGTTTTAATTGTCTACAAAGTGCAATGATATTTCTAAAACTTGTCTTGTTGATAGGCACCTACCATAATTATAAAAGTATTTGAATCTTAACAATAGTTTATTAACATTTTTACAAAAAATAAACCGTCTAAAAATAAAGCGTCTGTGGCGTAATTCTTAAAAACAAATTAATAGGCAAAATATTTCGGTAAAATACTACTTCGGTTAAATGTTAATTCGATAAATTGTTTTGCGACGAATTTATGTTTCGCTGAATTTATCTTGTGGCGAATTGTTGTTGGGTGAATTCTTGTCCAGTGAATTCCTTTTGGTGAACTGTTCGGTCAGTTGACCGGACACCATATTCAATATGCTCCGGTACGCTTGCTTGTTTTGGAACACCCTGTATATTCCATTTTATGTTTCTAATTTCCCTGTGACAAACATATAGACCGCGTCAAGCTTCAACGCTACTCCGGTCTAATTTGATAACCAAAAGTTTTAAGCTGACAAGTGTAAGAATAAGACAACTAAGTTTTATACTGTGAATTTATTTCTGAGCTTTTTCGCAAACTTAGAAGGAAAAAGGCAATTTTAGTATGTACTTTCGACAATAATAGAACTAAGTTCATTACAGCAACTCGTTCCAAGATAAAAATCATTTGGAAATCAAGCAAATCGCTGAAATATTAGAATAATTCATAAGTTTTTAATGATTACTTATTAACAATGACAGGACAAAAACCTGTCAAAACATAATTGATCAACTATAAGATCTTAATATAAACCAGTACCAAATTTTAAACCTTCTTAGTTAATCTGAACGTTAATGTTTAAAAGTGATTTGTTAATCTAATTCATACAGGTTAAGAGTTCACATTCTTTTTCTTTTTGAATAATAGACTGGTTAGGACAATTTTGGGTTCGTAAATATTTTTTTAAGTGGCATAATGTTTGATTTTGGAAATATGTGGGACAACATAAAATCAACTGAAATATTTTCATAAACAACTTAAAAAAACTTAACTATAGCCAACCAAAAATAATTTTTAATATTTTTTCCAAAAAATAGTAAAATATTGGCTGTATACAAAGTCCCTAGTCCCTATTTATGAGGTGAGAATTAGTTACTTGAAAATTGACGTTCAGATCCACTCAAAAGGTCTGTTGGTTGATTTAGTATTGATATAAATTAAAGTTTAATTCTAATTTATGAGTTACGTTTTAACAGACTTTTGTCATGTCATTGGTAATAAGTCATCATTAAAAATTTCCGATTTATTCTATTTCAGCGATTTGCTTGGTTTCCAAATGATTTTCGTCTTGGAACGTATTGCAAAAATAAATTTAGTTCTATTATTAGGGAAATTACTTACGAAAATTGCCCTTTCCTTTATAAATTTTGCAAAGAAACTCAGAAGCGAGTTTATTTTATAAACCTTCTTTGTCTTATTCTTACACTTGTCAGTTTAAAACTTTTTTTTGTCAAATTAGACCGTTCTAGCATGGGAGAATCTGGCCGTAAGTATTTGTACTAGGTTGTTGCGATTAACCTACATAAGAAATGCAGGTGGGTACGAAGGAGGGTAGTGGGTAGGGGTTAGTGTGTAGTGAGTAGAAATGGAAATTGCGCTTAAAATTCACTGTAAAATATCTTCCCACAGGGTAGACCTGGGAACCAAATTGCGCAGTAAAATTTATTATAATCATAAATATTGATATTAAGTAGAATTTGCCGGTAAAAGAAGCATTTTAACAATAACATAAACTCAGTGGCGCAACTAGACAGTGCCTTGCCTTTGGAGGGGGCTTAAGCCCTGACCCTTAAAATAAACTTGATTTGAATTTTTTATTTTTATGGGATACCAATCAGTCTAGGGAGGGCTAATCTCGAGTTTGGGGGGCTAAGCCCCCCTAGACCCCCTAGTTGCGCCTATGCATAAACTGCAATAAAATGGTTATTACATTGTAAAATACCAATTAATATTTGAATACCATAATGCTTTTTTAAATACAGCAACCCTTTGGCAGGGTACAAATGGACGAGCATTTGATTAAACTAATTGTTCTTTATACATTTTTTATTTTACTTTTCAAATTTAAGAATAAATATATTTAGGTATTTGGTTATACATATTAGAGCTCAAGTATCTAAAACAGGTCTTGTATTGTTAAAAATGACTAGTAGGTGCATTCATACATTTTAGATAGATACCATGAGGGAGACTTCTTTTACTTGTTTAGAATAAAAAAGGAATTAGTGAAGGAAAAATATCCAAATATGCGAAATTACAATTCTAAAATTGTCGGACTTTTCTTCCAAACTCTCTCCGAGCAAAAGTGTCGACGTTTTTTGTCGAACTTTTTTTAGTACCTACTGCAGTTAAACTGTCAACATTTTTGAGAATTTTCTCAAACTGTCGAAGTTAATTAACTCTAATTAGCGAACTTAAGACTAGGGAGGGCGGGGCATAACAATATTGTCAACAAAAAAAAATCCAATCTCTTGCTTGCACAATGAAATAAAAAACAACTATTTTAATTAAAGAAAAGAAGCCGACACAGAAGTTCTGAATTTATAAAGATAGGAAGAGTTGATCATTTTTAATGGTACTTATTTTCTCATTTGTAAATGTGTAAATATATGTAAATAATTATGTACATACATATAAAGATATTACATTTTTTATACATATTACTTTGTTTCAATAGAATTCGTTTTGATTAAACCGTTTCTTTTAGTTAATGATAAAACATTTTACATGAATGATATACGTGTGGAATACATGCTTTTGTGTTCAAAATTTGCATTCGTCTTATATTATGTAGTCCGTTTAGTACGTTTATGAAGACGACTCCTTTTTGTTATAGTTCAGTACTGTTTGTAAGAATTTTAACAGTTATAAAATTTATATTTCCTTCATTTAGAGTTGAATTTTTTAATAATGTCTCAAACTATCTTGTTTTGATTTGATTTTTCTGATGGAAAACTTACCAATCTCTTACAACTTTATACTGATGTCAGTATTGTTTTTGACATTTTCATTACTGCTAAAAATTTGAAGTCATACACGGTAGATTAACAATCGATAGGCCGGTGTAATTTAATAACAGTCAAAGTTAATAACTGACTATATATATATATATATATATATATATATATATATATATATATATATATATATATATATATATATATATATATATATATATATATATATATATATATATAGTAGAAAAGATTTCTTGGCCTATAGGTAATATAATAAATGTAAATACGAAGATTTACTTCTTCGCTAGTGCAGCGAAAAGGCCGTGAATGAAGAATAAAAATAATGAGGACTATCTTTGATTCTGGTCTGGGTGACCTCCTGCTATCGATTTCTGGGCCCTTACCCATCAGCGGGCAGGCTTACACCAGGGTGGCTGAAGAACAGACCACGATTTGACCAGAATCAAAGAGAGTCCTTATATCCAAAATGTTCGGAAAGGATGGGTAAGATGTAGTGGCTCGCGCCAACTAGTTCACCCAGTGTTGCTCCAAAAATGTTTGGCTGCTAACACAATAATACTCGAAAGTATGTCGATGTCGATTCTCTCGACGTCGACGGTACAAATGCACCATTGTACAACAATAGTAGAAAAATGGAAGATTTCTTGGCCTATAGGTAATATAATAAATGTAAATGCGAAGATTTACTCCTTCGCTAGTGCAGCGAAATGGCCGTGAATGGAGAATAAAAATAATGAGGACTATCTTTGATTCTGGTCTGGGTGACCTCCTGCTATCGATTTCTGGGCCCTTACCCATCAGCGGGCAGGCTTACACCCCAGGAGCAACACTGGGTGAACTAGTTGGCGCGAGCCACTACATCTTACCCATCCTTTCCGAACATTTTGGATATAAGGACTCTCTTTGATTCTGGTCAAATCGTGGTCTGTTCTTCAGCCACCCTGGGTGTAAGCCTGCCCGCTGATGGGTAAGGGCCCAGAAATCGATAGCAGGAGGTCACCCAGACCAGAATCAAAGATAGTCCTCATTATTTTTATTCTTCATTCACGGCCTTTTCGCTGCATATATATATATATATATATATATATATATATATATATATATATATATATATATATATATAATTTTACATTTTTTCTTTTTAATTATGCGTGGTATAGTCACCCACTTGAAAATGACAGCAGTGAGTCTAATCGTATTATGCTATAAATGACGTACGTTCCTTCATTATTCCTACATTATAAAACATTATTCTGAATTTGTCGTTCTACTTTTTTGTGAGTTTTAAAGATTTACGTTAAAGTTTTTTATGGAAAATAAATACGTACTATGTCCCGTTGTTTTTACTATTAAACAATGGAATTAAAAATATCAATTATTCTCAGACAAAAACTAGGGGAAAGTGGCCCAAAATGATCCCCTCGGGCAAAATGATCCCTTACTCTTTTAAACAGTATATAAAGCGCCATCTATGTGTTTCTTGTAAAGCTATAAAGCCCGCCGTTCGACGTATCAGATACATCCCAACTGTTATTGCGCGCGCACGTGTTTTGTGAAAAACGTATGTTTTTTAGTTTTTGGTTCATTTGATCTAAGGTAAGTGTTATTATAATCTCGATTTATTTGTAGTAAATCTTTTTAAAAAACAAAGTAACCGTATTTATTGCATGCACTTAGCTTCTAGATTGTTAGTTAGCAAGGGTACTAAACTTAGATAGGAGTGCTCAATCAGCTCAATCTGTCAGCCAAATGAGGTTATGTCCTGTGACGTCACGGCGTTACCTTTTTGCTTTGTTTACATTTTTTTGAATAGACTGCTTGTGTATCTTCGCCTGTTTTTTGATAAAGTTTGAGACATTTGGAATGTATATTGTTATTATTAAACTAATAATTTAGTTTTACATACATAATTTGGTATGATGTACAGAGACATTAAGGCTTGGTATTATAGACAGGAAGCTTTCTCCGTTTGTAAAAAAGGTAATAAAGCCTGTATATTTTCTTTGGATGTCCATTATTTATCCATCAATTTATTTTTTAGGACTACCGTGCCGTTTATGAAAGCAACAGTTTTGCTGGTATGCCTACCAAGATAATCCACAAAATAGTTAAATATTTTACTAACTATTCCCCTTATCAGCAAAGCAAAGAACTTTGAACAAGGAACGGAGAAATGGTTAAATTTTTCTAGATGGATGGATAAAATAATTAGCTGGATGCAGTAGAACAGAATTATATTGAAAACAATCAGGAGTTTTATTTAATTTAATTTATTTATTTCAACGGAAAATCC
The DNA here is from genome assembly GCA_963971165.1 of Philopedon plagiatum. Classification (NCBI taxonomy): domain Eukaryota; kingdom Metazoa; phylum Arthropoda; class Insecta; order Coleoptera; family Curculionidae; genus Philopedon; species Philopedon plagiatum. The sequence continues at coordinate 117,576,886 of OZ020189.1, forward strand.
ATTTTACAATTTACAAGTATATAGAAAATACAGGGCATGAATTAATAATACTAAAGATACATAAATATACATATCTGTAATACAGAACCAAATATACCATTAAACAATCAAATTAGCCACAAATGTTTGCCTATATAATTTTCTTTTAAACCCCATCAAAGTCCCACCAAAGGGATCCAAATTAATATCGTTAAACCAGCGAACCATGCGCGACATGGGGCTATGAAAGCCATAATTAGTTAGTGGAGTGATAAACGTAGTATTATTTCTTGTTTTATGTTCTAAATTAAAGGAAACAAGTTTAGTAAATGGGGGCAACACATGATACCATTGAAAAGCCTAAACAGTATGTCAGCAGAAAGTAGAGATGCTGAAATAATATGAATATATCAAATAAATATTTTTTGTTCGATATATCGACATTTTTAGGCGAGATTTTTTAGCATCGGATCGATATTTTTCGCCAGCTTTAGGAGCTGGATGGTCGTGAAATGCTAAATAAACATTATGCTAAATAAACAAGATTTTGACTATATTTTTTTAAATAAAATTGTTTACAAATGTTGTTTTTTTGTTGTTTGGATTTGCCCTTATAGCCTCATTGAAAACTTAATGATAATTTAGTTGAAAATTTGATACAATTTTAGTGTATCTAAAATGGACAACTAACAATAAGAATCCATAAGGGAAGATATAAAGATCTATGTCAAATTCTAAAGTAGCTTACGTTATGACGATTGAAGTGAAAATGAAATAATAGAAATACTGATTTGTCTGTATTTTAGCATACTTAAATGCTTTAATTAACTATTTTGCTTAATTTTCTCATTTTACTTCTAATATTAACATCTGAAGCACCACTTGATTTTCTTTTAATGGACTTTTTTGCTTGTTCGGCTTTTATATTTCTAAAATTAATTATCATAGTTCTCAGTTTACAAAAATCCCAAATCAGTTTATAAGGCAAGACTTTCTCCCTTTTCAAAATTTTTCTTCATAGTTTCTTAACCATTCCTGGTCCCCTTTGATACGCTTCTCCATGAAAAAAGTCTCCGACACTAAATAAAACAACAACACAAAAAGTGGAATAACATGAAAAATAACGACTTAATAACTATAACAACAATATCAAACGATGAAGAAAATACAGAACTAGTAACAACTATAAGGATAAACTCCAAAAGTTTAAAAAACTGTTCAAAAACAAGCAAAACAGCACAAAACTACCGTATTTGCATATGTAAACAAAGCAAGAAGGAAACGTGGTGACGTCACACAATCATATGATTGACAGTTCTATTTGCGAACATTGGGTTAATGGCATTGAGCACTCCTATCTAAGTTTAGTACCCTTGGTTAGTTAGGACGTTTGTTTGCCGTTATTGAAAACTCATGAAAAAAATATGGGGGATAAACTTGAGGTGCCATTTTGGGTAAAATGATCCCCCAAGGGATCATTTTACCCGAAAGGGATCATATTGCCCATTCTTTTTACATAGTGTCCTTTTTCTTTTAGGTAGATTTCACTATGGTCCAAAATTATAAGCGAAAATCTCAGAAGCAGTCTTGGAATGGTACTGCTCTGTCTAAAGCTATAGAAGCTGTAACAAACGGCGTTAAATTTAAGACAGCGGCAAAGCAATTTAAGGTTCCTGTAATGGCTCTGAAGAGACGTGTTAAAGGTGTCAATAAGTATGCAACTAATAACCTAAAAATGCTAGGCAGCAAACAAACCGTTTTTTCTGACGAACAGGAATTAGACCTTCTAAATCATATATTAGATATGGAGGAGCAGGATGTACGGACTAACAACAGATGATGTTAGAAAAGTAGCGTATCAATTTGCTGTAAAAAACAGAATTCTGCATCCGTTTTCTCATAGTAATCAAATGGCAGGCAAGGACTGGCTAAGAGGATTCCGACAGAGACATCCTGAAATATCTTTGAGGGCGCCAGAGGCAACCTCATCAGCTCGCGCTAGGGCTTTTATTCATCCTAATGTTGCTAAATTTTTTTCCTTGTTAAAGTCGTATTGGAGAAGAATCACTTCGGTCCGTGTAGGATATTTAACGTCGATGAGACGTCTTTAAGTACTGTGCCTGGCAAAAATTCCAAAGTTTTAGCTAAAAAGGGCCGCAAACAGGTAGGACGTTTGACTTCTGCTGAGAGAGGTACTTCTACGACTGCTGTGATATGTGTGTCGGCAGGTGGAAATTATGTGCCGTCTATGCAAATATTTCCTAGGATACGAATGAAAGCAGAACTTGCAGATGGAGCTCCACCAGGTTCCGTGTTTGCTTGTAATTCATCCGGGTGGATGAATTTGGACGTTTTTCAACAATGGCTTGATCATTTTCTTTGTCATATAAAGCCAACTAAAGAAGATCCAGCACTATTGCTTTTAGATGGACACCTTTCGCATACAAAGAACTTAAAAGTCATTGAAAAAGCAAGGCAAAATTATGTCACAATTTTGGTTTTCCCACCTCACTGCACACATAAGTTGCAACCTTTAGATGTGGGAATCATGTTTCCATTATCCCACTATCACGATAAGGCCCTTGAAAAATGGCTCAATAATCATCCAGGCAGTGTAGCTACTGATTTTCAAATAGCAAAAATTTTCAAGGAATCTTATATGCAAGCCTGTACACAGATAAATGCCATCCAGAGCTTCAAAAAAACTGGTGTTGTGCCATATAACCCTGATGTGTTTACGGATATCGATTTCGTCGCTGCTGAAGTAACGGAACAGGATGCAGAACTACAAGAAATTGACCTACTGAATAACGAGTCTGAAGATTTTAATCCCAATACCACAGCAACAAATACCGATCAGAGTCAACCAAGCTGTAGCAACGCTCCTAATGATGGTAATAATCATTTATCTCAGATATCAGGACAATACTCTAAAACACAAACCATTCATGAAACGAATAGTAGTGCTGCAGATATTGAACAGGATGAGCCATGCTGTAGCAAACAGCTACCTAACGACACTTCATTCAGTCTGGTTTCTCCTAAAGATGTGTTGCCACTGCCAAAAATGAATGAGCAACAAGGTTCAAGGAAGACACGAAAACGAGGCGCAACTGATATTTTGACGAGCACTCCATATAAGAACCAATTATTCGAAGAAACAGAAAAGAAAACACTTAAAGAAAAACAAAAAAATAATAGGATCAAAGAGAAAAAAACAACAAGAAAATTGCCTATAAAGAAAAATAAGATAAAAGCTTCGACTTTAAATGCGAACGAAAGTGACACAGACACAGATAACCCAGAAGATAATAATGAAAAGTGTCTTTATTGTGAAGAAACATATTTGTCCTCACAGGCAGGTGAAGGCTGGATTCTTTGTCAACACTGCAACCGCTGGTCACATGATCAGTGCGCGGGAGTAGATGACAGCGATGGTGAGAATTTTATTTGTGATTTGTGTGTCAGTTACACTAAATTAAATCAAGTCAGAAGAGTCATTAAACTTTAAGGTTTAATAACATTATTTTTAGCCAGATACAATTATATTTTAGACTTTCCTAACTTTTGTTTTCGTTTTAAATAAGACAAGCCGAAATAGACATTTTTTATTTGTTTTTCGATAAGGGGTTGCTTTATTTTGTTACTTAAGTTTATCAGTACATATCTGTATTTTTGCCCAAATAATAAAAGTTTGTGACTTTTTCGCGTTTTTAATTTACTATAAGCATTTTTCAATTTATATTCCACATGGGATCATTTTACCCAAGCGGTTGGGCAAAATGGTTACTTTACAATCTACTTTTTTAACAATTTAATTTTTTTTGATTTCTGTTTTCAAACTTTTTATATACTGAAATATTGACAAAACGTATATGTATTTACAAAAAATTATAACAAGGGTATATCGTAACCTAACGTACCCCTAAAACTTATTTTTCGTTATGGGGATCATTTTGGGCCACCCTTCCCTATACCTGATACATGATTTTACTGATAGACCTGGAACTAAACCACACTTTATTATTGTAACGTATATATCAAAAAGCTCTTATCTAAAGCAAAAAAATAATATTACTTTTTTTTATTTAAATATCAAGGACAATTTATTGATATTAATAATCACAAATTGTTCTTGATTTTTAAATAAAATAATGTAACATGATTTTTTGACTTTAGATAAAATCTTTTTAATATCTATGCGTTACAATTATAAAGTCGTTAGCTTTAAGTATAGATCATATTTTAAATTCTAAAGTTAGATTAAGAATCCTTGCAACAGTCGTAGAGTCTGGGGTTCCTTAAGAAAAGTTCAATTAAATTAACATCGATTTGAATGAATTTTTAAAATATTACCCATATGTATGTGGTTTATTTTGCTCTAGTTGAATACGTGCCTAAGTTAGATACTTCTCAATGAGTAGTAGAGCCGTCGATTTATAGTCAATCTCAAACATTTTCAAAAAATTATTGCGAGCAAATGGCAATGCCTTCACCATTTTAGGACTGCGTCCAGCAAACGTGAATACTTGCTAAGTGTATCCACTTATGGCGTATCCACTAATCATTGCATATTTATTATAATTCCAATAGTGAGATATTATGATAACGTTTATTGTTGGTGGTAAGACTAAGGGCTCACCATTAAGGTGGAGTGCATTTTCTTTCTATTTTGCTAACGGCAGGTATGCCGAAAGTTGTAAGTCATAAAAATAAGACCGCCTGCAGGTATTGCAATTTTTTTAACTACCCCTACCCACCAAAACAATATAAAAAATGTATGTTTTTTTTTCGACAGTTTATTTAAGGGCTTTTCTTTAGTCTTAGAAATGTGTGAACCAAAAATCAGTTTCCTAGCATTATGTCTTAAAGTGCCACAATGAGTAAGTTTTAAATGTAAAAATTAAAGACAAACGTTTTTTTTTCTATTGAAACACTTTAATAATCCAACTAAACACAAAAATAATCGACAAATACTAATATAAAAGTAACACAAACAGAAAATCTTTCTACTATTAGTAGTATTAACGGCCTTGCAATTATACAAACAAATTATGTTGCCCTATATTCCAATTTAGTACCCTCCTGGACAAAACAAACCGGACAAATAGAATTTTGTTCAAGTTTAATCATAAATTTAAATCTTGCATCGATATTAATGAATTTTTTAGTATATTGCAGATGCTTTCACCTTGATTATTATCTGCTTTTCAGCTTGCAAGAGTTCTAACGGATTTGGTGTTATACAAGTAGAACCAAAAATTACGTGTTTTACCCTAAATTTCTGAACACTTTGTGGGAAAATTAAGCAGTGCAATGTTGTTTCATTGTATTCTGATTTAAGCCTCATCTCTTTTTCATTTATTTCAGTATCTTTATTTCAAAAGGAAACACAAATTTTAAAGGAGAACTCTGTGCAGTTTACAGTCTTAGCAAAACACGTCCCACTCTAGCTCGATCGGATTTAGATCTGGGCTACGCGGGGTCCAATCTAATCGTTAAATGTCCATATGATCCAGATAATCATTGACAATGCGACACTGGGCCAGGCATTATCGTGCGTTAATAAACAATTCTGACCAACAAAATGGGGTGAAAGAAATGATGGGGTACGCTAAACATTTCTGGAGACAACGATCTGTAGTTAAAGCGTCATTTTCAAATGAAACTAGGTCTGAACGAGCATGTAATGAAATGCCAGCCCACACCATGGTACTACCGCCTCCAAAAGGTGTTCTTGGAGATATGCAACACTTAGAAAATCGTTCTCCTCGTCTATCCGGTGAACGCAAATAAAACGCGGCGTGTGACTTATATAGTACTCCCGGCTATCTTCTCGCCGCATATTAAGAAAAAATGTTTAAATTCGATAATGGCAGTACACTGATACTTGATAAACAATGGAAAAAACATTAATGATACCCTCGACGATACTACCCCACGAAACACTACTGCTGCTGGACTTAAAATGTGCTTTAACGTTATTGACATATGGAAGGTTTTTAACTTTTGTTAAGATTATAAACTGCATAGTTGTCTTTTAGAAACTCCCCAGACGCGTATTTTTTCAAAGGTCACTCGCTCCCTAGACGCATATTTTTTCCAAGGTGCTGCAAATATTTTGCCGAGCCAATCCGGATTTCTAATACTTACCGGAAGCATTTCACAATATTATATCCCTTATCAGTTATATAACCTATACGCATTTACTTATTTGCGCAATCTCCGCCTGCGGTTATTTATAAAAGGGTAAGCCTTACCATAGTTATTGAGAATTTTGCTCTCATTCAAATTTCTGTGAGAAATTCACAATATTGTATGTGGTACGGAACCGTCTATGTGCGAGTCGAACTCGCACTTGGCCATTTTTTCACAGAATCACGGCAACGCCCATGAACTAAATTATTTTTATCAAATAGCGTATATGTACGTACTTAATTTTCGGCATCGACGCCTCTGGTAACAGATCCAACTGGCCAAGCTTATCATCACTAAAAACATCAATGGCGGATATCCCTTGGTATTCCTTGAATGAGGTGCCGAATCTGATTTTGATCGATTAGATCCCATTCTTGGGTTACAGCTTAGGTTACAATTAAAATTAAAGACTTTTGATCTAATGTGTAGTGTTTTCTTTTAAAACTCATATCTCTTGAATGGAGAAAGATATCATGATGAATAAAACAGCAAAATGTTAAAAATAAGTCAAGCTTCACTGAACAGCATATTCAGTAGCATTAAGATTACAAAATTACTCTACAGGGTGTTACAAACTTAAGTGAAAACACATACATTTTTTTAGAAAATTGAAAGAAATTAATTAAAATCAATACATTATCTACCTGCAAGGCAGCTCATTCAAATATAATAAGCACACAAGCGATTGCAATGGCCGATTTAACTTAACCTCTAATCGAATGCTTCCACCATTTATACCGGTGTTAACGTTTGTACCATTACATCCAGTTACAGTCAGGGCAGTAGTTGAAACTGTTTTAGATCAAAAAAATGCAAGTGCTCCTTCTTTAATGTTTTTTGCAGAACTGGAAGATACAGAAATATGGCATAACTAATTTGATCCTGGCTCTTCTACTGACACATGTTCTTTCGTCGCAATGCTAATAGGAAGCTTGATTCCTTCCTCGATTTTTTTTCTTGTCGTGTCCGTTTTTCCGTCAAAAAACAATGCAGTCAAATCGTCTGTATCTCCAGATTTTAATACACTTCTAAGTTTTTTAAGTTTTCTTCAAATTTTGCTTCGGTCGATTACTTTGCTGCAGTCACCTTGATTTATGATTGCCAGATCTTCTATGACTGTATACCCCATGGCGGTCACGTTCTCATGCTAATCTGGGAAGTTATAAGGTGCGTTTCCTATGGGGCGGCTGACGCTCGCGGCTGCCGCACAGCGTCTGACGCCTAGTACTGCTCATGTGACAATTTAATTTATCCGTTTCTTTTCGAGCGTCAATTCCACCAGTCGTCATATTTCTTGTTGTTCGCTGGTCTATTAAAAACGACCTTTCATTAAAGGGTACTCTTTTATTTATTTTTTTCGCAGCAACAGTTGTTAAGATCGACACATTTACAACAGCATATATCGAAAAGGGTGCATAGAGCCTTATCCTTAAACTCTTTCAATTTCTTTTGGAAACAGTCTTGATTTATTCTACCCTTATAAGGTTTCAGAACATTCTCGTAGGAATCATACACTAGGCGTATTTTTTCAGAGATTCGCTTGGAATAAATAGATGGAGTAGATGCCTTTTTTCAGAGAAGTTTAATTGATTTTATTATTTCCTGCGAGACCTCTTAGGCAGAATGTTCCTTTTGGTTTGCTGAAGTATTTTTGTGCCGAACACGTAAATTTTTTTAATTATATCACCATTTGTTGAAGCATTCGTTTTGGAAGCTCCGAGGGGTTACCAAATATTGGACACGCAGCTTTTTGCCTCGCAAAACTCATGATTGGTTATCTGAAACGAAAACTTTTATAATTATTGGTTATTTTGGGAATAAATCAAATAAAACAACACACTTTTTACGGGAAAAAGATTTACTTGTATACATTTAAAAACATTTGAGCTTCGAAGGAAAACATAATGCTAGGAAGCTGATTTTTTGATAACACGTTTCTAAGACTAAAAAAAGCTCTTAATACACTGGCGAAGAAAAAAAAATATATTATTTAAAAAAAAATGGGGGGGGGGCCTGTAGGGGTGACTCAATAATTTCAGTTTCTACAGGAGGCCATATATTTATGACTTGCACCTTTCGGCATACCTGCCATTAGCGGAATCGTAAAAAAAAGATTTTTCACTCCACCTTACTCGCCATCTCTGTAATAACAAATTACAAACACTTTAAAAATAGGTAAGTAGATTCAGTACTTTTGTCCAATTCCTGGAGTATAATTTGCGTATATAAATGTACGTAAGTAATAAACTATTTAGAATATTTTCTTTATCAAAACAATTATAAACCCATTGTTTAATTTTTTCTGTTTAATTGTGCGTGAATGCTATTTTTAATAAAAGTAGTAATTGTTTTCGTAAATAATTCTGCTTTGCAGTCATGCATATGTACAGGGTCTTCCAACGAGGACTGAACAGGGCCTCATTTTTGAGCTTCCTTGTATTTAAAGAAAAATCTAAAATAGCCAATCGATGTACTTTTTCCTGCAGAATTCAAAAATGAAACCAAAAATTTATTTGAACCAGAAACAAAAGAGTTACGCTATGGATAATGTGTTTTTTAATTGGAACATAGCTTTTTTTATACGATTTTCGGAACGAGTGATTTTTTTTATGTCCGTTCTGATTAAAATATTTAATATTGTGACAGCTATTTTTATTAAATTTTAATGTTTTATCCAGTATAATTTAACTTCAACCTGTTTGAAACATACACTAGGTAATAAAGGTAAAATCACCTTGAAATCCTTCAAAGTCAAAAAATTTGACAAATTTACTATAATATTGCCGAAATGAAATATTCATTAGATGAGAGATTGCAGATTGTTATCTTGTTCTACAAATGCCAAGAACATGCAAGAGAAGCAAGGAGAAGATTTATTGCAAATTCTCGGCAATATTATAGTAAATTTGTCAAATTTTTTGACTTTGAAGGATTTCAAGGTGATTTTACCTTTATTACCTAGTGTATGTTTCAAACAGGTTGAAGTTAAATTATCTGCATAAAACATTAAAATTTAATAAAAATAGCTGTCACAATATTAAATATTTTAATCAGAACGGACATAAAAAAAATCACTCGTTCCGAAAATAGTATAAAAAAAGCTATGTTCCATTTAAAAAACACCTTATCCATAGCGTAACTCTTTTGTTTCTGGTTCAAATAAATTTTTGGTTTCATTTTTGAATTCTGCAGGAAAAAGTACATCGATTGGCTATTTTAGATTTTTCTGTAAATACAAGGAAGCTCAAAAATGAGCCCCTGTTCAGTCCTCGTTGGAAGACCCTGTACATACATGATTATTATTTTTTAAAAGTGTCCAGTTGCAGGGGAATAAGTCTTAATTATTTTTTAGTTAAATTTTACTAGTTTTCAAAATGTTCATCATCAAATGAGATGATACTTTAAATGAAAAATAATCTTAATAGCATAACAATTCAAATTATACAAATAAACGGCTCAAACCATTATTGTCCCATTTCGCGTCGTTTACTAATGCTTAAGTTAACTAATGCTTTGACATAGTCCAAGAGCCACTGAACCCTGTTAGTAAAGGTATTTTCACAAAGCTGGAAATTTGTATATTGACGATTGAAGAGCAACCATAAGTAAAAAAGCATGACCTGGCAAGTCTCCCCCGGTCGCGTCATCAACCCCTATATTTGTGAAAATGTAAAACAAAAAATAAAAAATTAAAAGTTAAGTCAAAAACTTCAAATTTTAATATGTTTGGATTTAGACATAACCAAATACAAGAAAAATTGCCAGGAGATTCTGAAGGTCGCACGCACCTGCCAGGCGATTCCAAATGTTTATAACAAATTAATGGAAAAAATTTCAGAGTTGGAAATATAACGGGAATCATCTACGGATCGTCTTTCAGATGCTGGCACAGGCAGTTTTCTAATAGGATTAATGTCAAAAAATCGCTAATATTTTGCTCTGTTGCTTGGCCTACTCCAGCTAACAGAACATCTGCCAGTAGTGTTGAGACAAAAGTAAGTAAAAATCTAGGTACTTATTTTATACAATATGCTTTTGTGCTTATTACAATTGAATCTGTCTGGATAGACAAACTTTATAAAATGATTTTGCTTTGTTGTAGGTTATTGCGGCTTTACATTTTTATGGGCAAGGCAGGAGGGTGTTGGAAAAAATATTTGCACGACTATTAGCCAGCCCAGTGTAAGTCATAGTATCCAGCAGGTGTCCGAAGCTCTGAACAGAGATGAAATAATGAATAGGTTTATACATTTTCCACAGCACCTAGAGGAACTAGAACAGTTAAGATCAAGGTAGGGAGTTATTTATACAGTATGTAATATAATATTGCTCCTTCCATGCTAGAGCTGTATTTACAACTAATTTTGATTAATGAAAATCATTTACTTAATAACCTATATAAAGGTTTTTTACGAAGTAGTAGCAGTTCATGAAGGCTTACAGCATACAGAATAATAATGACTGACAGAATCTTATACTGGCTGCCACATGACATGCTGCTATAGTATCTCCTTTCACTTTCTTTTTATAAATTATAGGTTCTTTTCGAAATATCAATTCCCAGGGATTGTTGGTTGAGTGGACGGAACACATAGAGAATGAAGAAATATTTGTAAATAGAAATAATTATCATTCACTAAATGTTCAGTTGGTAAGAAAAAGGCAACTATCATTATTTGTGCAGTGCTGAAGATTTTGTTGTAATTGTAGGTTTGCGGTGAAAATTTAAGAATAATTAGTGTCAGTTCCCGGTTTCTTGGGGGAAGCCATGATTCACATGTGTGGAGACAATCAAGAGTCGCCCACATTTTGGAAGACATATATAGAAATACGCGCCAATCTTTTTTTTTAGGAGATTCAGGTTAGCATGCTCATTTTTTTTATTACTTTACCCTGTATTTACCAAGCTAATAAATTAATAATAATTTTTTCTACATTTATTGGAGGTTTGTTGCTATTAAATTGGTATGCAAAATACTTATAAAATTCATACCTTTCAGGATATCCTCTCCCCCCTTGACTTTTAACCCCTCTGCAGGATCCTGCTCCAGGAACCCCTGAGTGGAGATTTAATAATGCGCTAACAAGCATAAGAAGCAATATTGAACGCTGTAATGGGCTACTAAAAAATCGATTTAGATGTTTACGGAAGCACAGAGTGTTACATTATGAACCAGCCGTAGCTGGTACCATTGTTAATGCCTGTATTATTGTTTTGCATAATATGTGCATCAATAATAATATTCCTGAACCAGATTATGATCTTCTTGATCACGATTTTGGAATGTATGCGCCGATTAACCATCCGGAGAATAATGATCCAATTGCCAGAGTAAATAATGATTTAGTGGCTGGAATGCAACTACAGCAGATAATTGTTGATGCACAGTTAAAAATATGCTCCAATTGGAGAGCACTGTATATAGGGCCATTCCGTATATTTAGACAACTTCTACCGAGTTAACTATAAGAGATAGAAAAAAGTTTAATTGCAGAAGTTGCAGGGATTGTCCCACATCGCTAGAAACTGTTATGTAATAAAACAAATGAACATCGCAAAATTAGTTAAAAATACAAAATTGGTTAATGTTAAATAGAACACCCAGTAAATTTTAGAAAAATTTATTAGATCGTTTTTCTTTGATTTCAAAATTACATATGATGATATTTGGTCCAGCCGTTTTCCAGATATTTCAAGTAAAAAAAAACTTGATTATACTGTTCTACCAAATCGCACTTGCTATGAATAAACGAACGATACGCTAAGTATATCTAAATATATGGAACGACCCCATACATAGCAAATGTATTTGTTAATTTTTCAACAAATAGGTATCTATCCAGAGGCAAAAATTAACAATTTTTCTCGTAAAAATCTTTGGTGCGCCACTGAAAACCATTCTTTTATACAACTTTTATAGTTTATAGTTTTGCAAGATTACAAAATGTACAAAAACTGATAATCAAAATTTTTTTAACTCAATCCAACTAACTAACCCCTTGGAAATGTGGTCACTAAATTTCTGAAAAAATTTACTTTTTATATGTATTTTATATTTAACCGTCCATCTATATTATAGATAACATAACAGAAGTACTATACAGAAAATCTTATATTAATTATTTATTGAAGAGGTTAAACTTAAACTAAATTGAACATAATAGCATTGTCTTTTAGCGATATTGGGTGTGTTAAAACTTCCAATAAGGCGTGTGACTTTTGGACAGCCTAAAAAGTCATATAACTTTTAAAATGCCCAATAACAAAAACTTTTGCCACTAACTATTATTAAAATAGTACTTAAACTAACAATATCATTCATAATACAGAAATAAAGAATAAGCAACAACAACCTTTTTAGGTTTAAGCAGTCATATAAAAATAAGCAACATTAAAAAAACCAACAACCTTATCCTTATTAGGTTTTACCAGTTAAATATAATTGTTAATGAATTAATTTTTCAAGCTTTTCGTCTATACATTTCAGTGTACTTAATATGGTACCATTAATCTTAGTGGAATTTTCCAATGCCTTCAGTTTTTTTAGTTCATATTCTTTACCGCTGGTCCAAATAATCTTCCTTTTTTTATAATAATTTTCAGAAATATAATTTTTTGCTCCATCCCATTTAGTAATTGTTGTGATAATTTAATTAAACTTTCTAATCTTTTCGTTTTGCTGATTTTTCGTGGAGGAATTTTCTTCACTTTTGGTGTTTCTGTTTGATGGGGAAAACTTAGGGTACCTGTGTGGTCACAACACTCGGTATTCCGGCAGTAGGTCTCTATTTTTTGATAATTTATTTACATGTTTTCATTGTTATTTTCTGAATTTATTTCTATGTTGTCATTGGAAATGTCATGACTTAGCTAAAAAAATCTATTGAAAAAGTTTGCACCATAGATCCTACTTCTTGTTACTTTTCAAAAAGTAAATATTTTAGCTATACATACAGGGTGATTCAGGAGGAAGGGGTAATATGTTGGATGCATATTCTGGGACTCATAATAAATATAAAAGTTCCTATAAACAATGGGCTTTATAAATTATAAGCAATTGCATATTCTTAATATTAATTAGTACCTAATTGTTTAATTTCTAATGAATAAAATTACCTGATCTTAAAACAAACTTTTTTTCAATACTAACCTTATTATTTTCAAATATAAATTCAGTGTTGGACTCCTTTACAGTTGGCAGTCCGTGTATCCGTGGTGATATCAGATATAAAATTTCATTTTCTAAATTATTTAGAGTATTTAGAGTGGGCCCTCCACCTCCCGTTTTATTATCATAGTTCCTGTTGTGGGCAGTCTTATGTTTTACGTTTTTTTTAAGTCTTGTCATGTCTAAAAATTGAAGAAATGAAAACCAGAATGATAAAAAATAGCATTTTCTAACCTTTCTCCACTGGCGCCAGTAACAATTGGGAAACTTCCTCCCATAATTTTTAGGCCGTTTTATACGTAAAATCCGAGGAAAACCGTCCCGATTGCAATTTTGGATGCTTTCTCATAAATTTAATTAATACATCTTTTTGCCCTCTATTTATGGGTGTATTTCTTGGTCTGTCCATCCTGTAGATCCCCAACAAACCAGGAAAAAGAAACACAGGTACCTAACTCCACAAAATTTGGGATGAAAGACGCAGATTAAAGAACACAATGATATAAATAGATTTTACGAAGCTAATAGGTTAAATCTTAATCTATTTTACAGCGAAAACAACTACAAAATGAGTGAAAAGTAGTTCTAATCCATCGTGTAAATTTGACAACGCCGCAGGCTCGAACCATGACGACCGCCATCCCTTGTCGGTGTTCGAGAATACAGAATCACATATATCGCCATGAGAATGTGATTTTTCCTACATGCGATGGGATCGTTCCTCTTCTCTCGAGAGAAAGTTCCCTTCTCCTGAAATGGAGAATAGGGGTCCAGGAATTGTTGCTGCGCTTCGCTTGGTTTGGCTCGATTCTTTAGTGGGGCGTTTTCGCATTTTTTGAAAGAAAAGATAATTATTTTTTGGTTTTAAAACCAAATGACCTTATAGATTCCTGAAGTTAATACTTTCATTTTAAAGTTAAGTTATTAAGCGAATGTTTAATTAGGTGTTGGATTTTGATTATAGTATGACCAACTACCGCAAAGTCGTGAACGTTGACGGATAGTTCATTTTTAGGTTTTGTTGAAATATTCGGCACGATAAGAAGTTTATGAATAAAATTACCTAGATGGTGACTACACCTGTTTTTCATATTAACTCTTTTACTATCAATTGTATTTGCAGCAGATTAAAAATTTTGGTTTTTGTTGTGTAGAAGTTAGTGAGTTCAAATTACCTTTTTTTTGAAGAAGCTAACGTTGCCCCCTTCCCCTTCCCTTAGTTTTCGAATGTCCCTTACAAGGGACAAACGTGGTTCACGGACTTTGAAAAAGAAACCATTTTTTTGCAAATATTGTATTTTTCTATAAAATCAAAAATAAATCTGTACAATAACAAGTTCTTTTAAGTGGAATCGTAAAAACAGTTTCTACCCTTTAAAATACACAACTGGAGTATATATGCTTTTATTGCAATACGTTAATTTTTACACCCTTCTAATTTATACCTGGAACCTTCTTTTTCATCGTAGCTTGGGCGCTGATTGTATCCTTTAAATCTTTAAATCCAAGAGCTTTCATTGGTTTAGCTTTAATTCTCTTCTTTTTACAAGATTCTGGATCACCGGAATCTGCCGAAGGTTTTTCTCTTTTAGGAGGGCGTTTGGACAAAATGAGACTCTCTACAACTTCGTGTCTAAAAGCAAGTATATCTAAAATCTTTCTTCTGAACTCCTAAAAGGACTTCTTTATACCTGTATTCTAACCACAAATTTACCAACGCAAGTTCAAATCCGTGTGTAATTATTCTGACTGTCCACCCTTTTCATCTTACGTATGATCGGTATACCGCCCATATTAGTATTACACATTTTGTAGCTTCAGGTCTTGGAATATTTACACAACCTTTTTTACTCTATCCCACCTCCTGCACACGCACAGAAAAAAACACTATCGTATATTGAATTGTATACCAATTCACTAAATGACACACTCTGTTCGTATTGCACAATACAAACTCGATTTCTTTCAATGATTAGTTTTTCATTGTTAACCAATAGGTTATAAGATTGCTTGAAATATAAGGTTCCATTAGTTTTGATACGTCGTTTAAATATATCATTTTATTTGATGCAATAATACCCTATTCTAAATTGAATACCAAATATATCATTGGTTTCAGTAAAGGTTTACGTAATGTGTTATTTAATCGAAATACTTATTATGTTTTTTTTTCAATTACAACAGTACCTAGTTAATTTAATAAAACTTCTAATAGATAAAACATTTTTGTGTCCCTGGTTACTTATATTACGAATGGACTGAATTTTTAATTTTTCAACAAAAAGTTGTTCTTTATCAATAATTTTGCTTGTAAAAAATGCGATTTACGCAAAAAAAAATTAGTTTCTATATACAGGGGGATCAAAAACTTCAAAAATATAAACTTGCACAAAGTAAACTACCATTTTCCTCATTTTAAAGAACAATGCCACTTTAAAAAGTTTCTTAAAATTACTTTTATAATGATAATCCAAAATTTGAGGAAACGTTTTTATTTTTCTAAAACAAAAAATTCTAAGTGTTAATTAAACTAAACGTTTTATTAACAAAGTTTTTATTCTGCATGACAGCCGCCAACCTCTACACACTTTTGTAGTACCAAACAGGTATTGTAGTTATAGTACTCCTTAAATTCGGAAAAAAAACTGAGGCATGAAAAAAGATCGATTTAAACAACCCTTTTTTAAATCTTGGATTATGACTAAGAAAGTAATTCCTAACAACATTTCCTTATGGCATTTTTCTTAAAAACGAAAAATAAAGATAGTCTACTCGTAGGTAAAATTCATATTTTTGAAGTATTTGACCTCCCTGTATACACAAACTAAATTTTCTTAGCATAATTCGTATTTTCCTACAAGTAATTTTTTTTTAAAGAACTTATTGTCGAAAAATTAAAAATTAGGTCCATTTGTGGTAGAGGGACACCCTGTATATGTGGTTTAAAGAACAATTCACTCTTATTTAAGATAACGAATAATTTCTATTACCTCAATTATACAATACAAACAAACAATACAGCAAGTTTTATTACTTTAAAATAATTTTATTTATCTAGTAATATTTAACATACATATATTGTTTAGACATTCTGTAAAAATAATATAAAAGAACGACACTTTTTTAACTCCAGTTTTTAATGCGAACCCGGTAAGCTTTGTATATTTATTTCACTCAAAATATAGGATTCTGCTTCTTTGCAAAACTTTTGGCTTGTATGGGTACAGTATTATATTTTCTTTGAGGCACAGGATGCAAGATGGAACAAATTTGACGCTTACGCATTCCAATCTTCTAAATTTATAGCTAGATGTGGTGGAAACTATGTCTAAAAAATAGAAATACAACAATAAACTTGCGATCATATTTTTTAATGCTAACAATTTTTTAACAATACATATCGGCTGAGTAAACAGTCCTTATAATAGACTAACCAAGACAGATTAACAAATAAAAAACCCACTTATTAATGCAAAGCTTTTTAAATTTGTTTTACTTATCATAAAAAACTGAAATGAGTTACTCCAGCAAAAGATCTATTATTTTTGGAGTACCTATAACGCAATAAATAAACAGGCTGCAAAATTAAATGACTATTTATCGAACAAATAGCAACAGCACAATTCTAACCTTCAAACAGTGTCCGCGAGGAATAGAAGTAATATTTCAGCCAACAATAGAACCCATTGAATTAATATTTTTTATTATTAGTCTAATATCTTATATGTTGTACAGGAGTGTAAATTTTAATTGAAATGATATAAGGCTAAGAGGAGGAAAGAGAGGCGGCCTCGTAACTGTTTGTGCCGAAGTGTGACCATCTGGCACCAGACCGATCCGCTCAGTGGCGTAACTAGAGGTTTTGTAAATTGATTGAATGTTTTCCTTCTTGCTGCAAAAACTGTATGAAATAATATATTTAAAATAGTGCTATAAAATAAAACAATGTTATAATGGATTTTTTTTTAATTATGCATGTATTTTTGTAATTTCATAACAAAAACCATACTGTACCAAAGAAAAATCTAAATACACTGACTGACACTGATATTATTAGCTTAGACGAGGAAAGAGAGACGACGGGTACTACAGGTTACGGATATGAAGCCATCTGACAGGCTACGGCGGCGTATCATGAGAGGCGATTGTAGACTTTTACCAAAATGAAATAATATCCAATAATAAAAACGAATTATAGTAATAATTTATTTTTGGTTTGTTAAATGTGGAGAAAATCAATATACCCAATGTATTACTTCAATTTTAATTTTTCTCAAGTATATTTAAAAAAATATATAATATAATAATAATAATAATAATAATAATAATAATAACAATTCTGAAAACTTATTAAAACTAACTATCTATATAGGTACATAGGCAAACAAATTTAGAAAGAAGAAATATTAAGTACGCCTAATAAACTGATACAAAAATAAATATTTAACAAAAGTTGTGTAAAGTTATTCTACTTTTCAAATTCAAATTCAAATAAGCTTTATTGCAAGAAGACTTACATCTTATAGACAAAGCAAGAAGGTAGGTCCTATGATACATGATCCTACATACTATAACTTCATTACAAATACATAAAAAAATATCTAAAAGTACATAAGCAGACCAACACTAATAAAAGACAAAAACAAGATGGTACACAAATAATACACATAATTTAAAACTCTATATAATAAATAGGTATAAAAAAATTAAAATGAGTCATCATAAAATTCAGCAACAAAATAATAAGCCCTGTCAATCAGCAAATGTCTAACTCTCCGCTTGAATATCCTGAGACTATTCAAAGACTTTATATTGCTTGGAAGGTGGTTGTACTGCTTGGAATAACTGCCTTCTAAGCTGTTTTTTTCTTGGTGTTTCATTAAAGCTTTGTTCCACATTAGGAGTCTTACTATCCCTGTCTGGCACAACAGAACACGAACGCTCTCCAATTTCTTGCCTAGGCCTTTTTCTTGCCTACAACAATACATTTAATTAGCTTATTTCTAGCATATGATACCTACACTAGATACCTATATTACAAAATAATATTAAAAAATGTTGTACAAAGTCTGGCTTACTTGCTTTGCTCGTGACATTTCCTGGAGATATTTAGGCAGTTCCTCAAATATTGTGGGTACTGCATCAACTAACAGACAAGTTTTTTCACCAATAATATAAAATAAATTCCGGTCAAAATGCCTTGAATAAATTTTATCATTTTTCTAGGACTCCAGTCTGTAATATGCATTTTTTGAACCCAAAGAGCAAGTCTTCTAGGATCATTCATGGGGAATCTATAACAAAACAAATAAATTATATGTTTAAAAAAACCTGCTGTACTGACTAATTTACCACACAAAGTTAATGAAATATTATAATATTTTTTGCGAATAAAAACATACCCGCCACTGGGAAAAGTCTTGCCATTATCATAATTTGTATCTTTAATGAATTGATTATGAATAAAAACATTCAAGCACACTGTTCAAATAAACATAAATAGTCTGTTTTGAAGATGCCTAAATCATCGTATTCGAATTGCGTTGATAAATTATCTCATAACAAAAATATTTTGAAAATTACTTGTCTTGCAACTATGTAACATTTAACTTTTTACCTGTGAAAGGTAATTCCAGGCTCCTTTTTCTCGTTTCGGCTTTTACAGCCATAAGCAGAACAACCCACCATCATAAATTACTAAAATGTAGTAGTCTAATCAAAATTCTATTCAAAACACCACAAAATAACTTTGATGTCACCGGTAATGTTTGGCACTAAAAAATGCGTCGCCTCGGTCACAATTGCCATGCGTTAGCTTAAATGAGTGTTACCACTCTCTTTCCTCGTCTAAGATATAAGGAGTATTGACTTAATTTTTACATTTTTCATTTAAACCGTAGTTTTTGTTTGTTTAATAAAAGGAAGCGACTCCGCTGCCTGCGCCGGCAGCCAATATGGATCAAAATCCCTAACAGTAACCTTGCTGGGTGCCGGGACGCATATTTACAGATGCTAGCATGTGTTGACACCAGGGTGTTGAAATCAGTGAGGGTTTGGAAAAACAGTATATTTACAAATGCTAGCAGATTTGGACACCAGAGGCGATCATAGTGTTGAAACCAGTTTTAGATAACCTGAGCAGTAGATAACCTTTTTCCATGATTGTGCCTGTACGGAAAATAACAAAATATTAGGTTAATGAGCAGATTCATGCCCTTCAGAATTAGGCTGGTTGTGTGAGATGTTAAGATGAATAAGAAATAAAAGCTAACCCAGATCTGTCCTACAAGGTGCAGAAATTAAAATTGCATAATAGCCGTGAAATACGCTCTCGGACAGGTTTGCTCAGTTTTAGGTTTCATCAGTATCTTTTTTAATAAAATGTCAGGTGTATGCGGTGCTGCCAAAATTTTATACCAATACGAATCGCGCAGTCGCAGTAAAAAAACTCGGCAAAGATAAAAAATTAAAAAAATATACTGATGAAACCTAAAACTGGACAAACATTGTCACGTTATTTTCACAAAAAAATAAAATATATTATATAGTAATATACAGGGTGTCTGGAAAAGGTCTGTACAAAATGCTACCACGTATTCGTGAGACTGAAATAAGACGATTTAACCCAACTTACCTATATCCAAAAGTGTTTCGTTAGGGAGGTACAGAGCCCCAAAAGGGTACTTAACGATTTACTTTTTTGGTTCTAACTTTTGAACCGACTTGTATAATTTAATGAAATTGTAATATTTTATGTTGGCCATAAAGACTCATAAAACCATACTACAGTAGGTGTTTGACATCGTCAGGGAAGTCAGGAACGGACTTGCCACCACACTCTTTGGGCCAAATTTTTTACAGGTATCATTTTACAGAGCTGAAAACTGATTTTTTAAATACTTTGGTCATTCCTCTTTGAAACAGGTACTCTGCATTTGTTTCGATAAAATTAGCCGTTTTCGAAAAAATTAAGGTTTTGTATAATATTTGAAATAATTTTATCAGAATACTACTACTACTACTTTCACATTTTTAACGTTTTTCTGTTTAAGCGATTTCTGAAATATCAAAAAGATTCAGTTTTAAGTACTTTTTATGATTTAACTTTTACCTGTCAATAACACATTGTTAACGAAATAAAAACGACGTGTTTTATTGTAGTATTGTAGTATTATTTCAATAACGTGTTATACAAAACCCTAATTTTTTCGAAAACGGTTAATTTTATCGAAACAAATGTAGAGTACCTTTTTCAAAGAGGAATATCCAAAGTACTTAAAAAATCAGTTTTGAGCTCTGTAAAATGATACCTGTCAAAAATTTGGCCCAACGAGTGTGGTGGCAAGTCCGTTCCTGACTTCCCTGACGATGTCAAACATCTACTATAGTATGGTTTTATGAGTCTTTATGGCCAACATAAAATATTAAAATTTCATTAAATTATACAAGTCGGTTCAAAAGTTAGAGCCAAAAAGTAAATCGTTAAGTACCCCTTTGGGACTCTGTATCTCCCTAACGAAATACTTTTGGATATAGGTAAGTTGGGTTAAATCGTCTTATTTTAGTCTCACGAATACGTGGTAGCATTTTCTACAGACCTTTTCCAGACACCCTGTATAATACATAATATTCTTGAACGTTCCAGCGACGGCAGCTGTTCATCGGTGAGCACTAGGTTATGAGTTAGTAGTGTGGTTCACTTTTCTAACAAGGCGCCACCCCGTCTGTATAATTTGCTTTAAGCAGTGGCGGTCCCAGGGGAGGGGCGGTGGGGGCGATCGCCCCCCTACCCTCTTAACCCAAGACACTATGTTTAACGAATGAAGAAATAATTAATAAATGATCGATGCGGGTAAAACAAAAAATTTAAAACCGTTGGTGCAGGCATTACACGTCTCTAGAATTGACTGTGGCCTAGATAAAATTGCATGCATGCTTTTTTAATAGAAATTTTGAATATACATAGGTAATTTTTTTTTGTAACACACTAACCCGACGATTGGGCCAACCCAACACCTACTAAACCGCCCCCCCCCCTTTGAAAAAAGCTGCGACCGCCACTGCTTTAAGTGAAGAAGAACCCCCAGACTGGGAGATGAATTCTTAGAAAAGAAGATGTTAAAATAAAAAAAGGATTACCATTGACTAAATTTAATAAGTATATTAATACTTATTTAATTGAAAATAAAAATAAGTTATTTATCATTAATTAAGAAAATAACATTTCTGATTACAGAATTTCAATTTTTAAATACCCCCCACCCCAACTTAATTACGCATTCGAATGGTTGATTGATCAATGAAATTGACACACAAAATAAATAACACTAATAAATCAGAAAAGTTTTACATAAGAGAAAGTTATGAAATTAATATAATTTTAAATTAGGTATTAATACGCATAAAAAGCATAAAAATAAATATTTAACGCATTGCAGATTATATTAGACTGATGTTAATTTATGCAAATGCATGGAATATACTGGCCTTTGCTATCAGCATGTTTCTTTGGCAGGAAAATGGTCCATAAATGGTTGTCCGGAATTTCTCATGAACTAACCATGAAACACGTATTATTCAGGCAGGAAACATAGGTAGATAGTAGGAAAAACGTACTTGAGTATTATTGTACACCAGTATGTACCCCAACAAAAAAACTCTAGAATAACAATAAAAAAGCAATAAGTAATGGCATATTATACGTTGGTGAAGGAATCTTACCTCAAAATATATTTGAGAGTTTTCGAATCAAAATAGGCATTTCCTGACGAAAATACAGGAACTTGAAGGTAGATAAAGGCATATTCTAATGAATGAACTGAAATAAGAAACGAATTTTCAAAAGCTGTTCATGAAAAAATTGGATTATAATTAACATACCTGACTGAAGAATGAAGGCATGGAGGAATACGACTAATATACAGTCTTCACCATTCAGCATCAGCACAGTGTCAAAAAAAAACTGTTAATTAGGTAATAGAAACTCTTAAGATAAGAAAGAACCATTCTATAATAAAAAAACTTAAGGGACAAAGGCCCAATTTGGGTTAAGGGATGGTTCACGTGTGTAAAACACCACACTCCACACACGGACTTGCAGGAAGTGTCCCTCTTAGCAACAGGAAAAAAGCCCTTTTGAAGATCCCGATCAGAATACTCGGAATGGTACCTCGATGTTGATTTATTCCATGTTAAAAAAGGATAGCATTCAAAACTACATTGTATATACCTATTTACCTAAGCGACCAAATTTATACCAAAGAACAGATACACAAACTCCATTATATTGATTTTTCACGATATTTTGACGTCATATAAATCATTTCAGAACGGTGGTACTAGCTTATATATATTGCTGGCGAATGCGCTAGATAACTTTATAGTACCCATGTATGAACTTAAAATTAAATATTTTAAATTACTATGCTAATTAATAATTAAATTTACATAACGTTGTAGCGAAATGCTACAACCTGTCCGAGAACGTATTTTACAACTCTATGGCCACAAGAAGAAATTATATTATTTCTAAGAACAGCTTTACTGCCAAAATTTCACAAAAAATAATTAAATAGTAACAGAGCCCTAACCCGTTGCCAACACACCTTTTTTGTTTCTCTACAGAAATATTGTTAAAAAAATATAAATTGTTATGCTCGGTGGGCTCTACATTTGAGACTTTCTTGAGACCAGTACCCAGTACCTGACATGCTGGGATTCCATTAACATTTCCACTTAAAATTTGATCGCCCCCCATAAACAAAAATCTAGTCTTTTCGCTGCATCGCCCTCTTCCTATGTTTGGCTGAAGTAGGGTTTGAACAGAAATAATTTATTTTCTTTTAAGATCATCTGAATAATGATTTTTTCACAGCTTCTAGAAGATATTTAGCACTTCTTAGGGACATCACAGGAGTTCTCTAACAGACTGAATAACTAAAACTGTGGCAGCATCTTTTTGGTCATATTGCTTCTTCTTGATGAAACCTAAAACTGAGCAAACCTGTCCGAGAGCGTATTTCACGACTATTATGCAATTTTAATTTCTGCACCTTGTAGGGCCGATCTGGGTTAGCTTTTATTTCTTATTCATCTTAACATCTCACACAACCAGCCTAATGCTGAAGGGCATGGATCTGCTCATTAACCTAATATTTTATTTTTATTTTGTTCGTTTGCTTTAATAAATATATTTTTTCAATATTCCAACAACGTTTTATTGTTATTTTCCGTACAGGCACAATCATGGAAAAAGGTTATCTACTGCTCAGGTTATCTAAAACTGGTTTCAACACTATGATCGCCTCTGGTGTCCAAATCTGCTAGCATTTGTAAATGTACTGTTTTTCCAAACCCTCGCTGATTTCAACACCCTGGTGTCAACACATGCTAGCATCTGTAAATATGCTGCCGGCATCGGTAGCCGAGCTGGGTGCCAGCAACATTAGAACATTAATGTCAAAATAAGACCAGAATCAAAATACCTTAATTCAATCAAAAAATAATTATTTATTATAGTGTACACTGTAACAAAACTTAAACCTTGCTACAGAAATATAACAATTATTATTATTATTCTGCGAATTTATAAGTAGAAATAAGAAAAATAAACATAAAACTTTTCTTAAAATTAAGTCTTCGTTTTCTTAGCCCTTTTGCTATCCAACCCTAATACTGTATTTCCAAGTCCCTTCGAACGTAATCGTTTTTTACTTTTTCTGGCATCTGTATGTCTCGTAATTCAAACTTAGGCTGTTCTTTATACCTTTTTTCCCATTTCTGAACTTGGATGTTCCACTGAACTTGGATGTTGAACGGTAAAAATGTTTAAGTTGCAACCTATTTTAAATTGAAACCTCACCTCAATAGGGGTGCTCAATTGTCTGACATCAATTTGATTGGAATTCTTATCTTCAATGGACATACTGCTATTTTTTGAGGTAGAAATAACTGACAAAGCATATCGATCTGCAACTCCTGCAAAGAAAATAATACACAAACATTATTTTTTACTAGTTACTTGTTTTGGGATGTTCACACTTTACAAACCTGTCTTGTTACCATCATTAGTTCTGTGTTTTTTCATTTGCATTATTTCTTGCTGAGTCTGTTACATTCTTGTTCTGATCTGACTGATTTGAGCTTGTTAATGGAATCAGTTGGCCATTTGCACTAACCAAATACTCTTCAGTTAATTCATTCCCTTCTATTTGGTCAGTTAATTCTATTACTGCTATATCATGTTGTGCGACGTCATTTGTGACACTGCAGTCAAAACTACTATCATTTTCATTTGACAAACTTATGAGATCTGAATCTTGCTGACTAGACCATTTTGCTATAATATTACTAATAAAGTCCAGCCTCTTATAAAATACATTCGTTGATACTTCACAGCATATTTGTACTATTTTTTCCTCTCTTCATTTATTATTTTAAATTTTTCATGACTACTTAAATATTTGGTAATTATTTAGATTAACGTAAACAGCGAATTTTTTCATGAAATTTTGCACAGACCCTAATTTTGGGTCGTAGAACACGAATCCGAAGTCAGTTTCTGGCGGTCTCGTAAAAAAAAATTTTTTGTGCTCACCCAACCTGAGCAAAAAGGTGGTCAGGTTTGCTCAGTTTTGATTGATATAGATAGATATGTATCTATATCAATCAAAACTGAGCAAACCTGACCACCTTTTTGCTCACCCAACAAATGTAAAGAAATTCATTGAAAAAGCTAACCTAAAAGTTTAAAAAAAAATTTACGAGACCGCCAAAAACTGACTTCGGATTCGTGTTCTACGACCCAAAATTAGGGTCTGTGCAAAATTTCATGAAAAAATTCGCTGTTTACGTTAATCTAAATAATTACCAAATATTTTGGCTTTGACTTTGTCACCTCGGATACTGAGGTGCCACAAGGTTCATCGCAACATACAGGAACAATATTATCAGATTGGTAGAGAGTTTCGTAATCGTTCAATATTTTTTCACAATACTTTCTCGACCACCTAGCCAAACATAATTCAGCATCGAATAATGGCAATGACGGTAACACAGCACTTTAGAATAGGCCTGCATGGCAGAAAAGTAGATTTTCTGACAAGACACTCACAGTTTGCTGAGGTTACTTGAAGTAATCCCTCAGCTGTAGTTACCAAAAAAAAAATACATTGCTTAGTTCTTTTAAATCTTTGCACAATGCAACTCTTTCAAGCTGCTTTTCGACCTTTTCAAAAGCAAATTGAATTCGGTATTTGCAGTACAGGTATTCTGCAGAATTTTCTGTATAAGGTTTAACTAGAGTTGGATTCAACAGCTGCAAATTTTTCACATCTTTATCTACACGAAGGCTGTTAATTATAATGAAGAGATGACGTTTAAAATGTTCCAATGGACTGAACCTTGTAATAACGCTCTTCAGTTTGGAATTGATGGATTCTAAACGGCCGTTAGTTTTATTGGACATACATAAATTTTGCAGCGTCAAATACTGATTGTCTATACTTCCCCAGTTACTGTCATAATATTTTTTTACAGTATCTGGTACGTTTTCACCATTACGTTATAAATTTTGCTGTATCTTTCTTCAGAAAATGCATACGCAAGTTTTCGCAAGTACCTTACTCTTATGAAGCTCTTCCATGGATATGCCCATCTTTTTATTTGATATTTCTCTATTAAATATTTGAAAAACGTGGAATAAACATATCATCAGTTTCGTGTTCGGGAAGCTTTTCGGAAAAACTTTTCTGTCTATTCTATCTTTATCAGACATGATTATCTCCACTTTTTCACATGCAGGATTTCGGTATTTAAATGTTTTAATAAAGAAATATCGACTCTTTATCCTTGTTCGCCAACAAGCTAATAGCTATAACCTCAGACCGCTTCCATCTTCTACCATTATTATGTAAGTCGCAAAACTTAGATCTACCATCAACAAAAATAATCTCTGCAAAACATTCCATGTACTTTTTCATTCTGTCATCTTGGAAAAATAAACCCTTGAAAAGCCCATAATTGCACTAAAATCTCAATATCACTACAATGCGTATGAATTTCTTAAAATATGGATTCATTCTTCCAAATTTTTTGCCTCGGCATTGCTACAGTTTTCGAGATTAGTGGGGTCCTTTAATGTTATTTTACAACTTGTTTCTCTAATTGCGTTATCTAAAATGATTTTTTTATTTGCCCCAGCCTTCAGGGCCTCTTGAGTATTTCTGGCAAATTTATTCTCTGTTTTGCTAGAGAATTGAAATAAGCTTTGGATGAAGTATGATTGTGATTTTGTTCAAGCTCCAGGATGCATAGAAATTATTTACGCTCACTTACTTTCAAGAAAATTCTAGCCAGGCAGGCTTGCTAATACGTCGAACACTTCCTCGTTGACTTTTAATTTTTTGTCTTCAATGGTCTTCTACCTTTAACACAGACTAACTGCAGATAATAGTATTTTAGAGACGGATTAATATCCACCACAGTTTTGGATTTTGTTTGGGTTTGATTGTCAATTGTTCTGCTATAACGCAACCAAAACTCATTGTTTGTGGCTTTCTTGTAGTCCACCAAAACACAATTAAAATTTTCGTATTAAGAAAACTTATCACCTACTTTCATGTTTTATAGTTTTTACGCAAAATTAAAATAACACAATGTTCACATATCATTTAAAAGACGTATCTATTATTATTTTAGATTAGAACTGCCGGCATTCCGTTTTGGTCGTATTTGGACTACGGCTCCGGCACCCGAGAAATTTTGTACTCAGGTACCGGCGCTGATATTCATGCATCAACATTTTGGTATCCGGCGCCGGCAGCGGAATAAAATATATTGTAATTTGAATCACACTGCCAACAAATAACTATTCTTCGCCCAATTATATTTAAGCATTCCAATCAAATAGTTTAATTGTTTGACTCTAACAATTCTACACTCCAAGGATTAATAGAAATGTGTTGGATTTCAATAGTATTTTGGTCATTGAATTAATGGTAATATAGTTTTAAAAGAAGTAGGAATACTTTTGAACTCCAATAATAAGTCTATATTTAGAGAATTTTTTTTTTGATATTTCAATGATGATTTGTTGAGAAAATTATTAACTTTAATATAGCTAATATGACAGTGGTCAAAAACAGTACTATTATTGAAAATAGCATAGCAGTTTTTCCTGTGTGTCTGAGTTAACACATCCGACACAATTTGAAGCCATCAAGACTGCTTCGTTGTCATATCACTAAACTTGATAATAATTTATTGAATGCATTTTTAGGCATTTTTTAAACTAAAACATAAAAAATATGTTAAAGCTTTTACTTACCTATCTGCAATCTAAGCACTAATTTGCTCACCATTAAATTACACAGAGGATTTTACTATCTAGACAGTAAAAAAGTCAGCGTGTTAATAGAAAAGTTAAGCAAATGGTAGCGAGAAAATTAATCGGTTAATTTACTTGTTGCCTCATTTCATGTAGATACTGATGCTTGTAATGATGATAATGCTTGGCATCAAAACCTGAACATTATGTATCTCCATAATACTTTGAGTAGTTAGAATATGTATTATAAAATGTTTAAATAGAACAAGCTTGATGCTGAATTGTTAATAATTATAATTGTTCTTTATAATATCCCATTAAAAATACAATGTGTGCGTCTTTTTTTGTATAAACTTTTTTTGTAACAAACTGGATTCACATAGTCTCCTACAGAATTACGTGCAAAAATGCAGTATATGGATAGAGTACATTGTTTTTCTAAATTAATAATAATGCAGCAAGTACAGTTTTTTGACAAAATGGTGAAGGTCCAAAAATGCTACTGGCAAAAAGTTGCCACGCACTTGGCACCGCTTGTAGGGATTTTAATTAGCTAAAATTTAGTAATTTAAGCCCGGAAGGTTGTAAGTTGAGTGGAATCGGGAAAAATCTGCCTTGCTCGTCTCGTTTCAGGATTGTCATTTTAAAAACTACGCAATTTTAGAACAATTTAAAGCTAAAATGTTAAGCTCCGATCTAAGCTATTTTTTATTAGAAACTTTGGTCACATTGTCAGGTAACCAAGAAACAAAAATAATAACAATTTAAAATCTTTTGTCACAAAAATCAAACAAAATTGGGCTTAGATCCGAAATTAAATTACGAATTGTTTTTACAAAGTTTCAACCAAAACAATGCCTTTGTTCGGTCAATGACCATCCACAACTTACTAATGTAAAAAAGTACCTACCCGTTACAAAGTAACGCGTATTTGCCTAATACTCAAAGTACCGATTCCCTGGTGTTCGAAATATCCGTTACTTTTGTAGTTATTCCTTGGATGTATTTTTATACTTACAGCGGGTTGCAGAAAGCTTTTAATCAAGCGTTAAATCCGAATTCATCGTTAAAAACAGAAGATATTCAGTTTAACACAGCGTTAAATTTTTTTTTTCTTTCCACAACTGCCCAAATTTTCAGCTAATCCATGATTAAACTGACAAATCCCACTAAAAAACCAAGGTGTTGTTTACTTTTTCATTTCTTTTTAATGAAGAGAGCACTTAACGATGAATTAAACTAATTACACAATATTCTGTACCGTCATGTATTTGGTAACATTTTTGATAAAATATTGGTTACTTTGGCAAAATTTTATGTTCCAATACAAGAAATTGAAAGAAAAATCCTTCCTTCAATATTTTAAAATAAAACTGTAAACACTTTTATTGCAGATGGGCATCTTATTTATCATAATGCTTACTAAGCAAGTACCTACCTTCACAAACACTTATAAAAAATGTGGGAGAAATAAAGTTAGTCATTTATAAGGTGGATTTTACCAAAAAATATAGGTACCTTTCATCTTCAACACCATAACAAAATTACACTTTATAACATTATTTTGTTGTTGGACTTGTACAAACATAATATTCTATTGCAGAAATTCTTGTTGGTTATAAACTATTCTTTATGACAATATATTAAAACATATAAAAATATAGATATTCTGCTAAATTTCCTTTTGCTTACTTTTCTTCAATCATACAGTTTTCTTTAACACTTTTCTTAGTTTAAATAGCAAACCCTTTTGTGGGTTTAAAAATAATATAACAACTTATAGAGGTAGTTACTTTCTATAGAGCTGAATCACTTTCGTCCTAACAGTCGAAAATTATCTTATTTACAACAAAAGTAAAAACACTGGAATGCAAGTAAGTTTGTATTAATCACTTCTTTTATGTTAGTCACGGCTCTCTCGATAACAGAAAAATAAAGGGCTTGTACGTAAACAAAACAAACCTAATTTATATTTTTTAAACAAAACACTGACGTATAACCTAACCTCAAATATTTGAAGATTTTGAAGTACCAGTGTTGCCAGAAATTTCTTTATTTGGTTCTGGATTTTAAATGAGAAAGTACTAAATTTAATGAAAATGTACTAGATCTTCACAAAACAGACGAGGCAATGCACTGGCACAGGACTCACAGGAGATATGAAACACTTGTATTTGGTATAAAAAATAAAATACGTAATTATTCCTAATTTTAAAAATGAAACAATTATACGAGACCTGTAAAATATGAGTCGAGTATCTTCTTAAAAACATCGGATAGCATTTTCTACTAAGGTTTTGACTCAAGTGTACTAGCGTACTAGGGATATCTTAAAAAGGTTCTAGATCTAGTACAATTATTGTGCTAAACTTATGTTTTGAAAAATCACAAAACACATTTTATTTATGTAAATAACACATTTTTATTTAAAAACTATTTTAGCATTGACGTCACCAGTAGGTTGGGAAATGAAAGGCACAATTCAATGATATTTATCCTAGAGCAAAAACTTTCATCACTGCAGTTAAAATTGGGAAATTCGGCACTTTTTATACTTATTCAACGAAACAACTTTTATCTTATCAATTTTTAAAAACGTCACTGCTTGCAAGTAGGCTATATTACAAATCTATTTTGAACATTTTACTTATGTTCGCTTAGTTTTCTTCATTGAATCAAAAGCTTTATATCTAACCCTATTTATTGTTAAAGGGGTAGCAAGTAATTACCTACTGAGTTTGTTTCTTAGGGGGATAGGAAGTACATAATTGCAAGTAAAAAGGTGGCCGTGACTATACAGGCACTGTTAATGTTCTGATAAATCGTTAAAAGTGGACAACTAGAAACACTTACACAAACTAAAGAAGCTGTAACAAAAATTAATTATGATTTTTTTTATTGGCAACTATATCATTTTCATTTGACTTTTCTAATGCACCTATTGTCTACAAGAATAGAAAGAAACTTGATTCCTTCGGTGATTTTATCAGAAAAGAAAAGAATATTGCGATGACTAATAGTATATTATTCAATGAGCATATAATGGTGGCTGTTATTCACGCGGATGAAGTTTATGACACGAGCCGCAGGCGAGTGTCATAAATCGTCCAAGTGAATAACAGCCATTATATGCGAGTAGAATACTATACTTTATCCAGGACTATCAAAAAAATTTAGATAATATTAATATATGTTTTTATTTTGAAATGTTGACGTTTTGAATTAAACTCGGAATTAAAGTAACCACAACAGCGCGACAACGCAACGTGACGAAGCTAATGTTTTCATAGCCACCTTTGTTTTTTATTTTGTGCGTACAATCGCATTCGAAGCCGGTTTGGATCGAGCACAGCTCTTGTGGGGAGTCTGGATCGAGATATCCGTGGAAGCGGTGAATAATGAAACCATTATTCACTAGTGAATAATGAATATTATTATTATTTCATAAACTCATGTATAATAATCAAATTATAGACGAGTCGTGGATAAAATATGTTTTGGTGTAAACTGTCCATGAAACTGACCAGTAGGGTGAAGTTTTCTTCAGTTGTGTTTTTTCCATCATTATTTTCAATATAAATTGGATGGACCTTGGGTGTCACATTTAAGGCTTACTTAGCAGTTTAGCGCGGCTCGATGATGCCGAGGCACGGTAGCGTCAGAAAAATCCAACGCAAATTATGTAAAGCACTTGGACTGAAGATATATACCAATTTGGCTGTTAATTTTTTGGCGTTATTTTTTAATATTTCTGAAGAATAATAAACCCTTATTTAAAATTGCAATAAAATTATCCACCAAAATGTATTAGCAAAATTTTTATTCATAATTTTAAAAGTCTCTTCTCAAAATTCAAGAAGAAATCGTTACTAAACAGCTAAAATTTATTAACATTAGTGAAACTGTGCATTCCAGCGTAGAGTAAGAAGCAAGCAAAAAAAGCCACAAGCGTCATAGAAATGAAGACATCACGCGATTTAGAATATTTCTGACTTAATTCTAAAACGAGACAGAGCACGCATGATGTGCTCACTCCTATGACGCTCATGGCTTTTTCTTGCTTGATTTTTACTCTACTACTAAATAAGCTTGAAACGCGTGTCTCAATTAGACGAGTAAACTTTATATTTAGAGTTACATTCTAACCAAGTATAATTAATATGAGTAAAATAGAAAAACTTTATTCATTTAATATTAATTTTTTGTATACTAATAAATAGTACTAATCAATATCTTCAGTATAATGGCATAGCCTTCCTCACTTCTATACAATAATTTAACTAATAATACCAAGCTTATGTATATATATGAAAAAGATATTTAAAATATATAAAATAAATTAGCTAATAATTATAGCATTTTTGTACTCTTCTTCACATTGATCTTTGTCTCCCCAACCCCATATTGCACGAGATCCATCGCCAGTTCTTTTTGCTCTTTGCCTTACCATTGCTGTAGTTGTGGCTTTAAGATCGTAGGCCAATCCAATTTTGGCACAAACATCAATAAATGTTTTTGTTATGTTGAATGCAAATGCTCCTAGTTCTGCAGCTCTGTAATCCCATGGAAATGTATGGTGATAATTATGCAATCCTTCCCCCAAAGTCAATGCACACACGGTTTTACCATCCCTTGGTCTTATTGCTCTAAAAAATAAACTAGTTTTAGTACGATTAACTCGATTTAATTGGTAATTGCAATTTTAGAAAACATCATAAAGAACGCAGGACATTGTATAGAAGGGTTTATTTTCTTAAGTTATATAAAGATGTTTAATTTTCTAACATTTACATTTTATTTTTTGTGGATGGTCTTGGAGCATATTATTTGGTTTTTACACAAAAATTACTGATTATATAAAGACTAGCTTACGACTTGAAAAATCAGAGGTCCAAAGAGTTAACTTTTCAAAATTGTTTCTCATCACTTTCCAAACGTCACTTGAATAGGTGAACTTCTTTTTTTCGATAAAAACTAACTTAGACACCAATTATACTCAAAAACAATTATCATGAATAAATGCAGAATTCCAGTGGCGACACAAAACTTAACTGACAGAAATCCTCACGCCTTCGCCATCTAGTAGAAGTTTATTTTTAAAACTTAGTTGGGGCAGCTTACCCACTTGACAGAGAGAAAGATCGAAAAGGTACTTATGCAACTCTTTGGTGTAAGGGCTATCTGCGTGCAAACTTTCACCTTTATGGGTCTTACGGTTTTTGAGGTAATTTTAGCCAGAAATCGGTGTTCGGACATCGAATACCAATTGATAAATTATATAGGATTAGGAAAAGGAAAAAACTTTATTGTTAAAATTGGAAGAACTACCTAAAATGTTTTTAAACAATGCAGTAAACATTAACGCTCAAATTAACTAAAAAGTTTTGTGATTTAGTACTGGTTTAAATTGAAATCTTCTAGTTAATTCAGGTTTTGACAGGATTTTGTCATGTCATTGTTAATAGGTCGCCATTAAAAACTTGTGAGTAATTCTAATATTTCAGCGATTTGCTTGGTTTCCAAATAAAATTCATCTTGGAACGTGCTGCTAAAATGAATTTAGTTCTGTAATTAAGTAGTACCATAGATTAAATAATACATAGACGAACACTGGCGTGTAATAAAAATGGACCAAAAAGCGGGTCTCCCTTGAGACATTTTGGGGGTTACATTTTGAAGATGTCGTTTGAACTGCTTTATAACCATGTCAATTTCCAATTATTTAATCTAAGATGACTATGAATGCCAGAAACTTGTCATATTTTGCTTGTGTTTTTACGCCATCAAAGATATTTTAAACGAAACACCCTGTACATTTTTTAAAATTTGGATTATACGTAAAATTCTAAGTATAAAACATGTATCATCAATAAAATGGCGTTTGAAAATTGTTGCATTAAGAAAATGTAGGAAGGATACACACATAATTAATAATCAGAGTAGTGCTTGAAGTAACAATTTTATTAGGTTTTTATTATAAAAAATAAGAAATTAGTCATAAATTAAATGTTCCAAGCGTTGACACAGTCGAACTCTTTCTTGAAATTCTCTGAGCATCATTTGTTGTGGGGCGATATTATTAACAGCTTGTGTTATTCTTTGCCTTAGGTCTTCAAGAGTCTGCGGTTTCGTCCTGTATACTTTTTCTTTGATATGACCCCAATAAAAAAAATCAAGGGGCGTCCGGTCAGGCGATCTTGCTGGCCACCTTACTGGACCATGAATCCCTATCCATCTATTTTCGAAAGTGACATTTAGATAATCTGTTACTACCCTAGCGTTGTGCGCGGGAGCGCCGTCTTATTGATAGAGAATCTCTACATTTTCCCATAGAGATAAGTTATATATAAAGTGTTCTATCGGGTTCTGTAAAAATGCTAGGTATCGTGCTGCAGTTAATGGTTCTTCAAAAAATATGGTTCCTATAATATTAGTGCCTATAATACCAAGCCATATATTGACACCAAATCGTTCTTGAAATGCCTGCTCCCTCCCCAAATGCAAATTTTGAGTTGCTCAGTACTTGGTATTGTTCCTATTAAACATATACAAATTGGTAAAACGTGATTCGTCGGTAAATAATATTTACAACATTAAACATTCTTTATGGTAAGAGGTTCCAGAATGTTTTTTAAAATCTTCTCTTGCATCTTTCCATCTACGAAATGGTGTTTTGACTAATTTACCTGCGCTTAGTCCTTGCTGTACCACAACAGTACAAAGCAACCCCCAAAACTTGCAGAATGCAGCATATAATGAAGGCGAGTACAAAAGTCAATTCCAGTCAGTCATAAATTTCATTTGAAATTTTAATGTTCTGGGACCGGATGATGGAAATTTCCATTTATAATCCAGCATCCAAGGGTTTTCTAAAAGCCTTTTTTAGTACAATCATCTAAATCTACCTAAAAAGAATAAAAAAATAAGTAACAAATAAATCGGCATGTGAAAAATAAAAAAAAGCATACCTACCGATTTACTGACATAAAGAACAAAATCAAAAGTATACCTTTTTTCGACGGACTGCTCTGTCGAGTAACCTGTATCCCCTAGCTTACAAAATTGAAACAAAATTAAGTTTATATTTTGCTGAACTCACCTCACTAACCTTACTCTTGGCCTTTTTATAAGAAATTTATCCATTTTCCATCACAAAATTAAAATATCAATATTTAAAAAAAAACAATAAAATACCTAATCACTTAATTGTTTATAACACATTCCGAAGTCGTGCCATAAAACAAGAAAAATAGTCCGGTGATCACCAGAAAGTCGCCAACGTACGAACAGTAAATGGCAGGTGGCTGTCTAACCGAATACATTTTGGTAGCATTGAGTTAGTATTACAACGTATAGATGGCGCTCATTTTCTGGAGATATAATACTGTCAGGTGTAGGTTTAGAATTGTCTCGGGGGGGGGGGGGGGGTCAAAAACTTCCAATACTGTGTTCACCGCTTCGAACAGAACTGCTCTCTACGGTGTCTACGGTTGAACGTGCTGCTAAAATGGATCTAGTTCTGTAATTGTGGAAAGTACGTACAAAAATTTCTCTTTTTTGTATAAACTTTCAAAAAGCTCTGAAACAAATTCATAGTATAAAACTTAGTTGTCTTATTCTTACACTTGTCAGTTTAAAGCTTTTGGTTGTCAAGTTAGACCGGACTAGCGTTGGAGAATCTGGCTGTAATTTCTTATGAGAGATCGTGTCTTTATACTAAAGTAACAAGAAAAAATAAATCTTTTAGAATATAAAATAATACGGAAAATTTATTATTAAATAGTTTCAAAATTTGCTTACATCTCCACCCTTTGGTCAATGTTCTTTCGGCCCATTTAGGCATTTGTAGCTCAGGGGCAGGAAATATTTTTAAAAAATCTATAACAATAAGAATTGCTGTCATAATAAAGCATTTTGACGAATTATATGAATAAATTGTGTTTCTCTTTGATAATAGAAATAGATACAATTTTTTCAAAAATATCTCCTGCCCCTGGACCGAAGAGGCCCACATTGTTAACAGGGGATGTAAGTTAGTCACTTTATAATAACTTGTATTTATTATTTTATATTTTAGAAATATTTCATTTTTCTTTTTACTTTAATAGCTATATAAATTTCTATTTAAAGTTTATATTTTCCGAGGTATTTATACATATTTTTTGTTTAACAGGTAACTATGTTCATAGTATTGTGAAGGAACAGATATAGTTCTTGCAACACTAACATCGTAGAATTTCTCTTTCTTTTTTAAAATATCTACATATTCAGTAATTCTTGCCTAAAAGCCAAATAACAAATAACAAAGTTTTACTACTATAAGTTATTAAAATATCTTGTTAATTCTTTTTAAAAGGAATTTCACGAGTCACAGAACATTGAAGTAAACAGGTATGATTGCTGGGTCATGTAGAAGTTGCTTCAATTACCAAATTCGAGTTAATTAGTATTTGAAACTAACAGGGTAATTAAAATATTGTAAAAAGCTTCAAATTGAATTGCTATCTAGTTCGAAAATCACGCATTGTGAGACCAGGCTTATACAAGGAGTACTTAAACCATATAACTATTGTAAAAAAAATATCTCATCGATATGCCTTCAGTGGCCCGAGTGGCAGTAAGAACTAATTTTATTAGGTATGAGTAGGACTGACCTTCCGAAATCTAAACAAAATAAAAATAATAATTTTTGATCTAAACATATGTTGTTTTTAAGATTAATACACAAATATGTATAGAGCATTTCAATTTAAACGAACCATCCTGTACAATTCCGCTATTGTTATGGTTTAAAAAAAAATTCTGAAATACGTCACTTTTTGTTTCCAGGGGGACATATTTTGATACAGAATTTTAAGTGGAATGTGGCGTC
Organism: Philopedon plagiatum; assembly: GCA_963971165.1. NCBI lineage: Eukaryota > Metazoa > Arthropoda > Insecta > Coleoptera > Curculionidae > Philopedon > Philopedon plagiatum. The sequence continues at coordinate 117,613,430 of OZ020189.1, forward strand.
GAGTAATCCCTCATTTAAAAGGTGTTTTTTATTCAGCAATATTTCTCTTGATGTGTATATATTTTCCAGAAACTGAAATTAAATTGTCTTAATCGAAAAGTTTAGTCTTTCATTATGGTTAACACATATCTTGCCTCCGAGATAACAATAGTAGTATTATAGAGCTCCCTTAGCCGAATGTATTTAAGCACTATTGTTGGTTCGCATTTCCTCGCAAATTTCTAAAAGAGATATTTTATTACCTAAGTATCAAGCCCCCGTGCCTATTTCTTTTAAAAGATGGAGTTTTATTACTTTAGCAAGGTTTTTCCTGGAAATAGTCGTATTAGCCGTGATCGCCAATGTAAAGATTAAGAGTTGGAGGTGTATAAAATAAGAAAACTGGAATAATTTGTTTAAGTCAGTCGAAAACATTCGATTTTGATTGGTGTTAAAACTGTGCGAAAACTGCTTATAACAATATAATAATGTCTGCTCGGTATAATAGTAATTCCGGTAACTTTTGCTGCGTTTGTGGTATGTTTACCCCCTTGAATAAGGGAAAATGTATTTCTCTCGCACTCTAGTATATTTGCGAAATGTTGTATCAACTCTACTTCGGAGTTCCTGTACGGCATTAAGACAAGCCATGGGTTCCACATGTATTTTGTAGAACTTATGCTAAATACTTTTGTGCATGGAAAGCGCACCAGCGACGCAATTTGCCAATTGGTGTACCTATGATATGGGCAAAGCAAGCAGATCATGACAATGATTGCTATTTTTTCAAAAATAAAGCACAGGGGCTAAATTTGGGTAAAAGAAGGAGTATTGAATATGTGGAGACATCATCAGCACGAAGCCCTCGACCACACGATAAAAACCATCTCGTCCCTCAGATCACAGCAACCTCGTCTCACCAATATATAGAAAGTCATAATTCAGAAAGCCCTAGTGAGACCGCTGAAGACCCTGCATTTTTGCCATATTCGTCCAGCGAACACCATTTACTTATCCGAAATTAATTAAATGACTTAGTGAGGGATTTACATTTATCAAAGTCTCAAGCAGAATTACTCGCACCGCGTCTACAATAGTGGAATCTTTTGGAGAAGAAAACAAAAGTTACTGTATATGATGATTTGGTGGATTTTTATAGCATGCATTCAGATTAAGTGTACTGTAAAGATTTTACATCTCTGGGAATAGAACACAATCCACAGCAGTGGAGACTCTTTATCGACTCCTCTAAAACAAGCCTTAAGGCTGTGCTTCTACACAACGGTAATGCTTTTCCATCTATTCCGGTGGGTCATGCCGCATTGATGAAAAAAATCTATGAAAATCTGAGGAGACTGTTGCAAAAAAATTAACTACAATTAATATTTGTGGAGCATTTGTGCTGATTTTAATGTGATTGAAATACTGATGGGCATGCAAAAAGGGTATACAAAATATTGCGGCTTCCTCTGTTTATGCGATAGTCGCGATAAAAAGACTGGCTGCCAAGAACATGTTTTTAATCAGGGACTCAAGAGACATAGACATAGAGCGACCTCCTTTGGTGAAGCAACAAAAAATTCTTACACCTCCTCTTCACATTAAGTTAGGTTTGGTGAAAAACTTTGTGAAGAAGGATTTCCATGTCTCAGAGCATAGTTTCCTAAATTAAGTGAGGCTAAAATAAAAGAAGGAATATTTGATGGTCCTCAAGTCAACACAGTAATGAAGGATGACAATTTCGAGGATAAATTAACATGGCTGAAAAAAGGGCGTGGGGATCAATTATTGCAGTTTTAAGAATTTCTTCGGAAACAGGCTAACAATTACAAAATATTAGTGTTAATACATGTTGGGGGCATTCAGACTAGCGGGTTGCAACATGTCATTAAAAGTTCACATGATGTACTCGCATTTAGATTTTTTTCCACCAAACATGGGTGATGTCAGTGACGAACATGGAGAACGGTTCCATCAAGACATGTCAGGGATAGAGCGGCGTTACCAGGGCAAGTGGAATCCTGTCTTCCTAGCAGACTATTGTTGGACTTTGAGGAAAGAAGCAGTAAATGTTATTATAAACGAAAATCGCAGAGTCAAAAATATTTTAAGTTCATAATTAGGTAAACTCAAAATAAATGTATTTCTATATTGCAAAACTTTGTTTTTATCCATCTCTCATAAAATCGAACCAACTTCAAATAATCTTTATTATATACCTTCTTTATACAAGGGCTTCTTTCAAAATCGGTAAAAATAGTTTGGGAGATCCGACAAAGATTTCACTTTGTTGACCAGTGATATTTTTAACAAAATCAAAAACAAACACAAAAATCACTTTATTTAGTGCTTAGAATGACCCTATTGGTAAGTGAAATTTGTATTTTTTGCAGAAAAAAAAAATCTTGATGTCTGCCGAACAAACCCAAGCTGATGAAACAACAAAAAATTATTATGGGTATCCGGTCGCTAGCGGCACTAGTTTGGCAAAACGACCACCCAGGCCTCGCGACCTAATTCCTGTAGATACGAATATTTGAAATTTGAAAGTGTAATAATCAAAATCAAATAAGTACACGACAAGATATACGAGAACAAGCATTGCAGAGAAATAAATTCTTCACAATGTAAGGGGGGCAATAAAAGTCCGTTTGTACCATTGTATGAAAATTAATGGCGGCATGTTAAAAACCTGATAAAAAATTTTATGTTTCTGATTTTCTAAGGAATAATTCAAAAATCTTGTAATGTATTTGGTTGTGTTTAACACACTTAAAATTTCAAATATCCATATAAAAAATCTAAATAAGTTAGCTCAGGGGGTAGGCTGGGCCGAAAAAACCTTTTTTCGAAATAGCAGGTGCATAAAAAGTTGTCTTTGGGTACACATAATACGTGGTTAAATATTTAGTCAAATCGATTAACATCTTCAGCCTCCGCAGCGACCTTGAAATATTAAAGAACTTGTAAAAACGCGTTTTTTTAAATTTTCGAAATTCTAAGTTTTTGAGAATATCAAAAATTTACCCCTATACAATGCTGACTGAAAGTGCAATTAATTAGTTAGCAAAAACGCGAATTTGTACGTTAAGGTCTTCAGCCTCCGCAGCGACCTTAAAGCTTTGAAAAATGAACAAGAATTAGTCTATCTAAGAACGTTAAAAAGTATCTATTTAATATTGATTTAACTCGTTTACATTACCAAATTATATTATGGCTATAGTATTACCCCAGATAAAACCAGACCAGATGCGTAAGACTGTCAAATATCGTGTTCAATCTCAATGACCTTGAGGCGCGGCACTTAGGCTGCCTGCACCATCGCTTTGCGATGGTGCAGGCGTCTGTACTATACGGCAGTTACGTTACATTTGAAGAAGACACGGCCGTGGCTGTAATGCTGTGATTTAAATTTATAATCTCGGTCCCCGTACTTGATGCCAGACGGCCGGCCGATCGTCCCGTCAATCCTTGGCTCGCCGTCGCATGAAGTACAGGCGACATTGGAGCTGACGCATCTGGTCTGGTTTTATCTGGGGTATTAATCCAAAACCACCACAAAACTAAGCAGACAAGCGCGGACATATCACGCGGCGCCTGCTCTGCCGTAAAAAGGAATGGGAGAAATACATCTTTCTTGTAGGCGAACCTGGTTCTGCTTATACCGGACATGTTACTCCAAGATCCAAGTCTGCTAAATATATATCTACCGCTATAAATGACTTTCTTCAAAAGAATAAGTATGATTTATCTGAACTAAAATTTACTGGTAGCGATGGTGAAGTGACTAACACCGGAATAAACCCAACCCAACAGCAGTTTTTCGAAAATAACTTTACGTTATAACGAAAGAGGAAATGAAGTAAATGTATGAATGTTGAAACGACAGAAAAATCAGATGGACATACAACTTAAAAATTGTCTTATTACTACCCTGGGAATTTGCATATCTAGAATCTGTTGAAATTCCAGCAATTACGACTAGTCTAAGGATAATTTAATTCTTTTAAGATCTATTAGATATCTATCAACACAGCCTTTAGTCTAGACTCTAGACGGTAGATCACTGAAACAGCGTCATATTAAAAACCATGACGAATTAATTCCAAGTCTGTTAGCTAAAGCTACAATTAAACGTGGTCGAGGAAGCCTTTTCGAGTAGGGCTGCTTCTGTTTTTCATGACATGATGTGGATTCCTTGCACTTTATTATTAAAACTATGCAATACCTATTGCATATTACCGTATACCAAGTGGAAATCTTGGTTGTCTTAATGCCGCTATATGGTCTGCGAACAACTAATAAAAATGGGTATTATGTCAAATTAAGATAATATGTATTTCTAGCTACAGTAATTCTTAAATTGGATTTATGTTTGTTGTATTCGGTAACATAACGTTCAATTAATATTAGTTTTTAATTTCATAAGCAAATCTAGGTAAAATTATTAGATTTAGGGGCGGAAAAATTTAGGTTGCCCCCCCCCCTAGAAATTACCTGAATCCGGCACTGAGTGAGCGGTTACTTGACACCCCATTTGAAATTTTTATGGTGGAATTAGTGGGGGAGGGGGTAATAGCAAAAGGGCCAACTTTTACGTCAAAATGTCAATAACGGAATTATACAGCGTGGCTCGTTGAGACCGCCCGTTCCGGGACGGTCTCTATACCGAGCCGTTGTTGGTCAGAAAAATGTGTGTATGTATGGCCGTATGTATATATGTTGTCGTCCGTTTCGACATTTTCAATTTTTTTTCTCGAAAACAGTTAGAGGGGGAGCAACCAAATTTTCTGGGTTAATAAAGGGATAGTGCGACTAGCTTCGGTAAAAAATTCAGTTATACAGGGTGTTCGGTTTCGGAGTTATTAAACGTCAAATTCGAAATTTCAGCGATTTCCTATGGGATCGATTACAGGTCGCAAAACTTAATTAAATCGATTTAAATTTTCGGAGGTTGTGGAGGACCGGGAGCTTCAGAACCCTATTGAAACTGGCGGTATTCAGAAAATGGGAAGTAATTCTTTTGAATTTTTTATGTCGAAAAATGCGGTTTGCAGACCCCACTTTGGCACTGAATAACTCGAAAACGATACGTCGTACAGAAAAACGTATTTGAACATAAAACTAAAGAATCTCAAATACTTTCTTTTTACAATACATTTACCTATACCTAAAACGACTGGAAATTGTAATAATTTGGGAAAAACTGGAAATTACGCCTTTTCATGCAAATTTTTGACAGTTGTTAATTTTTTTCGGGTCAAAATGGATCCAAATCGAAATCACATGTACCTTATCGGAAAGAGCTCGCCGAACTACGTTGTAGACGTATTTTTTGGTTCCTTTATTCTTAATAGGAAAGGAGCAATCGATAATTAAATTTTGGTTTTTAGCCATATTTTTTTCATGATATCTCTACATTTAAATCACTCTGTATCTTTTCCTATCTAATTTCTTCCAACTTTTTCAACGCTATCCCTTGGGGATATAATCAGGCTTTAAACTGATTCCCGAATGGGTGATCCAGGACCGGATTTAGGGGGTAAAAACTCATTTTTTCTGTTTTTCCCATCAAAATTCATCTTTAAATGGCATTATTATATATTAATTATCTTTTTTAACAGCTCTTTTTTGATTTATTTTCTTCCCTTATCATCTGAGAACACTCTACACCAAGTAAAATTGCATATTTTTTCGTTAAAGTTATAAATAAAGAGCCTTGTTTGTATCGGTGCAGGAAAAATTTTAAAAAGTACATATTTTAAATGGCTTGCCTTGGAGAAACAAATGAAACGGACTCTCTTTACATTGAAATTAAAATATGACCTGTCAAAATGTCGCAAAAATGCCAGTTTTTCTTGGGAAATTGGAAGCAGTCTGGACCAACTTCGGCTTGAAATTTACCGGGCAAGGGAATTAGGGACCTTATACTCTCGGTAGAAAGACATTTCATTTGATAAATTTGGCTTTCAATACAAATTTTTTCGATTTTCCGATGACGCTACAAGACATCATTGAAGATTCTAATATTGCGCTCAGTGGCATCGAAAAATTTGTTATAATATTAAAAAATATGCATTTTATTTCCTAAGCATGAGCGTGTATACCTTTGGGCCAATAAATTAATTATTATTAAATAATTTTAATTTAATTTTAGGGAAATGAATTGATTCGGATCGTTTTAAAGTAAACAGAACGATTCGAAAATACATTTTATACCCTTGGGCAAGTCGGTGATTGTATACATGTCTACAGGGTGTCCGAAAAGTCTTTGTAAGCGCAAATATCTCAGTCATTAGCACTAAGAAAAACTTAAATGAGTCTTATTTCAAGGAAATCGTAAATTTTTTATTCCTTTGTGTGATTGTTTATATGTTGGTATGTATACAGAATGTCCAAAAAGTCTTTGTATGCGGAAATATCTTTGCCATTAATACGACGATAAACTTATTGAGCAGGTTTTCAAGAAAATCGAAAATATTTAAATTACTGTGTCGTGTTTGTTGTGTTTGTATGTATGTATAGTACAGGGTGTCCGAAAAGTCTTTGTATGGACAAATACCTTTGCTATTTGTACAAATATAAACTTAATTGTCGGATTTAAAGCAAATCGTATATATTTGCATTTCTATGTGTACGGAGGTATATGTCTGTATACAGGCTGTCCAAAAAGTCTTGGTTGGAATACTCCTAGTAGTACCAGGATAAATGTAATTAAACCGTATTTCATGCAAATCGATTATATTTGTTTTTATATGTGTTGTATATACGTATACAGGGTGTCCGAAAAGTCTTGGTATGGGCAAATACTTCTACTAGTACTACCGACATAAACCTAATTAATTCGGATTTTAAGTAAATCGACTATATTCCTATTTAAACGTGTGGGTGTTAGTTTGTTGTCCAAAAAGTCTTGGTATGGGCAAATACTTGCACTAGTACCAAGATGAACTTAACTAATTCAGATTTTAAGTACATCGACTAATATTCCTATTTAAACGTCTTAGTGTTAGTGTGAATATATACAGGGTATCCAAAAAGTCTTGGTATGGGAAAATACTCCTATTATTACTTAGATAAACTTTATTTGGTCGGATTTCACGCAAATCGAATACATTTGTATTCATATGTGTTTATGTTTGTATGTATGTATACAGGGTGTCCGAAAAGTTTTTGGTTGGCAAAAATAGTTTCTACGTGTGGTGTTTGTATGTGTGTAGCGACACGGTTACGAAGGGCGGTCTATTCTGCATCATCAGTCCGAAGGAGTGTGATATCTTCCTTAATACATGCTCTAGCAACACGAAATTTTCAGGGCGTGACAATGATGATATTACCGACCTTACAGAGCCCCCTCGGGGGGCGATTAGGCGGTCTATGCACCCTAGTTTTAACTGGAATGCTCTGCATAAAGCAACGTAATCCTTGAAAGCTTACAAATTGTTGAGATGCTATACTAATACACAGCCTAAATGTAGTGAACATAATTTGGAACTTACATTTAAACCATATACCGATTAATATCTTAACAATACGTTTTTTAGATCTTTATTGCGTTATATTATCCTTTGTATATTTGCGCCCAATAAAATATTATATGAAAAGAAACTGTGTTCTTTAATTTTGTTGAATAGCAAAAAATAGTCTCTTTGCACCAAACCAGGACCTTAAGAATTCAGTAATACTCCTGTCTTAACATTTGGGTGAATGGAAGTGGTAGCTATACTCGTACTCTTCCAAGATTTTAATGTTCAGTTCAGCATGCTGCCACATGCGTGTTTCGGTAATTGTTTCCGGAAATGGCCCTTATATACCTTCTTCTTATATCACATTCCCGGTAAAAGTTAATCAAGCACATATGTAGCACGATGCTGACCTGTGTCACATTAAAATCTTGCAAAAATATGGCTACCCCTTCCACCCATCCAAATGTTAAGATGGGAGTATTACTAAATACTTCAGAGTTTAAGGTTCTGCTATTGAGAAAAGAGATCTGACTAGTTATCTAATTTTCTTTATTTTATTTAGCTCTTTAAAATCCCCAAAGTATTTATGGTTCTATAACTTACTTGTCATAGGGTCGATCCCCATATGTATGTGCAACAGAATTTACTAAACCATGCATATGAAGAACAGTTAAATATCGTACAATGTTTATACAGAAGGCATTTACAAAGGTCTCTTGCCAAAAATACATAGGAATTGCAAGTGGTAGAATGAATGTTCCTATTGGCATAAAGATCATGTAATATTTTTCTTGCCATCTAAGTACTGGATCGTTATATAAATCAGACAAATCAATTCCCTTTCCTTTTTCGATTACTTCTGGTCGTTTTCGAAGCATTGCCCATCCAAGATGAGCATAAAATAAACCACGTCTTGGATCATGGGGATCAGCATCTGTATCCGAATATTTATGGTGAGTCCGATGGTCACGTGCCCAGTGAATAATTGGATTCTAAAATATAAAAGTGGTAATGAATAAAGTGGTCCACATACAGCCATTTTCTTAGTATTGAGCATTTTAAAAGTCCGTGAATATCACTTAACCTTATTGGTTGGACTTCCATTGCCTTTTTTTTTGTTTGTTGAGTTTTGGATAGTTTAGAGTAATGACCATTATGAAATTAAAATTCATGATAACTGAGGATACTAGCTAACTGAAACGTTATTAATACACAAATAAATACAATGGAGGTGCCAAAATCGAGCTTAGTTGGGTAATGAAAAATAAGGTTAGATTTAAATTTTCCTCTGTGTGTTGGAAAGACTGATTTATTTAATATAATTTTTACTGCAGGTGCACTGTATGGGAATATTAAAACAGCATTGCGAAGTGGTCCAAATTGAGACAGTAATATGTAAAAAACTTTCCAGAATAATAATTTTCTTTTCAATGGAGTCTTGGGATCCCTAGGATATTATTGCCAGGCATTTTTGATATGTTAAAGTTATTTTTCATTATAATAATTAAAATTGTAATAAAACAATATTAAAATTCCCATAAATTCATGAATACAATCATAAATTATTTATGATTGTATTCATGAATTTTCGGGAATTTTAATATTTTTTTTATTCCAAATCATAAAAAATTCAATAGCTCGTTAACCTTTGATTTACTTTTGCCAATTTTATATGGCGGGCTAACATAATAATTGTAAATAGATATAAAAATTCAGAACATTCCAAATTACAGAAGAATTTCATCTTTGTCTTCTTTGGTCCATCTTGATACCGGGTATCCTTTCCTGGGTCGTCTACACAACGACCGGTCCTAAGATTCCTATTCTGTTAAGCATATTTCTTTCAATCATTCGTGGTTTCATCATCCCTCTCTGTATATCATTCTCTACCTCTCTTCCCATACACTTCAAATTCAAATTCAAACAAAATTTATTTATCAATACCCCACATAGGACAGTACTTACATTTTTAAATTTCATTTTAGATAAATTGGACTAAACCGCGATCATTAACACACCGTTACCACAAACCCGCAGAACATCTGCGGTTGTGTGGTTTAGCCCATCAAAAGAGATAATCAAAAGAAATCAAAAAACTGACAAAACTATAAGCAGCAACTCCCACCCAGCCAGGAGCCCTCGTTATTAAAATTATGAAATCAACTGGTAATGTTACGTATTCTATTCATAATTGACTGATAACAGTAAAGGAAAAAATATATATGAAAGAATTTGAAAGCTCCTGACCAGTTGGAAAGAGACAAATAATACAAAAAAAAGTTAACCAGGATACAGCGACATAAAGATACAGCGAAATAAAGCGAAATAAAGACGGATACAGGCGCAGAGACAACAAGAGCGAAGAAAGGGCGAATATCTACGGACGAATTTGAAATAAAAAAAAAATTAATCCATTCTAAATCTATGCAGGCTTAATGAGAGTATCCAAAGAACATTAAATAGAGTTAGAAACGTTACATTATATGAAGAGGCACGTCACTAAACCTCACCTCTCTGCTCCTCCAAAATGTACCCCTTTATATATTTATTAAATTTATAAAATGGGAGCTCCTTAACATCATTCGGTATGCTATTCCAAATATGAACCGCTGTAAAACTGAATGATCTCTGAAAATTGAAAATTAGCTGTATGACGCACTCTAAAAAAATTAATGTTTCCTGTTTGGTAAGGATGATTTTGAGATTGAAAATAAACTTTTAGGTATGCAGGTTGACCACTTTTCAATATTCTATACACAAATGAGTACATATGATTTTTCCTTCGATTTTTCATATTTAAAATCAAGTTATTATTTAAATAGGAAGTTATGTGATTTCTAAAAGGGATACAAAAGGAATACCTCATGCATGAGTTTTGAATTTTTTGAATGGAGTAAGAAACTCTTGCCGATATTGAATCAGTGTATACAACCTCACCATAATCAAATAACGATAAAACAAGCATGTTGCATAAATAATATCTAGTTTTAGACGGTAAAAACTTTTTTAAATAATAAAGCTTCTTTAAGCGCATATATGCTATTCTAAGCTTGTTTTTTATATGCGTTTCAAATGTGAGAAATGTATCAAAATAAATACCTAAATTTTTTGCTTCTTTAACCACTGGTATAGGAGTATTATTAATTCTTACGTCAAAGTTACTCGATATAAGGTCTAGGTTATTCGTATTACTACTAAAAAAAATAATGCAAGATTTAGGGGCATTCGACTTTAAATTGTGGCCGTTCGCATATGAATTAATACTTTCCAAGTCAGCGTTAAATTGCTCTTTCGCCCTTTGTAAATTATCAGTTGAAAATGATTATATATATATATGTATATATATATATATATATATATATATATATATATATATATATATATATATATATATATATATATATATATATGTATATATATATATATATATATATATATATATATATATATATATATATATATATATATATATATATATATATATATATATAACTGTGAATCGTCAGCATATTGTCGCAATTTTGTATGCGTTACCGAATTATATCAGACACATATATCGAAAATAACAAAGGCCCTAAAATAGACCCCTGTGGTACACCTGTCTGTTGTCATGAGTATGTAACTGGATTTTAGTGACCTAGAATCTTGTGTAAGAACAACACAGTGAGCTCTATCAGCAAGATGTGATTCAAAAAACTTAACCGAGTTATTTGATAGTCCGAGATAGTGAAGTTTAGCTAACAGCATTCTGTGATTTAAAGCATCAAAAGTTTTACTAAAATCCAATATCGCCAAACATGTATTTTCTTTTTTTTTTCCATATTTAATCGTACTTCATTGAGAAGGTTGAGAAGACTGGAAGTTGTACTAAAATTTTTACGAAAACCTGATTGACAATCTGGAATTATTCTGAATGGATCAGCAAACGATAAAATTTGTACCATTCTGCTGTTAATTCTGCTGATATAATCATCCTTATTAGATATCCGAATAATTCTTTTTTCCTGTATCTTTTTAGATATTTCCACCACCTTCGTTGTTCCTCTTATTCTTTTATTTATGTGCCTGTCTCGTTTTGTTACCCCACACATCCACCTTAACATTCTCATTCTTGTCACATCAAACCTTCAATTATGCCTTTCTTTATTGACCGTATTTCCACTCCATACATCATTGCAGATCTGACCACTATTGTGCAAACCACTTCCCTATTCTTAGCATAATTTTTAAAATCGTCTTTGAAATCATCAGTAAGTGTTGTCTAGACTTTTCTTTAAATAGATTTAGGTACAGTGAAACTTCTATTAACGGACACCTCTAGACAATGGACCCTTCTACTAAACGACTTTTGTAAGCCACCAAACATTCCTTATGTAGGTACCTATATAAAATACCTCTTAAAACCGGTCCCTTTTAACAAGGGTTCCGAACAATTTTTATGATTTACCCATATTTTACTTGTAACATTTACCTGGATTTCCAATGGATAATAAGTGCCCATTAAAAATATACAGACCTACATAATAGTAGGCACCGAATTTCTCAGGACTTATGGTAGATATTAGTGATACATATTACTAGTCCTTTCCTTAGGGACCAGGCATTATACTTTTATATCGAAATTTCTAAGATAAACGTAATTGTGGACTCTGAAATAACCTACATGCAATTTAATAGGCATTTTGTGAATTTAGTTTTATTAGAGACTTAGACTTCAGAGTCATTTTTTTATTTCGAAAGGTGATTAGTAGCAACGCAAAAAATTTCTCAATGAATGCATGTTGAATCAGAAATTGTAAAGAATCATAGTCAAAAGCAAAAACAAACAAAAATTTACAATTTCTCCAATAAATTATTGTAAATAATATGTATGTACGTAATAATATGTATAACAAGAGTACATATATAAAATTTGCACCATACACCCATCATTAAAATAAAAATTAAATGAAATAAAATGATGTAGATAGGTATTTTTATTTCTACACATTTAGCAGTTTCGTTATCTCCTTGTTTTTTTTCCCCGATCGTTCGACAACGAACGCCTCTACACAACGTACGATGTTTTTCTTCTTTAGTGTCCACTATTGAGAAGTTTCACTGCATTATAAGATAAAATGGAACTGCGTTAAAGCACTATAAAAAGACTTCAGAAAGAAACCTGCCTACATTATTTATGATTTTTTTTTAGTTATTTTATCAATAATTGTCTTTGCATTTTATCGATTTCAACAATTTAATGGCCAATTAAAAAAATTAATTGTGCATACGACATTATACAAAACTTACCTCATATATAAGGAAGTTACATAGTACCAAAAACAACCTTAATGGCCATTTGGCTTTATATGACCGATGTGACCAAAGCCTATGAGCGCCCGCTGTCAAACTCAGGAATCCTAATATTCCGCCTATATAATCTATAAAAAATATAATAAAATTATGCAAAAATACAGTATTGTAAGGTAAGATATTTTAATACTCGTATATTGACGTTTTTATTTGTAAAAGAGACTTCTTGCGAATGTTATATATATATATATATATATATATATATATATATATATATATATATATATATATATATATTATATATATATATATATATTTTTTTTTTTTAATTTTTAGATGTTAGGAACAATGAGTCGATAATGACGACAATCCGCCCAAATACGGTATGGTACGGTCAATGCTGATTACACTTTACTATGTTGGGCGTTATTGTTAATGACCGGCCAATAACGGGAGGGCCCATGTAAATTGGGCGTTATTGACAAGTAATTTAACTGTGACTTTACGACACTGTCCAGGCCATATCGATATTGCCCGTTAGAGAGCGAACGATGATATAACTAAAAATTAGGGTTGCCTAGGATTTTTTAGATTTGCTTAAGACTTTTTTGTCTTGTTTTAAACAAAAAGATTCTGGACAAACCTAAAGAAGCGCGCATGGCATTGCTATACAGGTATGCTGGGGTCTGTTTAGGTTTTGTCAGGATCTTCCTCTGCCTTTTTTACATAATAAAATTCTGAGAAAACCCAAAGAAACCTGAGCATTGCTGATATAACTACCTTGCCAGTTGCTTTTTATAAATATCGACCAACCAAAGATGTTAATGTTACAAGGGGCATCTCATCAATGCCCAGAAGGTTGCGCTAACCGCCAGGAAAGTGAACACTGACGTGAATGCCCTGCCGATGGCGTCAGTGTGCAATTTTGAACAAATATTCATAAAATACGTGTTTTAAAAATTAAAGTCATATTGGTTTTGTACGACCTGTGCACGATTGGAAATATTACACAGGAGCACCGTGCACAAATCGTACTTTATTCAAATATTTGTCATGCAGTCATATGATAGCGTAGACGGATATGATTTTTACATTGTTGCAATTGTGAATGTACCTATATAATGCTTAATTTAAATACAATTCTGAATATTAAATATTAACTAGTAAAAAAAATTCCGAAAAGGTGACAATGGAAAAAATTGTAAGAGCAAAGATGATTAAGTCAGAGCAATGTCTCTTCTTGAATTTTATCACGAAATACTACTTGTTTGCAAATATTTTCGACTTACATTTTAATATGAGACTGAAGTACAACAATTGCCTGCACTTCGGTACTTCTTTTGTTTCAATCCAGATTAGTTAATTTCTTAATAATAACTGTATTTGATTCTCTTGTCCCTCAAAAGCTCTTGTACATTTTGAGTCCGTTGAACTATTCGCCGGACATTTATAAACTTGAAGATAATTGTGTTAAAGCATTGTTCTTTCGATAATATAATTTCCCATCAATCAACCCTTCATTTTTTGATTCTGGCTCTTCAGGTGTTCCTTTTTAAATTTTCTCTTTTATTAATTTTTTCAGGTAAAACCAACCTCCTGGTTTTTTATTTTATAATATCTTCAAGAAAAAGCGAACACTGAATCGAATCAGAATGGTCCGAGATAAACGGCACAATCGAATTTGTAAATGCGGATGCCCCAGTAAGAATATAAGAAATATATTATGGTCGTTTCGGCTTATGGCAACAGATAAACTGTGGATCAACCTCTGATATTGTTGCCAGTTTAAGCCAATGATTTTAATAATTTTCTATATTGTCTTGTTCTTCAGTATCAACATACGTTTTTCTTCTTTCTGCTGTTGAATTTTCTTTATTATATAATTATAACTTTATTGTCTTTATTTTTCTAAATATCTGGCATTTAAGTAAGTAACTATTATTATTCGTTGTGTAAGATTATAGATCATCTAGACTGAAACGAATTGTAATGTACTTAAAATAGTTGATTGTAGTAAAACTTCCTTCCTATTTTTTATACTGAAAAATCGACGGTCTAATCTGTAATTCAGATCAACCCTCCTTTCGTGTTTTACAAACCAAATTTATTTAGACCATTATTTTTGAACGAGGAAATACGAATATCCAAAAGGAAGCTTTACATCACTAATAGTTAAACGTTAAAATAACTATTAACGATATAAATATAAATAAACATTTTAGTATATAAGTAATTTAAAATAAAGGGAAAAATTAATAGGTATATGTTAAGATTACAGTCTCTTATTATGAAAAGGCAAAAAGGCCAAAACTAAAAATCGGGTGATGTTAGATTTATAAAAGAAATATTGTTATGCATTCTTCGACTATGTCTTATTTCAACTTTATGGGGGTCGAGGTTTCTGTCTAATCGTCTTCACATCGCCTGGCCTTGAGCTTCTTCTATATTTTACTCTTAGATCATTTTTGACACCATTTACCCACCTCGGACTTGGTTTTGTTTTGCCTCTCCTTCCACGCTCCATTACCCTTTCGCCGACATAATCATTACCGGTTTTTCTTTCATTTCTGATCTTGCCTTTTCTTATTACCTCACACATCTATGTTAATCAGGTCTAACCTTTGTTTTATAAATCACTCCCCTCTCCGCATTCATTCTACGGTGACAAAATACTCTGGCCATATTTTTCTTGTCATGCAAGCACACGTATTCTGTATGTGTGTTGTTTCCAGTAATGTTGCAAATTCTGTGGTAGTGAAGCCTAGATATTTAAAATTACTTGGTTTATTAAACTTTTCTTCTTTCTGATCTTGGCTCTTCCATGTACTCACGTGTCTTCATACTAATAGGCCTCTATTTTCCAAGAATCTCCCGTAGCCTGCCATAGTTTTTTCAACTTCTTTTCCGCTGATGCTGTATATTACAATGTTATCCGCGAATCCCATGGCCCAGGAATCTCTTACTTCCTGGATCAATGACAAAGTTAAGTAGATATGTGCTCAATGCTGAACTTTAGTGCAGGCCAATAGTAACTGGAAGTGTGTGTAGAGTGTCTTTCTCGTAGATCTTCATACTACTCGTCCTGAAACTTTGTTGTAAGCGTTGTGTGTACACATATTTCGGTTTGTCCTGACGCTATTTTATTTAATTTATTATTATTCGTATTTCGCCTACTAGAAGTAGTGGTTCTTCCACCCGGCATTAATCTAAACTGCACTTCTCTGATTGATCTTTGTTCTGTATTTTTTTGCTAAATCTTCGCCACGTGTAGCTTGATTATCCTAAATTGAGTATGATCTTTACTTGCCTTATCCGAGGCTTTTGTTAATTCGTGTATCTTCCTTACTTGACTTAGTTTTTCGTACTCCTCATACAGTTCGTACCCCACACGTTCATTCTTTCATCTTTTATGATTCTTTATCAATCAGTTTAAAACAATTCTCGTAATCTTCTGTCTCTGACGCTTTTCACCTTTTCCCGGCATCGTTCTTTTGACTGCTTATTTTTCGGTGACATTATCATTTTGCTCATGACCTCCTAGTCTATTGCCACAAACTTATGTTCTGGCGCCACACTCTCAGAACTACTAACAATAACACTGAAATTCTCAATTTATTTAGGATATTATCTTTATAATCATGATATAGCTGACCTGACTATCCCTTCCATCGATCTTTTAGGTTAAAAATTTGTGTGTTTTTGTTGGAAAAATGAATTGCAGATTACTAAATCAACGACCATTGGAAAGTCAACTATTCTCCCTCCTTCCTTATTTTTCTCATCTCTACACATAGGCCTCTGTAATCCCATCATGCTCATTGAAACTGCAGCCTACCATTACCCTTTCCCTTCAGGTATACTTTGCAGGCAAGGGCGAATTTTCAAGTTTTGAACTTGTATATTTCTGTTGCTACTTACGGGATCCAATCCAAGTTCAGGTTTTTTAATAATGAGCCTACTAGCAATGTATTGGAAAACAATATTTTGTAATTTGCGAAAAAAAAGTTAAATTTTTGAGTTGACCCCCCTGAAAAAAAATGAACACGTTAAAGTATTTTATTTATCATTTTTTCTAAACAAATTTTATATCATTTTGTCAAAAAACTTGAAGATTGAAACTTGAAATTTGAAGTGAAAAAAATGTGTTCGTAGAAAGTTATAGTCATTTTAATTTTTATAAACCTAAAATATAATTTTTTTAAAAATTCAAATGACTATAATTTTATGCTATCACATTTTTTCTCTTTAAATTTCAAAATTTTCGACAAAATAATGTAAAATTTGTTTAAAAAAAAAATAACCAATAAATACCTCAACGTGTTCATTTTTTCCCAGGGGGAGGGGGGCTTTTTTTCTTTATCAAAACATTCCTAGTAGGCTCTCTAATAAAAAACCTGAACTTGACAAGGGTCCCGTAAGTAGAAACAGAGATATACAACTTTAAAATTTCAAAACCCCCACTGTTTGCAGGTTTTCCAATTGTTCCCAAAATTTTATTTTCTCTGGTTTCCTACAGCCGACTTGGGGTGCCTAAGCACGCACGACGGAAATCGTTCTATCCAAACACAGCCTTACCCGTATTGCTTCTTCTGATCCCACTAAGTACCAATAACACAAACTTCCGTTTCATTCTTGCCGGTTTGTTCTACCTACCAACTCCCTTGCCATATTTTCCTCCATATGTCATTTACCAATACAAATTTCCTTCTCTTCAGCAGACCCGCTGTGCTATGGTTGTCTAGTGACTGGCTGTAGTTTTAACCTTCTTCTGTAGTAGGAGCAGCAGATATAAAGTGATGTTACGTATGCTTACAATATCTTTTAAAAGACAAAAATCGTGTTTCCCATTTCCAATATTCATTTTCGTAAATCAGTTACATATTTTACCAGAATTTCCTTTTAGGTTTTGGACTTTATTTCCTCTTGAGGTTTATGTTGTTAAAGGCAACATCAGAAAATTTTTCGGTATAATTTAACCAGAGAAAAATAAGATAGAGAGAATAATATCTCGTCTTCCCGCCAGCTCGACCACGATATGGCCTTCAAACGGCAACATCCCGAGATTGGCGCGTGAGATTCTCACAATATCTCCCGACATAGCCAGTGCGGTAGCAACACGGCAAGCAGAGAGAGTTTTCTGCGGCGCGTCTCAATACTCACTCTTACTGTACTTTATAATAACCCAAAATCTGCAGCGCACGCCCGTGGCAGCTTGCTTCAACCTCGGTTTGGAGGTCATAGAAAGCAAATTGTATTTATGAATGAAATCCGTACGAGATATTCTTCTCTCTATCTTATTTCTCTCTGATTTAACTATGACCCGTTAATTATTATTTTTTGGAACAAATGACATGTGACAAATGACAAATGCGCAAGGTCAAAGTACATATATTAATGCTATGTTTTTTTTTATATCTAAGACATCACACGTAGACTTCAAGCCTAAGTACTAGCGTACCGTGGGTGTCTGAAGAGAAGGGAAATGTAGTCTATTGACACGGGATTTGAAGGATTGGAGGTTGGGACGGGAAGGGAAAACATCTGCAGGCAATTTGTTCCATAATCTGGAGACCTTAGGTATGAATGTGCGAGAGAAGTGGTCTGTTCTAGGCTTTTGTAGCTGGACAGTAAAGTGATGCATACGTAATGCGCCTCTTGTTGTTCTGGTGGGGACATTCAAGGGGGGAATAATACCGGCTAGTTCTTCAGAGCAAAATCCGTGGAAGTAGCGGGAGAAAAGGGATAAATCCCCTACAGCGCGGCGATGAGCGAGAGAAGGGAGTTTTCTCGTGAGGGCTGGGTCATTGATAAGCCGAATGGCGCGCTTTTGGATAGAATCAAGGATCTTAAGTGTCGAAGTTGATGCCGCTCCCCAGATGTGGGAGCAGTACTCTAGGTTAGGTCTTATTTGGGAAACATAGAGAGTGTATAAGTTGGAAGGGTAGTAGTATTTTCTGGCTCGAAAGAGAAAACCAAGCTTTTTAGCTGTCGATGTGGCTACTGAAGTAATGTGTTTGTGCCAGCAGAGATCATGTTCGAAAGCGACACCAACGAGATCGAATGTTTCGTTCTTTTGTAGGGTTTGGCCATTCATGTGGATGGGGTAAGCGTTGCCAGATTTTTGCGCGAGAGGAAGCAAGACTGGGTTTTGGAGGCGTTGAACTGAACACGGTTCTTGGCACCCCAGTCTAAGATTAATTGAAGATCTTGGGAAAGGGATAGGTACATGGATCTGCGTCTATTATCCAACTCCTGGTTCGAAACTTGTCTGGAAAAATGAATATTGGAGTGAAGAGTACTATCGTCAGCATCACTGTGGATGGGATTGGTAGTTGAAGAGAGTAGGTCATTAATATGAAGGAGAAATAGGGTTGGTGCCAGGACTGAACCTTGGGGGACACCAGCATTGATAGGATGGAAGTTAGATGAGTGACCGTCAACCACAACAGATATGCGCCGATTAGAGAGGAAGCTGCCGATCCAGGCACATAGTTTGGTAGGAAGACCGTAAGAAGGTAGTTAGTTGAGGAGTGCGGCATGCCATACTTGGCCAAAGGCCTTGGAAATATCGAGAGCAACAATCTGAGATTCGCCATGAAATTCAAGAGACTTGTTCCAGTTATGTGTGACAAAGCTAAGAAGATCAGCTGTGGATCTTTGGTGACGAAATCCGTACTGTCTGTCATAGATAATTTTGTGTTTTTCTAGGTATTTTAGAATTTACAAGTTGATTACTTTTTCCATAACTTTGCTCACAGAGAGAAGGAGATAAGGAGAGAAGGAAGATAGGTCTATAATTGGATGGAAGGGACTTGGAACCTTTCTTCGGGACAGGCTGCACACGAGCAGTCTTCCAGCTATCTGGGAAGATACCCTTGTCATAAGAGATCTGGAAAGACGAGTTAAGATGGGTGCAAGTTCTGGAGCGCATTTTTTTAGAACAATCGCTGGTATGCCATCCAGACCAGAGGACTTTTTGGTGTCAAGGGATACAAGAACTTTTTGAACTTGTTTGACCTTAAGTATTATATCGAGCATTCTGTGGGGTACAGACTTAGCGGTTGGAAGAGCGAGATTGCACATTGGGGTTTTTTCCACTAATTCTTGGCCAAAATAGGTATTTCCGAAAGTAAAACAATTTGCTTTTATTTATTACAGTAGTAAAGTAAATATTTCAAAACGAAGGAATTATCACCCGAAAACCCAATTAAAAGACCCTTTTTTACCTGTGCAGGTTTCGGAAGTAGACACTTCCAGTAAGAGTTCATTTGCGAATTGTAAGCGAAGTGTGAAAGGTGTTTTCAAGTGCGTTTAACTTCGTGGTGCATCATTATTTTTTTATCGGAAAAAGTGCATGATTTAGCTCTAGGTATGTACTTTACAGAACGATATTTTACTTTTTTATTAAATTGATCCACATTGCAGTAAACATTAAATTATGCGAGATTGTTTTGAACTTTGCGAAAGAAAATTTTAAATATGTCAATTGGTTTAAAACACAAACCCGGTCGAACCCGGTTTTCATAGTTGCACAGAAACTAAAGAAAACATTAGTAATTGTAATGCAAAAAAAAATTCTGCGAATGTTCGCGAACTTCTGTTTTATTTCCTTTAGTTTATTTTCCTGCCGTTGAGTGGAAATTAATTTAACTTTAATTTTGGGCTTTCGGCCAAGTTTCATAAAAAATATTTATTTGTTTGTTGACGTTTGGCTTTGTTTTCTTTAAACCATCACCAGAACTACAAACATAATTATCTTAGACAAATAAGGCATGTTTAGGTTTTAAATATTAAATTCATACGTATATCTTTAATATTAAATTTTCTATGTAGTTCTGGTGATTGTTTAAAGAAAATAAAGCAAAACCTGAACAAACAAATAAATATTATGTATTAAACATTGACCGAAAGCCCAATATAAAAATTAAATTCATTTATTTCTTTTTGCTTCCAGGCATGCAGCATTTTAAAAATGAAGAGCTAGCCCAACTGTGGCTGGAAGCGGAAGATAAAACGGCAAAGTTGGCTGTAGTTTCTCATGCAGTTCTCAACAAACTGGGAGACAAGTTCACCTTAGCGGATGAAGAATATCAAAACAAGATTCGGAAAAAGATTTGTCGATTTTGCGAATATCTGTCTGAGAGCTGGGAAAAATCGTCGAGGAATAAAGATTATTTCGCTTCAAAAAACATAGCTTGTAGTCTACAGGCGAATGCAGTTTTTGGAGAGGAAGATGAGTCATTAGAAAAGCTTTAGGATACTTCACTGAGGAAGCATCGGAAGCCCGCAATAAAATATATCAATACGATAGGCAATATCATGCGCGGAAAGCAGGGCGTCAAATCAATTTGTTAGATGTATTTAACAGGCAATGGACACGTCCGATCCTCTAATTTCATCAATTAATTTAAATAAAAGATGCAAACTTAAAAAAATTAAAACTTCCTTCAAATGTTTTGACTTTATTAGAAGTACCTGATGTAGATACAGAGTACAAAGAAAATCCAGAAGTTACCTCATCTGAGGAT